>VDFB02379711.1:247464755-247790024 GCA_007258455.2 Sequoia sempervirens | reverse complement strand
TGCTTATTCGAACTCACAATATTTTCAACAAATAAGTTTAAATCTTTTCACAACCCAACTAAGAATGTAATATATAAGTATTTCATTAGAAAGGGACCGAATTTAGAGCATGCATGAAGGAAAACAAAGTATTTTCACAACTTCAAACTACCAAAATCAACTTACTCAATCCATGACCTGCATTAACTATGCATTTTCCTACATCCATATTATTTGAATGAGACAAAATCAAAGGATTCTAAGAATGAATCACAAAAATATTATCAGATCACTCATACACTATAACACAAAAAGTATTTAGAAGGAAAACTATTGCTTTCTTTATTGAAAATGAAGGAATTGCTGCTACAAGTGAATCAATCTGAGTTACAAGATCAAATTTTCTTTGTAGAATGCAAAGGAAAAGAAGTAAGAACTGAGGAAAAAAGACTAAGTATTTTCCTTATATACAATAAAGGACTTCAAAAAGCCAAGAGAAGATAACTGAAGTTAAAATATCTAAAATTCAAATCTGATGTAAAAACTCTAGTTATGTTTCACCATTTGCTCCATTTTTTCTTTGCATGATTTTGAGAAAAAAAAAGGACTTTGATTAAATATTAAAGATAATCAATATGATTATTTTAATATTTAGCATATGAGCTCTTTTTTCTTTTTCTTTTTTACATTGCATGGTAAATATTAAGGTAATAAAATATTACCTTTAATATTTAATTACGTATTTTGTCTTATTTAAAATCATGCAAAATATATGAACTAAGTGTCTTTCACTTTAAAATTAAATGATAATATTGAGACTTAACTCTCAACTCCAACAATATGCATGTTGAATCATCTTTGGTCTTGCAAAATTGAAAAGCATGCAAAAAAGGCCTCAAAACTGGAGCAAACTAAGTGATTAAGTGTCCAAAACTCCCCTTGAGTGATGGTCAACTCATGTGGGACCTCAAAACGAATGTAGAACTGCCCTTTGAGCCTTATAATCCTCCTAAAAAGGTGGATTTGTCTTTTTCCTTAGAAATAGTACTATTTCTCAAAAAATATGAACTGGGTCGGTAAGAAATTTAAAGGGTTTTTTTTCTCATTGTTTTATAAATTATATCCAAAAATAATGAAAATCCATATCGTAGTTTTTGAGATATGATTGAAACACGCGACCACTATTCGTTGCATCTTTTGAATCTGAAAAGACAACATGCTGAGTTCAACCCTTGTGGGAGCCCATTTTACACCACATACTAAAATTTTGAACATGATGAACTAGCCATGAAACATGTACATGTACCTGATAAATATTTGAATGTTTGGTTTTCTTATTTGATTTTCTCAAATGTCAAAAATTCTCCCTGATAAAACTTTACTAATTTAGCTAGTAGCTAAAAATTAGTAACAACTATAACCTAACTGGTCCACACTCCTCCATGGATTTGAGTTAGACCTTTTTGTTTTGGGATAATGTTAATATGTGTTAAAGAATTGTATTTTTAAGTTGGCATGATATTTTGAGGTTCACGTGTCCTTTGGTGATGATCAATTGGAGTATTTTTTCTTTTAGGTCCTATGCTTGGCTGACCTAATGTATGTAAAGAGTTGTAGAGATTAAATATTTGATGCAAATGGAAGAGGGAGCTCTTATAGGTCTATGCTGACCGACATTGCATGTGTTTGGGTGCGAAGGAATTTTGATTTGAATTGGGTGCCGACAAGACATGTTTTGTATGATTTGGGATTACATCTAATTAAGACAACCTAATTAATGTTTGTGATGGAGTTTGGTATATATACAAGGTTTATTTGAGTTTATGATCACAAAATATGAATGTGTACATGATTCAAATGAAAAAAGTGATGTGAGATAGTGTAGAGTTGAGTGAAAAAGTTGTGTTAAAAAGAGGTGTGTGAATGTAGAGCAAAGCATAGATTTATAATCTGAGTTGAATAAAGTGTATTAAGTCAGTGTATTGAGCTTCAAAGGAATGAAATCCAACATATGTTAGATGCACTTTTTATCAGTTCAAATCTTGGCTGCAAAGCAACTTCTTTCTATCTTTTTTTCTTTGTGAATAGTGAGTTCATTTAGACAGTGAGTCCACCTGGCAGTGAGCCTTTTTGTAATATCTTATAATTAGAAAGATCAAAGTGATACAATTTATGATTTCAATCGAAGATTCAATAAGTTACAGAATAAAATACCTATTGGATCAAAGTTTCCAAATACCGTAGCACTGACTATTTATTTGAATGCATTTGAACCCAAGATAGGGTATGAGCTGAGGAATAAATTCCCAAGAGATTTGGCTGAAGCACAGAAGATGGCACAAACAATTGAAAACAACAGGAAAGCTGCTAGTATAATCAGTAAAAGAGACAACCCTAGGGTTCTTCAACAAAGCAGAAATTATCAGTACAGATAGGAGAACACATACATGAACGAAAGGCTGAGGTTGCATGACATGCCTTATAATACAGATTGGAAGGACAACAAACCTATAACAGCTAGGCCTGGACACGAGGGAGCTCTTGATCCATTGAGCAAGAAAGGAACCTACATGGTAAGTAACAATTACTTTTGTGATTTTTGTGATAAGCCACATTCCCCAGATCATTGTGTTGTAGCCCAAAGAATACAGGAGGAGGGAATTCTAAGGGAAAACAATGAAGAGGATCACAAAGTTTATTTGACTTCAAATACCTTTCACCATGTTGTAAGGAACTCACTTTTGGAGGATGAAGGTTATGAATTTGATGTTTCAAATCAAAAGTACAATGTCCATATGGTTGAACGACAGATCTTTCATGATTCTGATGAAGATTATAATAAGCCACATTCTGTTGAGGTGCCTACTCAATGCAGTATGAGGATATTTACTGAGGATGAGATAGAAAGAATTATTGTTGCTACAATTGAAGAAGCAAAAGATCGTGACAGAGAGAGCAACATTTGTTGTGAGGCATCTAGTGAATATTTTGATGCTAATGATGAACCTGAGGATTGTGATCTATAGTCAAGGGATTTTTCTACCTCTTATGAAGATCAAGATGAAGAGGCAATGGGAAATGTTGATTCATCAGATAGTAAGTATACAATACCTCCAGCTACAGTTGAAGGTTATGAAGATATATTTGATCATGATGAGGTTTGTACATTTGAAAGTGATTTCCAAAATTTTTCAAACTCGTTGTATGATGAAGAGTTAAATGAAGATCAAATGATTTTTTGCCAAGGTGTGTCAATGAGTAAGTTTCAGATATTTTCAAATCCACTCTATGAAAAGGAGGAAATAATTTCAGATAAGCAAACTGATGGAATAAATAGCTGCACTGATGATGTTTCTGATTTCTCCTTCTCTGATGGTATTGGATTTTTGTTTGATGATGACAAAAGTGAGGAGTATAATTGTAGTGAGGAAAATATTGAGACTTGTTCACTTGTCAGTGAATAGATTGCAGATTTGTTTACTTCTGAATACCAAGGATGTGCACATGAAGATGATCTTGAAGTTTTGTCTCCAGCTTACTTTTGTTTTGACAGTGAAGAATCTTTGTGTAAAAATTATTATGACTCCCTGTGCATTTCTTGGAATGATGGTGATACCTTTGGTGTTGGTCAAAAGTCTGTGTCCATTCATGACGAGGTATGTGATTTTGAAATTTTTAATTCATGTGAAGAAGACATTTGTTTGCATACCAAGGTTGATAGAAGTCCAGATTTTATTGGTTCACATATGAATGATATGGAGGATATGAGTCATAATCTAGCATTGTCTCTGAATAGAGATACTGAAGAGGTGTAGAAGGTTTCTGACTTGTCTTCCTCAAACAGTAATGATATGACAGAGTTTTTTGTTTTCCAAGAGAAGCACTTTGATGGTGAATTTTCAATACAGCTGGGAGAATGTTTCATAATACATAACAATGAGAAAGAAAATGAGGAATATTGTATTTCATATGCATATATTTTGTATGTTGAAGATAACAGAGTTTTATTTGATGATGGAGAATTCAAACTGCTAAATACTATTGGGAAGTTGGTCCAAGCTGAGCATGGTGATTCTCTAAAAACTTTCAGTGATAGGAAGGATTGCATCTGCGTCTTCAAGAGAAGCCTAATGAACTCAAGAAAGAATCGGGTATTTGACAAGGGAAAGTATGAAATTGTAACAGCTCAAGACAAGAGAAGTTAACACATAGAGGATTGAGGGTTTCCAGTGCATGGACAACTCTTACTTGTCCTCTTTAAAATTCTTTTCTATGCACAATAGTTTAGGGGTTTTGATTCACCTCCGCCTTGCATTCATTTTGCATCCTTTCCATCATGCTTTTGGTTCATCATTTTATGTTTGGTCTGCTCACCCAAGATTCTGGATCCTTGCAATGATCTGACTATCCTTCATCCCCAAACAGAGCCACTGTTGGAACTTTTAAAATCTGATGATTTTTGCATATTTTTATACCCCCTGAGCCTCCATGTAAGGTTTACCCTTGCCACATTCCCCCATTTTCATTATGCTTTACCCACATTTTGCCCATACTTCCCCATAGGATTCATCCATGTCTGCATTTTTCACTCTTTGGTCATTATCGGCATTGTAGACACCTAAAAATGACCTAGGCCTACAAGCTTCATTTTTACCACTTTTGTCCTAGCATAATTATGACACTTAATTATGTCCTTGGTCCACATTCGACTATTGATTAAATAATTCATAATTATTTAATTAATTCATGTCATTTTATTCTTCATGATTATTAAATAAATAAATTTTATTTATTTATTAAATACATCATTAATTGTCTGTTCCTTAATTAAATAAATTTCTTAATTTATTTAATTACCTTCGTCATTTATTTCTTCTTGATTATTAAGTATATAAATTTTATTTATTTATTTAATATGTCACTAACTGTCATAATTAAATGAATTGATTAATTTATTTAATTAATTAATCTTATCCGCTAAATTAAATAATTATCTTTAATTATTTAATTGTCAAAATTAATATTCCTCTCATTTTAAATAAATGAAATTATTTAAAATGTCAATACTTTCTTTTTAACTATCGTACCATTTTGCAAATAACTAAAAAGATTATTTATTATCTCATTAAAATCATTATTTTGAATTAAATTAATTCAAAATGGTAATTGATCTTCCAAAAAATCAAGTAATCGGTGCTGTGATTCTTGATTTTCCAAATCTAATCTTCAGTCCAACTCTTATCTTCTTTCTTGATTTTTCGAATCTCACAAATCAGGCAGTCTTTATCTTCTTGATTTTCAAAAATCTTTATTTTCTAAATTGATTATCTCATTTATTCTCCACCGCCGATTTGATTTTCTCAGATGACATCTCGACCACTCACTTAAGGATTTTTCCCTAACCCTGATTAGGGATTGTCAAATTAAATCTTGTCCGCTGATTCTAGGGCATTTTCTTAATCTCTCAATCTCATACGTCCGTTCAAAATGACATTTTCTATAAAATGCCATTTTCCTCTCATTTTCGCATTAGACAATATTTTAGACATTAGATGCATAGAGATTCTACAGACATTGCAGCAATTGTCATCTTACTTCATTTAGTCTTGGCATATTTAGGCATAGACATTTCAATTATATTGTCATAGGCATTTAGGCATTAGGCATTTAGACTTTGATCAAATCCTTCAAAGCTTGGTGTAGGACTTAGACATTTATTTACAGATTGCTCGCATGTTCAATCTGAGGGCAGCACGCCAACTAGCAAGCAAGGAGGTGTTACAAAGGTGAATCATGGAAGACTCGGCGGTTTACAGGTATAATCATTCTTTATTTTAACTTCCATTGTGTTTTGTAATTGCTTTTGGTTTATTTTATATACTTTATTGATTGAATCTAATCCAAAATTTACCCTCAGTTACATTTGGTGAACCCGACATGTTTTAATACATTTTGAGAAGTCTTGGAGTTTGATTCTTTTGTTGTAGGTTTTGTTTGCTTTTTGTTGTAGGTTTGGCATCATTGTGGATAAAGCCCTATTTTTTCAAAGATTTGACCATAACTTTCAAACGGCTATGTATTTTCTCATTAATTTTTTTTTGAAGCTTGGGGAAAACATCACACGCTTTCATTCCAAAAATAAAAAATTTTGGATCTTTTTTTTATTTTTTATTATTTTTTTTTCTGTTTTTCATAAAAAATTAATTTCAGGAGCAAATAATCAAATTTTTCCGATATGTTTACATTTCTAGAAATCTCTCTAAATTTTAATAGGGGTTTATTCTTTATATTTTAAATTTGGATGCGAAATTGTTGGTCAAACAATAGATCTTTTCAAATTGGGTCTTAAAATAAATTTGCTTATATCTCACACAAGAGTGTAGATCTACTCACAAAATGTTTTTTACAGATTTGGGATGATATCAAACAACTCCAGTCCAAAAATCAGAATTTTTGGAGCTGTTTTGTTATTTTAATAATTTTTTTATGCTTTTTCATAAAAAAATAATTTCAGGTGCAAAACAACAATTTTTTCTGATTTATTTACATTTTTGGAAACCTCTTGAGATTTTAGATAGGCTTTATTCTCTATAGTTTTCATTTTACTATCAAATTTTTTTCTAAAAATTAGATTTGTCTCGACTAGCTAACCCTCTAATAGTAGTGATCGATTATCTTGTTAGGGTTTGTTGTTGGTTTTGTGCATGCGTAGAAAATAAACACTTCAAATGACACATTGGATCAAGTGAAAAAAAATGATGCATCTAACTATTTTTGCAGATCGATAGTCGAAGATCATTATCAAACTACTAATGTGTGGTCTTGCAGGTTCGATTGTCAAAGGCCAAATATCAAACAATGTGCTTGCATTTTTAGTAGTGTAACACACATTTTATTTTGGTGCAATTAAAATGAACCTCTATTTTCTATGTCTAAATGTGTTTGTAAAACGGTAGGGGAGTATGCTCTAACCTTGTGAAAACTTAGTGATCAAAAAATCAGACCCGTTTTTATCTATTTTTACCTGACGATTTGGTATATCGGAGTATCCTCTCCCCTTGCGCTTTCGGGCGATCTTGGGTGTAAGAGAAACAGTTACCAACTCTAGAAATTGGGCCTGCTTGGGGATTTCATCACCCCAACGTGACTCAAACCGGCAATGGAGCTAAAACCAAGCTACCCCCGACCGATATATAAATGTAAATCTTAAGGGAAAACCTAAGATTGTGAGTGTGGATGTGTCATACAGACAGAGTTGTACTCCCTTAAACCCTGTTGAGCTTAACCTCTTTAGGTTGGAGTGCCACCTTATTGGTGATTAATCTCTTGCCCCATGTATGGCCACTCGAACAGGGGTCCCAAACTAAAAACCTTTGTGTAGTAAGCCAAAAACCTTCTATTTGCTAGTGCATCACCGGTCGGTGTGAAGGCATCCACACTTTCACAGTTTGTAGTAGAGGTGATCAATCTGCCATGGGAGTTTCATGGGGGTTGGAAGCTTGGTTGGCTTGAGAAGAGAGTGCACTACAAGGGGGAGCCCGTGCAGCCAAGCTTCTGAATTCACACACTATAGATATGTGGTTGGGGAAACCCACATGGAATCTAGTGAATATTGTCTTGGCCTAACCTAGGATTGTACTTGTCTTTTGTGCACTTGATTACATTCAAAACAATATTGTGCTTGTCAAGTGTTTTCTAGATTTTCAAACAATATACACAACATTCACAAATCTGGACAAAAGAAATTGACCTTAGACAACTCAGACTTTTCAACAAAACATCAAAACACAATCTCAGTCCTCATTTTGAACTTAGACTTGGTATTGTCCATCATAGTCCTCATTTGGCATCTAGACTTGGCATTGGTCATTTTCCTTAGTCAACATCTTCATTGTCATCTTGGTATTTGGCATCCTTTCTTGACAATTTTATCACCTTGCATTAGTCATTTCCCTTGGACAAACATCATTATCACTTTGCATTTAACATCATGACATCCACCACCTTGTCCTCCCTTCACCAACATATTAATAGGCTTGCTAGTAAAGTTGAATACCAATTACTCTGTAGAGGTCAATACCAACAAGCCTTAGACGTTAGGAGACAATTCCTCCAAACCGACAATCAATATCCTTCGTACCAACAATCCATGAGTCCTAGTCCTCCGTCCATCTAGCCTCACTGCCAAAATTCACTTGATACCATTCATGACATTAGTCCACAACAAAAATCCATTACTCACCCTTATCCTAACTTTGACAAGGGAAGCCAACTATCAACTAGTCCATTCCAAAACTCCACGTCATGTTTTGACCCTTCACCTATCAATCCCGTCCAAGTCTACATGCCTTATCAACTATCTACCAACACATGTCATGTCCCCACATCATACCATATCGATCCAGTCCAAGTCTCCACGTCCTATTTGAGTCAACCTTACTCCAATCCAGTCCAAGTCCCTATGTCATTACCAACTAATATAGTCAAAGTCTCCATGTCACATCCTATACCACCACATCCTAATCCAGTCCAAGACTCCATGTCATATCCGGTCCAAGACTCCATGTCATATCCAGTCCAAGTCTCCATGTCATACCCTAGTCCTTCACATACTAGTCTAGTCCAATTTCCCACGTCCTATCCTAGTATGTCATTCATTAATCCTTTTCAGGTCATCCCCTCACAAGCCACATCTATTCATGATAATTATGTCATTACTTAAAGTCAAATCCCATTTAATAAACTTGACGTTACATGTCAAAATGAAATCCCAAAGCATGACCTTATAATTTCACCCTCATGTCAAGAACAAGGTAGTTCATCCCATGACCCTATCTTTCAGTCCATCCATGAAGTCCTTCAAGACAATCAGGACATCCAAAACACACCTCTCCTTGACAATGACTCTATTTCTGACTGTATCATCCATGACAACCCCATCTTTGACCAAGACCCCATCATTGACCAAAAATTCCAAATCCACGACAACCCCATCTTCGACCAAGACCCTACCATTGACCAAGAAGTCCAAAATGATCCACTCCTTGACCTTTACGCCATTCATGATCAAACACTTTCCGACCTTACAAAGGCCTCGACTATTGACACTTCCCACGATGAGACACTTGCCTCCATGGGACACATAGATGATATTCCCCCAGAACAAGAATCTTCCACTAGGGACATGCTTGCATATGATCAAGTTATAGCTAAAATCATGGGACTCTATGACACTAAACATAATGATGGCTTTGAAATTTCCTTGGAAGCACCAACAGAATCATCTGAACCTAACATGTCACAAGATCAGACTAAAGATATCAGTCAGAAATATGTCCAACATGACAATGAAGTTAAGACACTTTATCAACTAGGGTCATCTATCTTTGTCAGAGCAGGCTTTCTCGTAGATGAAAATATTACAAGTGATGTATCCACATACCTAATGATGGGTTAGCATCTTGCTTTCAAAACAACAACAAATACCCCACTCCAAATATAATCTGTCCAAAGCATGCAATATCAAGGCAAAGGACTAGGCATACAAGTGAGACACCCAAAAAATGACCTAGGTCTAGTTATTTTCGTTCCAAGATAATTATATTCATTCATTTTATTCACTGGATTATTGATAATAATTCATAATTATTTAATTAATTCATCATCATTTGTTTCTTCCTTTATTAAATAAATAAATATTATTTATTTATCTAATACGTCATTAATTATGTAAGTCTTCCTTTGATTAAATAAATTTCATAATTTATTTAATTTCCCTTTGTCATCTATGTCTTCCTTTAATTAAATAAATTTCATAAGTTATTTAATCAAAGGAAGACTTACATAATTAATGACGTATTAGATAAATAAATAATATTTATTTATTTAATAATCAAGGAGGAACAAATGACATGAATTAATTAAATAATTATGAATTATTTAATCAATAGTCGAATGTGGACCAAGGACATAATTAGATAACTTAATTATGCTAGGACGAAGGTGGTAAAAATGTAGAAGAATCAAGGAGAAATAAATAAATAAAATTTTAATGTAGATAAATAAATAAAATTTATTTATTTAATAATCAAGGAGAAATAAATGATAAAAATGAATTAATTAAATAATTAAAATTATTTAATTAATAGAAGAATTATGACTTTAGAAAATAATTAAATAATTAAAAATTATTTAATTATTAAGAATGAAAGGGGCAATGTTGAATAATCTAAAAGTTGCAAGCCTAGGACAATTTTATGTGCCCTGACATCCGCAAGTGTAATACAGCGACGCAATTGACTAGATACAACGCATTTGATTTTTAGAACGACGCAGTTGTGTTTTTGAGACGCAATTGCGGTTTTTGCGACGCATTTGCTTTTTTTGACTTTAACTTGTTTTGATGTCTTTATGCCCTAAGTTATTTTCCATGATGGTCACAGTTGTTCAAAAAGGTGCTAATGCAGTGTTCGTCTTTTTGCAGAGGCAGCTTGCCCCTATTTACACGAGGGAGAGCAGACTGAGGACCTTTCGGTTTGGCGATCAGCTAGGCCCGCGAGAGCGGCGACGACTGATGAGACTCGGCTTATTCCATGCTGCATTCATGCCCGCCATTTGGGCGAACAGGGGTTTGCTGACGGCGCTATGCGAGAGATGGCATTCGGAGACCTGTTCCTTTCACCTGCCGACAGGTGAGGCTACGATCACTTTGGAGGACGTCTACCGCATTCTCCGGATTCCGATTCGAGGGGAGCGGATTGTTTACGATCCCCGCCATGGCGAGCAGACCTTCCGGGCGTACTACCAGGATCAGGGTGCCGGACTCGGCATTGAGGGTTACGAGATCCATTGGGATTTCCTGGCGGAGCATTACAGTCGCTTTGATGCATTTCTGGCGACTCTGATTGGTGGGATTTTGGTACCTGACCGACGAGGACACAGATTTCCGATTGGTTGGGGGGATGTCATGGTCGACATGCGACGAGACAGGACAGTTTACGCATGGGGTCCCTGTTTGCTGGGGACGCTTTATCATCAGCTGCATGACGTTGTGTATAGGAGAGGAGAGAGTATCTCCTGTGGGACCACATTGATGATGATCTGGGCATGGGAGCATATTGCCATATTCCGCCCTCCGATCGACAGACCACAGCTGGCCGAGGGGATGCCTTATTCGTACTATTATGCTAGTAGCCCAGGCTTGGGGTTGGAGAGGTGGAGCGGCAGATCCAGGTACCACGCCAGCCTATGAGCTCTGGTGGCAGGCACGCCGACCCGTGCCATTGACAGATCCTGACGGGCCAGCGCCAGTTGATAGGCGGTCAGTGATTCCACAAGTGCCGCGGGCTAGACGAGGGGGCAGAGGCAGAGATGGGGGCAGAGGCAGAGGCAGAGGCAGGGGCAGGGATGGAGATCGAGGGAGGGGTGGTGATGGAGGGAGGGACGGAGGCAGGGGTGATGATGGAGGGCAAGGTGGAGAGGGAGGCCGAGGCAGGGGTGATGATGGAGGGCGAGGTGGAGAGGGAGGCCGAGGTGGAGATGACGGTGGAGATGGCAGGAGGCGACGGCGGGATGGACAGGTACCAGGTCGCAGGTTGCGACAGCGCGTGGTGAGGGTAGCATTAGATGCTATCCCCGAGGTCGGTGAGGAGGGGGAGATGGAGGAGCAGCCCAGACAGGAGAGAGAGGGCGAGGGGGGACAGGAGGGGGGGCCAGAGGTAGGGGGACAGGAGGAGGAGGTCAGGGCACCAGAGGCGGATGTCATAATATAAAATTGTCCCAGGGCTTACAACTCTTTAGGATTATTCAACATTGCCCTTCTTTATTCCACAATTAAAATAATTTTAATCATTTAATTCATTTCTTAAAGTCATAATTTTTCTCTATTAATTAAATAATTTTCACTTATTTAATTAATTCATTTTTTATCATTTATTTCTCCTTGATTATTAAATAAATAAATTTTATTTTATTTATCTACATAAAATGTGTGTGTATTACTAAAATCTCGTCCTAGGGCTTGCAACTTAGATTATTCAACATTGCCCCTTTCATTCTTAATAATTAAATAATTTTTAATTATTTAATTATTTTCTAAAGTCATAATTCTTCTATTAATTAAATAATTTTAATTATTTAATTAATTCATTTTTATCATTTATTTCTCCTTAATTATTAAATAAATAAATTTTATTTATTTATCTAATACGTCATTAATTACCTAAAGTCTTCCTTTAATTAAATAAATTTCTTAATTTATTTAATTCCCCTTTTGTCATTTATTCCTCTTGATTATTAAATAAATAAATTTTATTTATTTAATTACGTCACTAAGCAAGTCCCCTTCTTTTAAAAATTAAATAGATTCTAATTTATTTGATTTTTGTCCATTTTCTACTATAATTAAATAATTATTTCAATTATTTAATTATTCATTAACCTCTTCTCTCATTAAATTAAATAAAGTTAATTTATTTAATTTGGTCCACTCTCTTGAATTTTGAATTATATTATTATTTAATTCTAAATGATTCCTTTGTCACATTCTTCTATAATTTAATAATATCTTTATTATTTAATTATTTACTGGTCAACTGGAGTAAATAAATTTTATTATTTAATTTCTCCAGCAACCTCTTTGTCCGTGTCGGCCTTATCTTCCAATTTAATTCTTGACTTTTGACTTCTCATTTAATTTTGACCCTTGATTGAATTATCTTATAATTCAATCTTGTCCCTTCATCCTTATCATTTGCCCTAATTTTGACCTAACCCTAATTCGTACTACATCATTCAATCCTGATCATTGATCCTAGGGTTCTTGTCATCTTTTCATCCTGGCCACACATTCAAAATTGCAGTTTTTATAAAAGGGCAATTTTGTTCTCATTTGGCTCTCTCTTGGTCTCTTTCATGTTCAGGTCTTACCTTAGGCTATTATTTTTTTACAGTCATAGTCACTTACAGTCATTGTCATCTTAGTCCATTGTAGGGTTATTTTATTTTCTGCAAATCCTTCAACACTTGCATAGGGCTTAGGCATTTGTCATAGTTGCTCATACAAATCTGAGGGCATCTTTTATTTATCTGCAAGCTAGGAGGTGTAACAAAGGTTAATCATGGAAGGTGGAGACTTAGGGTAACTTCATCCCTTTTTGTCTTCATATTACTTCCTTTGTACTTTGTTACTTCATAGGAATTTTATTGTTATTGTGCTAACCCACTTAATAATAAATTCTCAGATTTTCCTTTGATTACATTGGTGAACTTGACATATTTTAACACATTTTGAGAAATCTTGGAGTTGGGTTTCTTTTTGTTGCAGGTTTTGTTTGATTTTTGTTGCAGGTTTGACATCATTGTGGACAAAACCCTAGTTTCCAAAGATTCGACCATAACTTTCAAACGGATGCGTATTTCTTCACAAATTTTTTTCTGCAGATTGGAGACAATGTTTAGAGATTTCATTCCAAAACTCAGATTTTTTGGGGCCGATTTGAATTTTTTATAATTATTTTTCTGTTTTTAATAAAAAATTAATTTCGGGAGTAAATGATCGAATTTTTCAGATATGTTTACATTTCTGGAAAGCTATTTTAATTTTAATAGGGGTCTACTCTTTAGGTTTTAAATTTTTATGTGCAATTATTAGTCAAAAATCAGAGTTTTTGAAATTAGGGTTTAAAACAAATTTGCTTAGATCTCACTCACAGTTGCAGATATACTCACAATTTTGTTTTTTACAGATTTGGAATGACATCAGATAACGCAAGTAAAAAAATCATAATTTTTAGAGCTGTTTAGTATTTTTTATAATTTTTTTATGAATTTTCATAAAAAATTAATTTCTGGTGCAAAACAGCAAATTTTTCTGATTTATTTATATTTTTGGAAACCTCTTGAGATTTTAGATAGACTCTATTCTCTGTATTTTTCATTTTACTGTCAAATTTTTTTCTAAAAATCAGAGTTGTTGTGACTAATCTTTTCTTGTAGCGTGTGGCGATTCTCATTCGTGTGTCCAAGACCATTGCATATGAGACTACTAATATTCATTGTTTGCAGATTCGCATGTCAAAGAAGGAATAAACAAACATTGTGCTTGTTTTTCTTTTATAGATTAGCAAACATTTGATTTTGGGGCATATAAAAAGAACACGTCTTCTTTGGTTGATTGTGCTTGCAAGATGGTAGGTGAGTATGCTCTCACTTGGTGAAAACCTTGTGATCAGAAAACCAGACCCATCTTTATTTGTTAATTACCCTTCACGATTCGGTATATTGGAGTATCCTCTCCCCTTGCGCATTCGTTATCCCCGGGTGTAGAGGAAACTTTATCGACTTAGAACTTGGGCCCGTTTCCGGTGGGGAAAAAGTACTTCACCCCCAGATTTCCATTCGACGAGGCACCCTCGACAATCGAGGGATCTCCACCGGTATATAAAAGTGGTTCTTGGGAAAGCCCGGCTAGAATCACGGAACGGTCTCGGAATTTGTGATGATCCGAAAAGGGACTCTCGCCAAGATGGATCACCTACCTAACGGAATGTCGCCCGAACTAAAACTCGTGTAGTAAGCCAAAATCCTTTCATTTGCTAGCTTAGCACCTGGCCGGGTGCGGAAGGCATCCACATCTAGGCTTTGTAGTAGATGATCAGTCACATGGAGTTTCATGGGGTTGGTGCCTATTAATCGGGAGAAGAGAGTGCACTGTAAGGGGGAGCCCGTGCAGCCAAGCTTCTGAATTCACACACTACAAATATGCGGTTGGGGAAACCCACGTGGAATCTAGTGAATATTGTCATGGCCTAACCTAGGATTTTAATTATTTGATGTGCGATTGGTTACATTCAAAACATTGTGCTTGTCAAGTGCTTGTTAAATTACTCAAACATTATACACAACATTCACAAATCTGGACACAAACAATCGACCTTGGACAACTCAGACTTTTCAACAAAACATCAAAAAACAATTTTAGTCCTCATTTTGAACTTAGACTCGGCATTGTCCATCATAGTCCTCATTTTGCATCTAGCTTGGCATTGGTCATTTTCCTTAGTCAACATCTTCATTGTCCATCATAGTCCTCATTTGGCATCTAGCTTGGCATTGGTCATTTTCCTTAGTCAACATCTTCATTGTCACCTTGACATTTGACATTTTATCACCTTGCATTGGTCATTTTCCTTAGGCAAACGTCATTATCACCTTGCATTGACATACTCCAAAAATTAGTGTCATAACTTGTCATCTTAGTCTTCATTGTCATGTGGCATTAGTCATTTTCTTTAGACAACATTGCCATATTGCATCCCTTATTATCCAAAAAAATCCAAAAACATAGTCTTGCATTGTCATCCTTTATCAAAAAAAATACAAAAACATAGGCTAGTGTCATCCTTGCATTTACTTATCATTCTCATCATCCTCATTTGAGCAAATCCCTTTTACGGTTGAGACTAGGCTTCAAAGACAACAACAACAAATGGCAAACTCTGGACAAGATTCCAATCCCAACATCGACAATAACACTTATGACACAAACCAACATTGGACCTTTTCCGACCCATTTCACAACATGAACATGCAACCTCCCATGAACATGCCATCTTCATCAAAAAACATTTTTGAACCATTCATACAAAGAGACCAAAATGGACGAGTATATTTCAAAGACATAGAAGCTGCCAAGCAAAATCCTGACATAGTCTCCTTTGTAAAAAAATATCTCTTACGTGACCCTCAAAGGCATCTAGCCATGCTTTTGGACGAAAGGGCTAAGTTACCACAAGGCTTTGACATAAATACCTTGCCACCATCCATCTACCCTCACCATCAACAGTCACTTGACATGAATCCTACCAATAATTCACAACAAACATCCACTTATCACCCTTATCCTAACCTTGACAAGGGAAGTCAATTGTCCACTAGTCCATTCCATACCTCCACGTCATATTTTGACCCTTCACCTATCAATTCCGTCCAAGTCCACATGCCTTACCACCAATCTACCAACACATGTCACGTCCCCACATCATACCATATCAATTCGGCCCAAGTCTCCACGTCCCATTTTAGTCAACCTTACTCCAATCCAGTCCAAGTCCCTATATCATTACCAACTAATATAGTCGAAGTCCCCATGTCACATCATATGCCATCACATCCTACTCCAGTCCAAGACTCCATGTCATATCCGGTCCAAGTCTCCACGTCATACCCTAGTCCTTCACATACTAGTCCAATGCAAATACCCATGTCATATCCTAGTCCTTCATATACTAGTCCAGTCCAAGTTCCCACATCCTATTCTAGTCCTTTGGTCATTAATCCTTTTCAAGTCACCCCCTCACAAGCCACATCTAGTCATGAAAATTCTATCATAGTCCAAAGTCAAATCCCATTTAATAAACTTGAGGATACATGTCAAAATGAAAGCCCAAAGCATGACCTTATAATGTCACCTCATGTCAAGAACAAGGTAGTTCATCCAATGACCCTATCTTTCAGTCCATCCATGAAGTCCTTCAAGACAATCATGACATCCAGAACACACCTCTCCTTGACAACGACTCTATTTCTGACTATATAATCCATGACAACCCCATCTTCGAGCAAGACCCTACCATTGACCAAGAAGTCCAAAATGATCCACTCATTGACCTTTATGCAATTCATGATCAAACACTTGCCAACCCTATACAAGCCTCGACTATTGACACTTCCTATGATGAGACACTTGCCTTCATGGGACACATAGATGATATTCCTCCAGAACAAGAATCTTCCACTAAGGACATGCTTGCATATGATCAAGTTATAGCTAAAATCATTGGACTCTATGACACTAAAAATAATGATGGCTTTGACATTGCCTTGAAAGCACCAACAGAGTCATTTGAACTTGACATGTCGCATGATCAGACAAAAGATATCAGTCAAGAATATGGCCAACAAGACAATGAAGCTAAGACACTTTATCAATTAGGGGCATCTATCTTTGTTAGAGCAGGATTGCTTTGTAGATGAAATATTACAAGTGGCGGTGTCCGCAAAGACATCATGATGGGTTAGCATATTGCTTTCAAAACAATAAATACCTCATTGCAAACAAAATCTATCAAAGCATGCATTGTCAAGGAAGAGGACTAGGCATACATAGGTAAGTTCGCCAGACGATGGAAACGAGGAGCCAAATTGGACATCAAAGGTGTTGGATTTATTCCTCGGTGACAAATCAAACGATGTCAATGGTACCTCCTCGATATTAGGGGAAACTTTGTCAGAAACAAATGTCAAAATGGAGTCCATGAGAAATCCTTGTCATAAGATTGCTACCAACACTCCCTCCACCCACACCATGAAACGTCATTCTATCATGAATCAACCTCCCCTTTGGGACCAACAAAAACAAAAGTCTTACAAATCAGAAGATCAAAATCAAATGTCAAAGGCCATTGAATCAAACAAAAGGACAAGTGGACAAATGAAATTAAAATGGATCCCAAAGAAAGACGGATCGAACAAAGACACCCAGTCAAATGAAAAATTCAATCACAATGTGGAGCGACAAGGCAAGAGGACTCCCACATATAACACATGTCCACCTCCTTCAAAATGGTCATCAAGCAAGGCATCTAAAAGTGTTGGTTCCAAACACCATCCCTCCAAAATCCGTCATCCAACATCCCAAGTTTGGAAAATAAAAAGTCATTCATCTAAATGTCCAAACAACCTTTCCATGTCTACCATGATTTGTCATAATCCTACATCTCGCCTAAAGTCCAAAAATCCTACGTCACAAATCCGTCATGTCATGGCAGCAAATCTTTACCACAAGGACTCTTAACTCTATTTGAGGTAATGTTTTGTCGGGCCAGCTCTAATTATCGAGAGGGATCACAATGACATCGTCAGTTGGCATACCAAATTGCTCACGATCACGACGAATAATCCGCCGACAAAGGTCATTATTTGGCATATCGTAACGGTCTCTCATCGACGCGTGGGTGGTTTAGAGCAGTTGGTGGTTCATCCTAAAAGTATCAGGGGCTGTCACGGAAATCAGAAATGCAAAAAATTAAAAAAGGTAAAAAATTATCCTTTGATGAAAACGCTAAAATGGGCATCTTGGTGACCTTTAAAAAAAAAAAAAAAATCAAAAGTAAAAAATAGTAGAAAGATTTCATCAGCGGTGGCAAATGGATGGAAGTACCATGGTGTGCATGGCAGGCGTCGTAATGTAAAATCGTCGTCTAATGTGGACTCTTACGCCGGGGCGATAGGTCACCATTTCCCATGCGCCCTCATGGGCATTGACATCCGTAGGCCTCAATTTCGTCCATTTTCCACTGCCTTAGTCTTGGCGTAAAAAGTAACACCGATATACTTTGGGAAAATCTTGTGTATCCTTTAGTGTACGATTATGAAACATGTCGTCATTGGTGTCGCAGTCTTATGGTCCTTGTACGATGTAGTCCTTGAAAATCATATGACAATTCCCTTAGTCTCATGTGTCTCGTCTTTTACCAAGGCCACCCCCTATCCTTTCATGTCTGTCACCTACCTTGGCTTTCCCTTGTCAAATGGTCTAAGGATAATCATCATCCCATCTATCCCTAATCAAGTCATTCCAAATGCAACGAGTCTAATCCATACAAGCACATTATCCAAAACATTACTTGACTTCATTCCTGGCCCAGCTGTAGACCTCGATACTTTCGTCACATTATCGTCATTGTCCTCACGTTGTTTTGGGATGCGTCTTTCCCACGTCAACAACGTTGTCATCACCTGTCAATTGGTATTCAGCTTGACTAGGGGCACAATCATGTTTGTCCTTGGATTCTCATGTGTAGGCATCAGTCATATGCATTTGTCACGATCCTCTTAAATGTCAAAAGCCAAAAAAATCATAAAATTTCAAAATCCAAAAAAATCATAAAGCGGAAAAAGGGCCAAAACATCACAAAATGTCCAAAAAGCCAAAAAATCATAAAAGGTCCAGAGAAAAACACAAAAACATTCAAATCAATGTCAAAATCCTAAAAATGGAGTCAAAGTCAGTCATGTCAGTTAGTCCATGTCATTGTCGAACTACGTTGTCTTTGCGCGTATGCTACGTAGGCAAGGCCATCAGTCGATGAGTCCCCGAGACATTAGGTCAGTCCTTTTAGGTTGGTCAAAATAAAATCATAGCATTTGTCAAAATTGTCACATCGGTCAAATAAGTCAGACATAGTCAAACTCAAACACAAGACGGTCATTTGAAACGTCAATGTCAAAATTTGTCAAAATTAGACAACACAGTCCAATCAATCATACAGTCAACATCAATCAACTTGCCAAAACATATTACTCAAAACAATGTTAGTCTCGTCACTCTTTGGTCCTCTTCAAGACGTGTCCTTCTTGGAGTTAGACCTTGTCAAAATGTCCTTTTCCTTTTCAGGATGTGTCCTTCCTGACAATAGGCTCCGTCAAACTGTCAACACTGTCAAATTTGCAAAACTCTTAAACTGTCAAAACTGTCAAATCAAACAAGAATTCAATCTTTGGCAAACAAAATTACATGGATGTTAATCTTTCTGGTCTTTCTTATCTTATCTTTTGGCTATCTTGGCTATTTTGTCTTATATTCTTTACTATCTTGTCTTTTTGGTCATGTTACTAGCTACCTCGAGGATGTCCCATGAAGGATTTAGAGGTGCGATGACGTCTCCTGGCCTATTTTATTTTCTCTGACTGCTGTCTGTGGATTGTCTTGATAAAAAGACTGGGGCAACATGACCCTTAGTATGAGTTAGGACATTCCTTGTCTGCGACTGTCTATTTTTCAAGTGGATGACCTTGCACACCTTGGTCTATGTCATATCATGTGGTGTTTGTTATCCATTTGTGTCATTTTTACTGCCCAATGATGATTAAGAGCAATAAATATTAAAAGTCCTATGGTAAGGTTTGAAGGATTTGGTCTAGGAACTTATATGCATCTCCTTTAGTCTTGTCATCTTCTCTCACTCGTCTCATGTAGGCATTGCATCCATCTCATCATCCATATCATTTTCATTAACATTTCTTTGTCTCTTCATATTCTAGTCTTCTCATCCATTTCGAGAGCACACCCATGTTCTTGGAACCTGTCTATCCTCTCGAGGGGGCATACCACAACCCTCCTCGTCATTCTTCCTCATCTTATTTTGCACTGGGGCATATTTTTGACTTATTTTCTTTGTCACAATGCGACATGCTACATTATGACAAAGAGGGGCAAAATGTAGACACATAAAATTGTCCTAGGCTTGCAACTTTTAGATTATTCAACATTGCCCCTTTCATTCTTAATAATTAAATAATTTTTAATTATTTAATTATTTTCTAAAGTCATAATTCTTCTATTAATTAAATAATTTTAATTATTTAATTAATTCATTTTTATCATTTATTTCTCCTTGATTATTAAATAAATAAATTTTATTTATTTATCTAATATGTCATTAATTACCTAAAGTCTTCATTTAATTAAATAAATTTCTTAATTTATTTAATTCCCCTTTTGTCATGTATTCCTCTTGATTATTAAATAAATAAATTTTATTTATTTAATTACGTCACTAAGCAAGTCCCCTTCTTTTAAAAATTAAATAGATTCTAATTTATTTGATTTTTGTCCATTTTCTACTATAATTAAATAATTATTTTAATTATTTAATTATTCATTAACCTCTTCTCTCATTAAATTAAATAAAGTTAATTTATTTAATTTGGTCCACTCTCTTGAATTTTGAATTAAATTATTATTTAATTCGAAATGATTCCTTTGTCACATTCTTCTATAATTTAATAATATCTTTATTATTTAATTATTTACTGGTCAACTGGAGTAAATAAATTTTATTATTTAATTTCTCCAGCAACCTCTTTGTCCGTGCCGGCCTTATCTTCCAATTTAATTCTTGACTTTTGACTTCTCATTTAATTTTGACCCTTGATTGAATTATCTTATAATTCAATCTTGTCCCTTCATCCTTATCATTTGCCCTAATTTTGACCTAACCCTAATTCGTACTACATCATTCAATCCTGATCATTGATCCTAGGGTTCTTGTCATCTTTTCATCCTGGCCACACATTCAAAATTGCAGTTTTTATAAAAGGGCAATTTTGTTCTCATTTGGCTCTCTCTTGGTCTCTTTCATGTTCAGGTCTTACCTTAGGCTATTATTTTTTTACAGTCATAGTCACTTACAGTCATTGTCATCTTAGTCCATTGTAGGGTTATTTTATTTTCTGCAAATCCTTCAACACTTGCATAGGGCTTAGGCATTTGTCATAGTTGCTCATACAAATATGAGGGCATCTTTTATTTATCTGCAAGCTAGGAGGTGTAACAAAGGTTAATCATGGAAGGTGGAGACTTAGGGTAACTTCATCCCTTTTTGTCTTCATATTACTTCCTTTGTACTTTGTTACTTCATAGGAATTTTATTGTTATTGTGCTAACCCACTTAATAATAAATTATCAGATTTTCCTTTGATTACACTAACCTACCAAAGAAGGGAAAGGAAGGGAAACAATCATACAAACCCATTAACTGGTTGGGAAAAGAATAATCCTTTCTTGAAGAGGCCCAACTTCTTGTACAATCTCCAGAACAAATTTAGAAACATAGACATCCCAACACTATTATGGGAAAAAATGTATCTATAGTTCAAAGTTCTCCCAAAAGGCCACTTCTCATACAAAAATTCATTATGCTGCCACTGGGTTAGGACTAGACCATTCTCCGCTAGCCAATTCTCACAATCAAGGTTGATCATTCAAGCATATCCAATTCTAATATAGAATTCTAAGTTCTAGATTATTCTCTACCCTTACATCTCTCAAGTGTTACCCCATTTTTTAAATAATTACCATAGGAAATAATATTCTCCTTAACTTCATCATACCTTTCTTCGATCAGGACATTTTCATGAAAGGTAATTTATTTCATAAACTAGTACAAAATATGAATTGATTTATTTTTTTCTCTAACTGAGCTCTAATTTCATCTTCCTCCAAAAAAATACTAGTATTTTTCTCATAATTCCCTTGATTATTACCATCTCCAACCATTGATAAACAACATTCATCCTCATACAAGAATTTATTAGCAATTGAATTTATGAAAAGATGGTTATCATATATTTCAAATTAATCAAAAATAAAGAGAGTGTTAGGATGAATTTTCCATTTTTCTTTCTCTTGAGAAGTATAATATGTTTGATTTCCATTTTCTTCTAGATTAAAACATTCACCACTTCTTCAAAGGAGAAAATTTCATATTCAAGAATAAGGAGGGAAATTGACATTGATTCTCTTGAATTTGCCTCAGAGGAGAAGTGCCTATCTTCAAAAGGATGAGGAGAGGCAATCAATGTATTTTTATGCATGGCTTGTCATATTCATCATCACTAGATGAACTTAAATCACTTTCAACTTCAAACATGGTGTATAAAATAAAAGCCTGATCACTACAATGTTGATCTCATTCCTCACTAGGCTACTGCATGCTATCAAAAAATGTCATTAATGTTTTTAGTAGTCAGTCGAGGTGATTCTTCTTCTTCATGGCCTTCAACCAATACTTTAAAAGATATCTTAAAACTAGCTTCAAGCTTAACATTTCCATCTAGTTTCCATTTTCGCATGGCTATAAAATCATCCTCAACATTCATTGCTTCCAATTGAGCTCTCTCAATCCCTTGAACTTTGTCTCTTTTGAGGATTATTTGGATGTCTGATTCAAAAGAAGAAATAAATATATGATATTGGATATCCTCATTGTTTCTTAATAGAATAGGAACTCACTTAAGAGACTAATAGAATCGGTAAACAAAATATCTCATTGTTTCAACCTTATTCTACATGATTTGAAAGAGAAGATGTAGAGTAGCAGCAATATTAATTGGAATTTCATGACATTGGAGAATTTTTTCTTTGAGAACATCCCATTTGGTAATGCTTCCTTTTTAAATCCCTTCTACCATTCTACAACTTTCTCAGTTAGACTGTTAATGAAAATTCTTCCAAAAACATCATCTTCTTGAACCCCTAAAAGTGCACTTACTGTAGTCATAGCTAGGATGTGTTCCTTAGGGTCTTGTTCATTTTGACTAGAAAATTTAGGGAACTATTTATAGGAACCCTAAGGTAAATGATGGTATTGTGAGAAGGCAAGAGGACCAACTTGACTACACTAGGGATTCAAACCCATAGATGGTTAGAGTTTCCAACTCATAGGGGAGTAAAAACTTGGAAAAAAAATTATTGTGGTGGATGAGTGGGAGGTGGATTCTAAGGTTGAGGTACAAGTGGGTCCCTTGGGTGATGATCAAGATGATGAGGAGGGTTGTAATAGTACTCAAATATCAACCTCAGAGGATGTTCAATCACATGTGTAGGTGGGAATGGGGCTAACTCTCCCTCTTCTTCTAGAAAAAATTCACTCACATAATATGATGCGTTTCTCCTATATCTCCAAGGGAGTGTATTTAATTGTGATATAATATCTTCTTGGTTTGCTCCAACCCAATCTAAGTCTAGCTACAAAATATTAAATTCATTCTTATGATGAAGTACTATCTTGTTGCATGATGCAATGGAGATTGTCAAACCTTTCAATAAACATGATTCACCTCCCCAATGGACTCATGAAAAATTTGTTAGTGAATGGAATCGCTCCAAAAAAATATACTTAGAAAAAATGACTCTCGACCTAGATATAACACTAGTGAAAATCCGCTAACATCTCTAAAAAGACCACAATTGCATTTGTGGTTTTTCTCTAACCTTTTTTCTGGGTATAACTCCCTCACTATATTTTTAATGAATTTATCTAATCTAATGAATAGGGGTATGCTTTTAACCAAGAATTAGGAAAGTGTCTGACACTAGTTCATAAATATGAAGCTAACATAGGAAGCATAAATCAAAGCCATAAATGACCAACACACAGATTAAAAACCTATGACTATCCAATAAAATAAATATGATCAAACTACAATAAATGAGCACTATACAACTTATCTTTCAAGGATGACACAACTATATCACACACGTATTGCAATGGTCAATGTACTAAGTATCATTAAATTCCTAACATAGAGATTATAAACCATTACAGTACTAAATAAATGATAAATTCCTCTCAATAACACCATAGGGTGTATATTAAAAAATGGGCCATTTTCTTTTACACTTTAAAATTTATAGTAAATCCAATGCCAATGGACAGTTTCCAAAGCTATTACTAAATTAGTGGCCTTCTTGTTTCTCTAGCGCTTATTGAAAATTGCTAAAATCAGTTGGAAGAATTAATCTTGGTAGAGGAATAGACACTAGTAAGAAAAAATGATCTTTATCTCACTAACAAATACTGAATGACATCTCACACAACCAAATAATTAATGCAATTTCTATGTAATATCAGGTGATAGCACAAGTATGCTATTTGATGGGAAATTGTAATTTAAACAAGCTAAAATCAGCCATAAATGGAGACAAAGTTGTCATCTCATCAAACCTAGGAGAACACACCAATGTCTAACCAATCTTCTATAAATTCAACCAACATCACATTTCTTTGTCAATCATTAGCATCAAACATGATGAGCTCTCAGAGTGACAGTAATTATGTTAATGACTACATTTTCTTGGAAGAGATCGAATGCGGTAAGCTCTTTAGGCATATATCATACTAGCTAAAAGAGGTTTCATGGTATAGAGTTAGGTAGAAGAAGTGCTTAATAGCATTTTGGGTGAAGCATTCCTAAGCCAAGCCCATGTGCAAAAAAAAACCATTTTGGAGTGTTTTATGTACATAGTCATTAGGACTTCTAGCCATCGTGGCTGGGGTGTAAGAGCATTGGAGTGCCTGGTAAAGCCTAAATTCCATCATCGCATTAAAGTGGTGATCAATGGGCTCAACCACTACCCTCAGAATGGATTGATAGAAGACACAATTTGCACAACATTGGACCTTCAAGATGAGACATTGGAGGAAGATATGGCTCTTCTGTGCATAGGAGTCATAAGAAATGATATGAGACTCTTTGTACATTTCCTTTAGTTGCACAAGAACCTGCTGACATGAATTCAAGTCAAATTACTCTAGACTATTACTGAAGGAATCTTTGTCCTAATATTTTCCATGTGTACTTGAATGAAAGTGTCTCTTTTTGTGTTTTTCCCACGATATGAACTTTGTAGTTGAATCAAATGATTTTGTAGTGCCCATGCAATGTAAATTTTTTTTATATATAAATAAAATATTTCTTTTTATATTACTATGTTTTGTATGCATCGCTTCATTTGTTTCTTGTTCATATCATATTTTAAAATACTAGTTTAATTTTCTATATAATACACTAGTTATGTGAATTAGGCTTGCCATTATTCCAATAATCACTAAAAAATTTTAGGGCAGAAAAATGGGTAGTTCATGTAACTTGATAAAACACCACCTATGTTTCAAATTGCTTAAGAATACCTCCCAAAAGTATAATTTTCAAGTGAAGTTACTTACTTCTTACACAAGAAAATTCATCACTCAATTTATTAACACAAATACACCCACTTTTAAAGGAAATGTATGTTTGAATATATTAATAAAACACTACCTATCTAAATTTGTAACAATACAAGTGATAAAGTGGCGGGTTTGAGGAACAAATGAAAACCCCACCCGAGTTCAAGAAAGACAACAAAATTCCACCCAAACATGAGTTTAAGAAAATGACTTAGGAAAAAAGAACAGTTAGTTAGAAAAAGAGAGGGGATCATTTTTATGGGTAAGAAGATGAAATATGATATTTGATTTTACATATTGTGTGATATCCCTTTTAAAGGTGAGAAGAATAGGTATCAAGTAAAAAACCAACCATTATGGGAAAAACTAATCAAAATAATTTACCATAAGTTAAAACTTAAATACTCTAATATCCCCTCTTAAATGCAACTTAGGGAGAATTAAGATGCAAAAATGCAAAATAAGAACATGGGTCCCAGCTACACAACCATGTTAGGTACCCATTTACAATGCAATCTCTCACAACTAGAGAAAAGGAGAAAAAACTTGTGGGATAAAATCCCTCTCCAAAAGAGAGAAAAGAAAAGAAAAAAACACCCCCAAGGACTACATACATCATGTATATATAATCAATGCCCCTACCATAAAAGGGGAAAAGAGAGACTATGTAGGCCTCCCATAATGTGTAATCACATGTAAAAATGGTCAACATGATCTAGTGTCAACAAACAACTTGTCTCCCTTTTGGAAGAAACAAAACCAAATAAAAATGTAGGTATGCTTCCCATTTTGGAATGAAATGAACAATCGAAATCCAAATGTAGGATGAAAATATCTTTGAAATCTATTCATGTGTCACCATGACCTTGGAAGATGATGCCACATACCAATTAAGAACATGCCCAATCACAACAGAAGGTGACAAACAAGGTACCAATGGAAAATGATTATGAACATTCTCTAGAGACTAAGATGGGGTGACAATAGTTGTACCACAACTATCATCAAATAGGAGGGATATACCCTCAAATGTGTCTTCCAATTTGAAAATGTAATATTCCATAAACAATGAACCAATTTTTTACAAATAAGAATTCCAATCAAGAAGACAATGAGATACTAACTGTGATGAATCACTAGATGTACCCAATGAATCATCATCACAAGATGAATGGTCCTATTGAATAGGAATGATAAGAGCCTTAATCAATGAATTTGCACAATGAATCACTAAAGGTGAAGGTTCAGCAACTCTCTCAGATAGAGAAGAAGGAGCATCTGAAGAACCCTTGTCATCCTAATATGAAGATTCAAAGTATTCCAATACTTCAAACTCCTAAATAGTAGCATGAACATAGGGTATCTTGTTTAAAAAGTGAAGAGGCACATGAAAATCTGAAACAAGATCATCTAGGAATGGTTGAGTATCAAGATCTCCATGTATTTCCCAAATTTCAATTCAATGAATATATGGATACTCAAAATGATCAATAGCATCCAAATTAGCATCATCTATATCAATTGTATAAACTCCTAGGACATGATCCCATTTGCAATTCCATGAAAATATCTTCCTATTAGTACCAAGAAGGGGAACTAGATTATATAGGTGTGGACAAAAATGAAGCCATCTGAGATGTTTTATGATGCCATCTCTCCATTGTATATAGTTTCCCCTTTTCAAAATAATCACAATAGGATGCAATGAAAACCCCATAATCAACTATGAGAAAACTCCAAAAATACAAAGGAAATAAACTTCAAGAACAATTAGAAACTTCCAAATATTGAAAATGAATCCCTCCCAAACTACTTTAGGAAGAAATAATGTAATAAAAGGTTGAGAATCAAGCAACTCTAAAGAGAAAAAAAAACACTATTATTGAACTTCAACGGATTAAATGCACTACTCAACATAAAAATATGAGAGAAATTCCTCAATGATTGCAAAGGTGACAAAATACCTTTCCAATGATATCTGGTGTGCTAGCAATGACCTACATTTACAGAAGATATGAAAAAAAATGAAAAAAAGGTCTATAGAGGCACTTTGGAATCTTCTAGATATCTCAATCACACCACATGACCACCACGAGCATCCTTGATAGTAAAAACAATGGGCAATCCAATTAGGCCTTTCGAAGCCACCAACAATGAAAGTTTCATATGGTACAATCATTGAGCACCAATCACCACATGCAGGAGACAACCTCTTCACAATCTATGAATCTTCCTCACAATAGTATGAGGCACTACAAAAATATGTAAGGAACTAGAAACAACCTCTCACAACCAATGTTGGATTAAAATTATCCTAGAACAACTTCAAAGCTTCTTCAAAATGGATCAACCTTCACTTCACTTAGCATCAAGGAAACCCTAAATTTGTTGCAAATTTTATAAAATATAAAGTTTGGTAAATAAAATGCCTCAAAATGAAGATATGCTACTAGAGCCTCGTGAGAATTTTGGATTGTAGTATTCAATGCAGAAATTAGGTTGCACTGTCCAACAAAAATGCCATAGTACTGAAAAAAAGACACCTTCAAGGAAATTTGTATCCTCCAAGGTTGAAATGTCAGGTGGAGAAATAAAATACCTTTAATTAATTCATAGCATCGAGCCCTATCCTCAAAGAATTCATCAAATGAAAATGGAGGCCTACAAGCTAAAAATAATTGACCCCCAAATATAATCTGCCACAACAAGAATTTGAACATGGATTTCAAGGCCTCCGCAAATTTCAATCACATTTCACAAAAATTCTTCTACCAATGCAAAAATGGCTTCTAATAATAAATTGTGCCCATAATAAAAATCAAGAAAGTGAATACCCCCTAAAGAATTCAAATGGCATGAGACAAAGACACACAACAATTCCAAATTAAATAGAAATTTGTGGCATGAGGAGGATAATCAAGCCTCCAATGATAAAAAAAATATGTGCCTCCAAAGGTTCACACCACCCTCCAATATTCAACCACCTTCAACGTTCTCAAGGATTCACTATCAACTGAACACAAATCATGCTAGCACAATTTTGAGAGCCTTTAATGCACAAAACCATCCTCCTCTAGAAAAAAAATTGTAACTTCTATGGACAAAGGAAATGGAATGCAAAACTTCATTGTTCAGACCAAAAGGGGAATAAAGGAAGAGGAATTTGATTTATCAATGATCACATTCAAGAACAAACCCTTGAGATTCCAATGCAAAGGAGATTGAACTCTATCAAAGGGAATTATCATAAGGGCTAAAATTGAAAAAAGAGATTAACTACTAGTGCAAAACTAAGAAAATCCAGAATATTTGAAAACACAATGTGGTATGCAAAATGACCTAGAAATCCAAGTAAGATATAACAAAAACTTATGGAATTTAAAGTGTGCACCTAGAAAAATGAGAAGAATTGAATGGAGCTATGGAATCCTAAAATTTTTGCTTGTAAGGGGTATGTGTAGGATCATCATGGAAAAAATAGGCCCATAAGTGGCAAAAAATTTAGAAAAATAAGAGTTAGGCAACTTGATGTAAAAATTTGAATAAGTTATATATATTATTTCAAACATATGTAAGAATAGAATTTGTAGAAAATTGAATGTAGTTTCTAAACTACTAGGTTTATCTTAAAAAAATCCATTTGATGAAAATTTGAAATTTCAATGCAGCAGTACTTAAATCTCAAGGAAAAAATAAGAAGTAGGTGTCTGTCTAACCACCCTAACCACAATAAAATGATAATTATTTTTAATAATATTTTAGATATAAGTAGAGGAATCATGTCCTGATGTGATGCATATTTTTTTGTATTTTTTTCCAAAGAAATTATTAATTATGAATTTTTATTACAAACTTAAAAAAATATAAAAATTCATATGTCTAACCACCTTAACTTGGTCAAAACTTTATGAAATACACTTAAGTAAGGCTTGTAAGTGTAAAATACAACCAATTAAAGCATAATAAAGGTATAATTATTAATGAAAAGCCTAGAAAAGTGTGAAAGTTTGTTACAACACTTTACAAAACTTTGAAATAAGGCTAAGCAAATGATAAAAAAGAGGTTATTTAAGTGAAATACATTAATAAGACCCTATAAAAGCATGAAAGTGATGTACAACACTTTACAACACTTAGGTGAGGTACCATTAAAAACCGTAATAGTTCACAAGGGCCCAAGGCCTAATGTGAATATGGTATCCACCTTACAACACTAAATCAAGGAACAATTAAGTAAAAATCACAAGGAGGACCGAAAAAAGACAAAAAAAGTAGAAGGGTTACTTTTTTTGGTGTCCACATTTAGTCCCCACTTTAGTGAAAGGATTAACCTACTTCAACCTCACCCTAAATTAGACCAACGTGCATCAAGAGGGGTTCCTAGGAACCAATGCTAGTAAGATGGGACAACAACAATCAAGAGCAGTGATCAAATTGCTAGGATCAAGATCTCATGACAAGCCAACACAAGCACAAAGGGAACACACATCATATCAATAACAATGACAATGCATAAGCATAAAATTTCAAAGATCAAAGAGAGAAAAAGGAAAAAGGAAAGGAAAGAATTAGATCAAGCTTTGACCATTTTTCCAACATGATGTGGATTATATCTAAGTTGTTTGTGCACATACTCACTTTAAGGAGATGAAAATCATAGATTTTCTTTGGGTGAGAAGGCCTAAAAGGTGAGAAACATACACACACGGATGGTATGCACTCATACACATGTAGGTGGCTATGGGGAAAGTCATGCCTCAGATTGGGCTTCCTTCTCAACCATACCAAAACTATACCTCCTAGTAACTTTAATAAGGCACCAAAAAAATAAAAATTGGTCTTTTGAGCTTCACACAATGGCTCCATATGAATGAAAGATTTGTTATGCAAGGTGGCCATATAAAAAATGATGTAAATTCCAAAATAGTGTAAGGTATGTTTAGAGGATTTCTTTTTAGATCATGCAATGTCTTCTTCTTAGGGAACATTCTGCCTAATGTTTCCAAGAGAGGAAAATTTGAAGAAATATCATGCTCTTGGAATAAATCAAGCTTAATGACACCACCGAGAAAGGAACACATCATAGGAAGAAAGAAAATCATATAATGAAACCTACGTGCCGATGTATGCCTTTACTTTAAAGCGGTTGCTTATATCATTATTGTGAGCAATTTCTTTAAAGTAGAAGAGGATATGAGAGCGTATTTGAAAATTCCTATGCCAAGTTATATGTTTCCAATAAGCTACATCATGAATAAGTATGTCACATGTAATCTAGCTTAAGGAACATCATCCACTTCCCAAGCTTGCTCTTGTATGTTTATGAAAGGTGATCAACTAGCTGAAAGAAGCAATGACAAGGGGCATACGAGGACAAGGCTAACTAACCCCTTTCCACCACTTAGTGTAGGAAAAGAATGAGCCAAAATGATTGATGAGAAACATGCTAGAGACAAAATTAGTATCAATTCAAGGAATTAAGTTCCCCCACATAAGATAGAGCACCAAACTCCTTAAGATTTGGAATTTTACTACTCAAATTCTTACATTCATTAGTGGAATGACTATGTACTCTGTGATAAGGGGTATGTGTAGGATCATCATTGAAAAAATAAGCCCTTAAGAGGCAAAAAATTTAGAAAAATCAGTGTTAAGAAATTTCATGTCAAAATTTGAATAAGTTATCTATATTATTTCAAAAATATGTAAGAATAGAATCCGTAGATAATTGAATGCAGTTTCTAAACTACTAGGTTTATTTGAAAATTAAAAAAAATCTATTTGGTGAAAAGCTGAAATTTCAATGCAGTAGTACTTAAATTTTAGGGAAAAAATAAGTAGGTGTCTGTCTGACCACCCTAACCATAAGAAAATGATAAGTATTTTTTTATAATATTTTACATATAAGTAGAGACTCATGTCCGGATGTGATGCATATTTTTTTGTAATCTTTTTCCAAGTAAATAATTAATTATGAATTTTTTATTAGAAATTTTAAAAAATATAAAAACTCATCTGTCTGACCACCTTAACTTGGTCAAAACCTCATGAAATTTAAATTTTATTTTTTTAATCCTATAGTATGTAAAGCATATAATGTGATGCATGTTTCAGATTGAAAAAATATGATACTGCTTGAAAGTTATAGATGTTTTTGAATCAGCCTATCAATTAGGACTTTAGTCATAATTCTAATAGAAAATAAATAATAATTATTTATTAAAATCAAATTAAAGCATAATTTCTATTGGTGGAAAGCTGAGAATCTCCTCTAAAAACCCTTTTCGTTTCATCAATTTTGGGTTAAAAAAAAATCGTCAACCACATACCCTACAAATACCCATAATATTGGCACATTTTGGCCCATCATGATCCTACACATACCCTAGGCATAAAATGAAGTCTTGTAATAGAATTTATTTTGAGTTCTTGGAGGGAGAGATATCAAGTGATCTTGGAGTAGTCTCAACAAGATATCCTCTTGATCAATCGTAGGAGGTGTTCCTGTAGTTTTCAGAAAAGATATTTCTCGCTTAGTATTAGTTTTCATGCAAGTTTCTTTAGATTGCATGATTTTGTTCTCCCCTTTATGGGAGGGTGTAAAATATAATGAATTTAAATCATTATTGTTTTGTGAGATTACATTGACATTAGGGAATGACGTGTTTTTTTGCAAAGGATAACAACCAAGACTACTTGTGTTGATCAATTCAGGGTGCACTACCATTGAGGGAAGCTTAGTGGAATCTTTTGTAAGAGTGTTGATACTAAGTGAAGGTTTTTTTATTTCTATTGAAGGATAATAACAAAGACAATGATTTTTTCCTTGCATGGTAGGCTTTATAGAGTTGCAAATACCTTGTTCTCTAGCACCAAATCCTTTTCCATTGTATCCAAGTTATTTCATAAGTTCATAACCTTTTCCATAAATTTTTACCATTCCTTTTGGATCTGGTGGATTTCGATAGTTAATGTCATTAAAGTTTGTTGTATAATTTTCTTCTTGTTTATTGGTTGAGGTGGATGCTTTGGAAGGTTTGTCTGAATTTTTTGTAGACATTACCATATTTTATTTTCCCTTGTTAGAGTCTTTGTTTATGATCTTGTACTCACCCATGAATGTATGTTTGAAATCTAAGGAACCCCGATCATCTTCTAATAGCTTTGTGACTTCATTTATATTTTTTTCTTTGTATTTTTGATGGACATGTTCCACTTGTGTAGTTGGTGTTAATATTTCTGAAGGATTTTACTTATTTTTTTCAATGTTCAAACAACAATTTAGGTCAGGGCTGGCTTCAAGTGTGTACACTTTGTTATGGTAAAAGTATTTCATTTTATGATGAAGACTAGAAGGCACCCCATTCATTACATGAATCCATGACCTAGAAGAAGATTATATGAAAGTTCATGAGGAATAACATGGATCTATGTTTGCAATGTGGCCTTCCCAATTGTAATAGGTAAAGTAATCACATCGAGTAGTTTTTTTCAACATTGTCAAATCCCTTAATAGATAAACAATTGGTTTGAGTTTTGATTTATCAATGCCAAGCCTATTTACAAGGATAACACTACACACATTAAGGGTAGAGCTGATATCTATAAGAGTTAACTTTAACCCTTTTCATTTTTATTGGGATATTATTATGAAAGGTTTATTTTGTTTTTGCACTTCCAAAGGGGGGAGTTCACTTTGGTGGAAAACAATGTCAACATTTATTCATTGGATCATGGTTGCTATGTCATGCAGTTACATATTGGAAGAGTTAGGAACTTGTTGTAAGGTTTTTTGAATCATGTTGTGGTAGTGAGAAGAGGCTTCAATAAGGTTCCATAATGATATCTTAGTGAGAAATTTCTCGAGTTGTTCAAGAAGATCATACTCCTTTCCACCTTGTTTAAGAAAATGAGGAGCACTAGGTAATATGGGATTAGATAGAGGTAAGGGTGTCAGGGTTGGTTGTTACAGTTGAAATTTTTTTCTAGTGTTGTATGTATGAGCAATATTATTATGACTCGACTACTATGACAAATTATTCTTAGATGGGTAGAGCATGAATTTGGTTTTTTTTTTAGTTTGAGATTAGTGTGATGGTGGGTAAAGGATGTGTTGAGGTTGAATAATATTAACATCCCTTAGTGATTGAGAGTCTAATTTCTCCTCTTGATCTTCTTCTAAGGATACTATATCCTTATTGTAAATGTTATCCCTGTCTTGGGTATGTGCAAGATCATGATGGGCCAAAAAGTGGTGCTATGTAAGTGATATGAAGGCCAATGTGGCTAACAACTTGTTTACCCAAAAATTGATAAAATGAAAAGGGTTTTTAAAGGAGATTCTTAGCTTTCCCCCAATATAAATTATTCTTTACTTTGAATTTAATAAATAATTATTATTCATTTTCTATTTGAATTATGACTTAAATCCCAATGATATGCTGATTGAAAAGCATTTATAGCTTTCAAGTGGTACCAAATTTTGCAAATATAAAACATGTGTCACATTCTATGCTTTGCATATTATAGGATTAAAAAAAAAGAATTTCATAAAGTTTTGACCAAGTTAAGGTGGTCAGACATACTAGTTTTTATATTTTTTAAAATTTGTAATAAAAAAAATCATAATTAATTATTTACTTGGAAAAAAATTACAAAAAAATATGCATCACATCAAGAAATGAGCCCTCTAGGTATGTGTAGGATCATGATGGGCTAAAAAGTGGCAATGTGATGGGTATGTGCTTGACGATTTTTTTTTAACCCAAAATTGATGAAACGAAAAGGGTTTTGAAAGGATATTCTCAAATTTACACCAATATAAATTATGTTTTACTTTGAATTTCATAAATAATTATTATTCAATTTCTATTTGAATTATGACTAAAGTCCTGATTGATAGGTTGATTGAAAAAATATATAGATTTCAAATGGTATCAAATTTTTTGAATGTAAAACATGTGTCACATTCTATGCTTCACATACTATAGGATAAAAAAAATAAAAAAAATGAATTTCATAAATTTTTGACTTAGTTAAGGTGGTTAGACGTACAATTTTTTATATTTTTTAAAATTTGAACTTAAAAAATCATAATTAATTATTTAATTCAAATAAAATTACCAAAAATATGCATCACATGCAAAAATGAGTTATCTATTTATATCTAAAATTGTATAAAAAAATATTATCATTTTATTGTGGTTAGCGTGGTCAAATAGACACCTACTTCTTATTTTTTCTCTGAAATTTAAGTACTGTTGCATTGAAATTTCAAATTTTCACCAAATAATTTTAAAAATAAATAAATAAACCTAGTAGTTTAGAAACTATATTCAATTTTCTACAGATTATATTCTTACATATTTTTGAAATAATATAGATAACCTATTCAAATTTTTACGTCAAGTTTCCTAACTCTGATTTTTCTAAATTTTTTGCCACTTAAAGGCCTATCTTTTCCATAATGATCTTGCACATACCCCTCTACTTATATATAAAATATTATAATTTTTTTTATCATTTTATTGTGGTTAGGGTGGTCATATAGACACCTACTTCTTAATTTTCCCCTTTAACTTAAATACTACTAAATTGAAATTTCAAGCTTTCACTGAATAAATTTTTTTTAAGAAAAAATAAACCTAGTAGTTTAGAAATTGCATTCAATTTGCTATAGATTATATTCTAATATATTTTTGAAATAATATAGATAACTTATTCAAATTTTTACATCAAGTTGCCTAACTCAAATTTTTCTAAACTTTTTGCCACTTAAGGGCCTATTTTTTACATGATGATCCTACACATACCCTCTCGTATCATGATTTCCTCCCTAGGAGGAGAGTTTTTAGGAGGACTACAAAAAAATGTTCTTGAAAATAAAAGGTTGGTTCCTCTAAAATGAATTCATTGCAAGTAGGGGAGTGATCAATGGTTGAATTTTCTTTCTTAATAAGGGTTTCTCTAGGTGATGGGGGAAAACTAAGATTCTCATTACCTTCATTAATTGTGTTTTCTAACATCAAAGTATCTTCTTCACAAATATGAGAGATACTAGGAGAAGGAAAAATGTTATGGTCATGATTATCTATGGTTATGTTGTCTTTTTCATTAATGTCTTTTCCACTAAGAGAGGTAAGAGGAGAGAAACAACTAGGATTCTCAAAACTCTTAATGATTGGTTATTCTAACACCAAAATATCCTCATAACCAATAGGTGAAATATTAGGAGAAGAAAAAATATGATCATTAGGAATGTCCAAGGTTTTATTCTCTTTCGCTAAAACACTCTTATAGGGAGGAGATAGGAAATTTTTCTTAACACATCTAGATATGTAAGACACTAACATTGTTTGAAAAAAAATTAAAATAACTTGTAACCATTTCATCCAATGTTTTAGTAATGTAAACAATGTATATCCAAAGATGAAAAACATTTTTATCCAATATATGCAAAGATTTAAGAATGCAAACAATGTATATCCAAGAACGAAAAACACTTTTATCAAATCTATGCAAAGTTTTATGAATAGAAACATTGTGTATGCAAAATTAAAAAGTAATTTTATCCATGTTATGAGAAAATTTAGAAATTTGAGCATTTTTAGATTTGTTGATGCTTACTATTGAAATGACTTAAAAAATGACTACCCCAAAATGATGTTTTTGACCTAGATGCATAGAGAAAATGTTCCTGAAACTTTCCAAACTTATAGTATATGTTACCAGGGAGCTTATGAAGTAAAGAAATGAGGTTTCTGATGTTGTAACTATTGGTGAAAAATTTGGACTAAGATTGATTCACCGAGAATGGTGAATGAGTGATAGGTGTTTTTTACAAAATTTTCAAAAAATTTATATATTTTTTATACTTTTTATGTTGTATTACCTGAAGACTAAATGAAAATGTAGATTTTATATTATTTTCAATTATTTTAGATGCCAAAATGTGAACTATATGCACTTTTAGTAATGCAAAAATTTGGAATCCTAGAATGCAAATTAACGAATGCAAAATTCAATAAAATGTTAATGCAATATAAATTTAGGATGATGAAGGACTTCGTATCAGGAAATAATGTATTTGAAAGCCAAGTTCACCAAAATTTGGATAGTGGAAATGGAATGCACAACTTCCTCATTCACACCAAAAGGAGAATAATGGAACAAGAATTTTATTTTACAATGCTCACATTCAAGAACAAACCCTTGAGATTCCAATGCAAAGGAGATTGCGATCTATGAAAGGGGATTATTTTCAGGGCATAAAATTGACTAAATGGATTAACTACTAATACAAAACTAAGAAAATGCATGATATTTGAAAACACACTGTGATATGCAAAATGACATAGAAATGTAAGTAAACTATAGCAAAAACTTATGGAATTTAAAGTGTGAACCTGCAAAAATGATAAGGATGGAATTGATCTCTTCTATCCTAAATTTGATACTTTTGAGGCCAACTGGGACTCATGCGCCAAGCTAGGTAGCTTAGTCCTATGTTAGAAAGATTTTTCCAAAACAGGTTTTGAACAACTAGGTACTCATAACTATAAAAATATTTGTTTGAGCCTAGAAGTGGGACTCATTTTCCACTAATGGAGAATTAGTCCACTTCCATATTTTTGGAAATTTAAAAGTGGAATCTGTATCTATTAGTTTGCATTTCTACTCCTAACAAGTTTCTGGATCAGAAACTACAAAATTCAGCCTATAGGTGTTCTCGAAGCTTCCCTTAGGCTTTTGGCATCTGTGAATTACTTTGAAAGTTTGTTGACACCTTTTCCAATCTTTTTTTTTTGACAAATCTACAACTTGGACCTGCAAAACACATGCAAAGAGAGGTAAAAGTTGTTGATGGTTAGTGAATAGGGGTTTGCCATTGTCAAATCCTAGGTTGGTAATTAAACCCTTGAAATGAAATGAAATGCTATAAACATGTAAGTAATGGCTCCAAAATGCTTGAATGCTAGATCACTTGATTGCTTGTTGGATTCATTAGTAAATTAGGAGAGATTGTGAGGGTGAAATGAGTTGAAAAACCCTATATTTATACTTGATTATGTAATAATTCCTAAAAATACATCACAAGTTGACCTTGGATCTTAGAAAGTACAAACCTACCAGAAATTTGAAATTATTTTGAGTTTTGTACAAAAGAAGACTCATTCACCCCTAATGGAAAATGGGTTATAATTAAGGAATTTTAAGTTGGTTTTGGAAATTAGATGTTTTAAATGGTGTTTATAGGGATTAGTTTCAAAAATATAGTTAAGTAGGGCCTATAAGTGGAAAATGGGGCCAAGTATACCACCAGGAAGCAAATTATTAATGAAATCCTAGAAAACCATGAAATTTTGTTACAAAACTTTACAAAAATTTGAAATAAGGCTTGATAAATGATAAAAATAGGATATTTAAGTGAAATACATTAACAAGACCCTAGAAAAGAGTGAGTTTTTTAGAACACTTCACAACACTTAGGTAAGATACCATTAAAATCCTTAATAGTTGAAAGGGGACCAAGACCTAATGTGAATATGTTATTCATATTACAACACTAAATCAAAGCACAATTAAGTGAAAATCACAAGGAGCACCCAAATGAGACAAAAAAGGTAGAAGGGTTACTTTTCTAGTGTTCACAACTTCCAAAAGAGATTTTGAAATTCCTAAAAAACAAACACTATCTTGATTTATCTTTAGCGTGAAAAAAATCCAAGAAATGAAATCCACACCCAAAAAGGAAGGAAACACAACCTTCAATAGATTCAAGCCTCCAAATGTAGGAAATTTAGTACTCCAAAGAGATATCGTGCCCTACAATCAGTAGAAAAAATTAGGCTGCAAAATGTGTGAGGGCCTCTTCAATGTAATTCACTACCACCATATAGAGAAATCATCAATGTCTAGATACATCAGGCTTCAAAACAACCAATCAAGAAATCAAATAATTTTGAAATTTAAAAAAAATTGAATTCTAAAATAAACAATCTTATAGATCTCCAGCAAAAACTCTCAGGAAGGATTCATAGATGAGTGGCTCTAATATCATGTTAGAGAAAAGCACCCAAGAAAATAAACTAGATAAGAACCTCCATGAGAGAGAGAGGAGTACTATGCTACTTCACTAGAGATAAGATGAAATATGAGATATGATTTTACATATTGTACAATGTGCCTTATAGAGGCAAGAAAAACATGTATCAGGTAAACAACCGCCCATTATGGGAAAACATAAAACTTAAATACTCTAACACTTTCAAATGACAATAACCAAGGGCACTAGAGTTTGTATCAATTCATGATGCACTAATGTTAAATTTGGCTTAAAAAAATCCTTTGTAAAAGTGTTGATATTGAGTAAAGTCTTTCTTGTTTCTTTCAAGGGACAATAGCCAAGACCACTACTTGTTTCTCACGTGTTAGATTATATAAGGATGCATATACCTTGTTTTCTAGCACATAATTATCCACTATAATCAAGTTGTTTCATAAGTTCATAACCTTTTCCATACATTTTCTCTATTTCTTTTAGGTTTGGTGGTTGTTAGTCTATCTCATCAAAGTGTCTCATATAGCTTGTATCTTCTTCTAGAGTAGGTTCTTGCAAGTTTTCTTCTAAATTCTACATTAAAATTACCATTGGTTACTTTTGTTTCTCAGTTTCTTTTCATGTTATTTTTTACTCTCCCATAAATGAAGGTGTGAAGTTTAAATAACCCCAATTATCTTCCAATAACTTTGACATTTTTTCCATCTCTTGTTTATCTTCTTTCATAGGTTCTATGTTTGAGGTTGGAATTAATGTGTTTTTAGGACTTTTCATTCCTTTTTCATCTTCTAAACTATCCCCAACTTTCTATATTACCGCCAAGTTTATGAAACACAATTGAACTAGGCTTTCTCTCCACCCTACCATAATGGTGTCATGGAGCCTCATGGGCTCTAGCCATACCCCCAAGCAAGGAATTATGTAGGCTCCATGATGATATATGGAGTCTTTTCTTTCTTTTCTTTTTCTTTTTAATTTGTTTTTTACAAAGAGATAAAAACTAACATAAGACATGTTTCTTTCATCTAGGTCCTTTACATTCTATTGCAACCATGATCCATGCACTATGACACCTTACAATAAACAAGGGTGAATGAGAATAGGATAACTTATCTCTTTTATTTTAGGTGGAGGGATCAAACTCTTTTATCCATATTTCCTCTCCAAGCCAAAATACCTTCATCACTATCTTTTCAAGGTGTAGAATCCTCTCCTCTTTCATTCTTTCTACCATCACTGCTAAGGTTCTCCAAGAGGAGAAGTGGGTAGCACCCCACTTGTCCTTCCTCTCCAAAATATATAGGAGTTTCAACTTGCAAACTTTGGGTGAGGAGTTGTGAAGTGCACCTACTTCCATAAATGAGAGTCTTTTCCTTATTAAAGAGGAACATGCATTTGGACAACCCTTCCATCTTTCCATCTCATCCTCCTTTAAAAAATCGTCACTCTCCATTATGAGGACTTTTTAGGGGTAAAATCATGTCCTTAGGAATTATTATATGCCCATGTGATCCCTACCACTATGGTATAAACCCTAGGGGGTTTATTTTTGCATCCCAACCAAAAAAATTGAACAACAACCCACTTTAAAGACCCATCTAACAACCCATCCGAAATTTAATCTTAGATAATGATTTCTAACCTTAACCCCAACTTACATCTCACATGATACATAAAAACTCTCACAACCCTAAAGATAAATTTATCCCTTTAATATAAACCCTCACCATCTCAACATAATAACTTTATTTATTTATTTTTCCTAAGTTCTAAAGGGAGGGGGTCAAATTCATAACCACAAGAAGATGTATTTTCAATTTTCTCTCGATAGTTCACCCTTCCCATGCGAACACTGGTACCTCCCTGCACATTACCAACATAATCATAAGTAACAATTTGATATCACATTTAAATATGTTAACTAAATATTTTATACTTTAGCTATATAATAACCCCTTTAAAGTTTTAATTTTTTTTTCATAGTATGCAAGTGTTTTCCACCTTCATGGTAGTGACAATAAAAAATGTCAAAATTAAATGCAAGAATATTGCAAAAATATCACCTTATTTATCATCCAGAATATATCTAATCATCAATTCAAGAAAATCATATAACAAATTAGGGTTGCATTAAGTAGATACGAGATGGGGTCTTACAAAATCATGGTTCAATCTAATCTTAATCCATGTCACATCCTATAGTTTTTCCCACTTGCACAAATAAATCAATTTAATTAATTTATTGAATCTTCATTTTCTCTCAACAAAGCATAAGAGTGGAATATTCCTCCATTTCAAATCTACCTCCAAATGAGATGTGTCCTTCCAACAAGGAATTTATTTCATCTTACAAGTCCTTTGGCCTTGAGCCAAGTGGCCATAACTCCATTTGACTCTACCTCCACCTTGTCATTTCATTAATTTCAAATTTCAACTAATTGCATTTATGGGAAAATTCATCAAAATGTGCACATCCCTAGCACATTCACATGGTGACAAGTGGCTTCTTCCTATTGATTTTTTTTTTTTTTTTTCCCACATTCATCCCTCTTTCCTCTTTTCCCATCAAATTCTTCTATAAATAGAGAGGTGTGGATGCTAAATCTGAAAAAATTTAGACTTTCATAATCATTTCCATTGAATTCAAGTAAAAAATAACAAATCCAATATCCCTATAAAATATTATATCATGGTAGGTATGCTAAATAATATATTAAAACAACAAGAAAAGCTAAATAAGCATATAAACAACATAAGTCACACTTTATCTCATAGTGAATTGGTGCTTCTATGGAAAGAAGCCCTTTTGCCTCATAATAGTGGTTTACAATTCTGAGAGGTGAAATCACATATTTTTAGAAAATATAATGATTTAAGCCTTAAAAATTCCATTTTAAGGATTCCGAAGAGGGTTTGATCAAATCACCTTAGATCAAACCCCTTGATAGAACCTCGCTAGTTTTAAACCATACCTATAAATGCGTCTCCTTTACACCTATCAAAATGCTGATAAAAAACCACTTTTGATTTAGATTTTGGGGATCAAATGAATTCATTTAAAATTTATTTCAAATGATTATGGTATTCCTCAGAACAAGCTATCAAATGAATATAATTTTAATATGTTTGGTTTTGTTATGTATTTTTTAAGTTTTATTAAACATAGGTTTTTCATCGAAAATGAATTTCTTTGTTCTTCACATGTGGAAAAATAGAAGATTATCAAAAAAAAAAATTGAAAAATATGAGTGCACCAGATATTGAAGTCCTTGATCTAACAAATAAAATAAAATAAAATTTCACATATACAAAAAAGTTACGTGTTATAAATGTTTGAATTGTAATTCATTTGACTTTGAAACTTGATTAAGGAAAAAATATTCAATAAAAAACTATCTAACCATGTGGAAGCACTAGATATCAGAGTTACAAATCTAAATTTGAAAGAATTAGAATTTTATCCTTCATGGAAAAAAGTTATATGCTATAAGTGCACACTTTTAAAATGTTGTTTTCTAAAAAATCTATTTTCGTGGGAGATGGAAAAAGAAGTGCAATTTGATTCCAAAAATTTTGAAAAAAATATTTTAGAATCTACAGACAAAATTTGATGAGACTCTAGTTTGCACCATCTTCAAATTCCTCACGTTTAGCTATAGGTGCCCGAATGTAAAGATTTAGTTAAAAATAATAATTTTTGGCCAAAAATTGTAAACAACTATTATGGGATCACCCCTTTCCCAATCCTTGCTAAGCTCCTAGATGATAAAATGATGCAAGATGATGACCAAGATGAAATTCTAACTTGGATGAGTTGTGTAGACATATACAAAGATTGTGGAGGATTAATACAATAGTGAAGGCCTCTATTTATAACCAAGAAGGATAGAAGAATCCCAAACATGGAAGATGTGCGACTAAAGATCCACCAATGACAAGATGCCACTTGTCAACATGTGAGAGATTGAGGAATGAGTGCATTTTTGTCATTGTGCCAAAGAGGGGGAGATTTGAAATTTGAATTTGATGACAAGATGAGTTAAATGCTAAGTTTGACTTGTGCAAGAGACATGTAAGAGCTCATAAATGCTTTGTTGGAAGGACTCATCCCACTTGGACTTGAATTCCAATTTAAGGGAATATTCCCAAAAGATTCCAAGTTGAAAATAAATAAAGATTTTAATGAATCACTTAAATGCATTTTCATGTGCAAGTGGAAAAATCTAGAGAATTTTGGAGATTAGGATTAAATGAATCAAGGTTTAATTAATTTAATGAGGGATTAGGTGATTTGACCTATTTGATTTATATTTATGGATTAAAATAAATCAAAAGAAGATGAAAAGTGATTTTAGATTTAATTAAATAAACATTTGATTCATTTTATCAAAGAGAATGATGTAAGTGTTAAATAAAATAAAGATGGATTTATTTAATTTAAATGGATGGCCTTAGGAGATTAATCAATTAAACTTGATTTATTTAATTGATCAGGTGAATATGAGGAATGCATGATGGGTATGTGTAGATTCATGATGGGCCAAAAAGTGGCAATATGATGGGTATGTGGCTGCTGTCTATTTTTTTACCCAAAATTGATGAAACAAAAAGGATTTTTACAGGAGATTCTCAAATTTCCACCAATATAAATTATCAATTACTTTGAATTTAATAAGTAATTATTATTCATTTTCTATTAATATTATGACACAAGTCTTTATTGATAGGCTAATTGAAAAACATCTATAAATTTCCAATGGTATCACATTTTTTGAATCAAAAACATGTGTCACATTCTATGTTTCATGTACTATAGGATTAAAAAAAAAATTGAATTTCATGAAGTTTGACCAAGTTAAACTGGTCAGACATATGAGTTTTTTATATTTTTTAAAAAGTTGTAATAAAAAATTCATAATTAATTATTTACTTAGAAAAAATTTAATTTTTTTTTGCATCACATAAGGGCATGAATCCTCTACTTATATCTAAAATCTTATAAAAAATTATTATCATTTTATTGTGTTTAGTGTGGTCAGACAGACACCTACTTATTTCTTCCTTGAAATTTAAGTACCACTGCATTGAAATTTTAATTTTTTACCAAATAGATTTTTTCATTTTTTTAACAAACTTAGTAGTTTAGAAACTAAATTAAATTTGATAAAAATTATATTCTTACATATTTTTGAAATAATATAGATAACTTATTCAAATTTTTACATGAAGTTTTCTAACTCTGATTTTTCTTTTATTTTTTGCCACTTAAGGGCCTATTGTTTCCATGATGATGCTACACATATCCTGATGTCAATTTCACATGTCTACATTTTTCCCCTCTTTGAAGCAATGTACTTTTTTTGGTTGAAAGATTAAACTTACCATTATCAAAATTCAAAACTTTTCTAATTTTTTAAGTGCCCCAGCGGAAAGAATTACACTTGTACATTGCCCCCGTGAGAGATCGAGTGGAAAGTTTTGATTTGAGGGTCGATCTCATGATAAAGAGGTTCAAAATGGATGGTTATGATGAGGATGAAAATGAGATGGTTTTAAGATGCTTAGAATAACCAATCTATATTATCCTAAACAACTAAAAATGATGTTGTAATGCATGTGAAATGGATGGCATAGATGATGTGATGATGCCTATATGATTATGCAATGGATGCTTGATGCATTTGCATGATATGCTTAGACTAACAGATCTCTATTATGATAATTAACATGTATGTGAAATGATTCATATGACATGATGTGATATGCATTATGTTGATGGTTTATGGATGCAGGATGGATGCACTAGCAATGAGAATTAAACTTGCAAGAGTTTATCCTTCATTTATATTATCCATAACTTACAAAAACATTACTCTCTTTACATTGAGAGCTAATTTTTTTGGTTTCATAGCATAGAATCTTAAAGTCATTTTGATCATTGAGCTTGTCAAGGGTTGGGAAAGCATGACTTTTCATATCAATGTGGCACCAATCCACTATGGAATAGGTATACATTGTGCTTCTTTTATACTTTTAATTAGTTTCTCTTGTTATTTTGTTTGAGGCATGATGTATTATTTCATAGGAGAATTAGTATGTTATCATATTCTTAACTAACCCATGTGCTAATGAGTTTTGGATTTTAGGCTATTTGTAGATTTATAGTGGTCACATATGGCGCTCACATCAAAGTGGCACCAATATCAAAGTGGAAACAATCCAATATGGGATAGGGAAAGGAAGGAAGTGGAAGGAGAAGTAATTTTGTTTGCACAAGGGACTCATGATGTTGAAGCATTGGAAGCAATCTTTGAATGAATCTTGGAGTTAAAGAAAATTGGGCATTAAAACTTAAAGTTGATAAAAAAAAATTTAAATGCTTAGAGCTTCCATTCTATGCTTTAGTTTTTTTTTTTTAGGTCAACTCACATATTTTTGGTCTATAAAAATAACATTTCAAATTTTGCTACAAATATCTTAAAAATAATTTTTGGAAAAACTCACTAGATTTGGTTTGAGGGCTAACAATTGAACAAGAAAATCTACATATTTCGTTTTGGTGCTCTAAAAATAATCAAATCAATAGTTTGTGGGTTTAAAATGAAAAAGTGCTTCTTTTTTTTGTAATTAGTTACCCAAATTAATATCATTAAAAGGATGTATGCTCTTCTCTCACACCTCATGAGAATCTTAAGAATGAAAAGGCCTTTTGGTTACATTAATTTGGGTAAATAATTTCCCATAAACTTCAATTTGGGCTTTAAAATTGAACAAATCTTACAAGTGTAAGTGGAGCATATTGCATGAATTCTCTCTCTTTGGTTCACAACAATGATGGATTGAGTTACATATATGTTTTCATAGTTTTCTTTATCTTAGAGGGTTTTCCTTTTAGGAAAAAGTACTCACCCAAGGGAATGACCCAATCAGGAACACACTAAACGTAAGCGACCTCCACCTGGGATATAAGTGTGGATATTGGAACAAAGGGAAATATCAAGAGGATTATTCTAATGAGAATGGCAGCAATGGTCTCTCACCACATGGATAGTGACCCACAAATGGAATTCTCACATTAAAACCCTTGTGTAGAAAATAAAAAATTCCTATCTATTTGTTGGTGCAAGAACAGTCATTCTGAAGTTGCCCCAAAATTTCACAACTTTTAGTAGAGATGAAAATTTTCCATGAGAGATTCATGGGTACTAATTCTTGGATGCCTTGAAGGAAGTGTTGAGCTATGGAGGGGAGCCAATGGGGTCAAGCATCTAACCATACATAGAAAGAAGGTGTAGTTGGATTTGTTCAAGTGGGGATTCAACAAATATTGTCTCAAATATCCATAGGGTTGCACATGTTCTTTAAATCAAAACACTTTGCTTGATCAAGAACATTGGAAGAATAAACATTTAACATGAGCACAAAATATCAAACCCTTTATGAGAAGCAAATATCCTTGAACAAATTAACATGCCCTTACTTTCCCTTGGGATTCATATCCTTAGAGGTTTCTAGGAATTTGAATTTCATCTCAATTTTCTCCTACTAAATTAAACATTAGGTAACTCTTGCTTTGGTTTCCTCAATTTCCACATGATACACTTTGTGAGATGAAAAGAAATTAAAACATTAGAAGTCTAGTTTCAAAACCTAATCAAGAAGTGTTTATCGTAAAATGAATTCATTAAGAAAATAGTAAAGACAATTGAATCCAACACATGTGTCTCAAATGATTTCCCACAAGATAAAAATCTAGAAACCAAAGCTAAAAGCTCTTAGTCAAAAATATCATCAAAAGCATCTCTCACCACTATACGAATTCAGAAAAAAGAATGCTTTTTAAATTTTACAGAAGAGCTTCAAGAAACAATCCAAATTTATATGATATCTTTTGTCAAAAAAAACCAAATCTTTTTTACAAATTTGAACACCATTTATAGAGTAAAGCATGTTCATAAAAATGAGGTCATGTAAGCAAGAGTATTTTTAGGTATATATAGGTTCAAAACCAAACCTTCATCCATCTTTCAAACATCAAACCAAGATCATCTCACCATCAACTCTTGAAACTTTTGGAAAAATATTCTGTGTTAAACTTTGGGCAAATCATTTGAAACAAATCAAAATCATCTTGTTTGATTAGATGTGTGTAGATAAATCCTTCTCCACATATTTAATCAAATTATCAAACCTTCTGGACAATTCTATCCCTTGATAACATCTAACATCTTAGGTTTTAGGAGTTCATTATCCAAAAAATAAAAATCCAATAAAAAACCCATTTTTTTTGGTTATGTGTGATGAGATGAATCCTTCTTCTCACAATTAGTCAAATTAGCATCTAGAGGACAAATTTTCTATAGGAAAACATCTATCCTCTTAGAGTTTATGAGTTCACTATCAAAATCCAAATCAGATCAAATGTAATCCCAAATCAAAAGCAAACATTAAATTCAAGTCCTAAAGTTTAACATCTCCTTCAATATTTCTCAAGAGTTCTAAAACATTCATATCATCCACCTTTCACACATTTCACAATTATAACTTTGATCCTTAAATCATCCTAAATTTTCTCTTTTGTAAATAAAATTTAGATGAATCCAAAGAATTAGAGATTCATCTCTTACATTCTTGAAAATTTATCCCTATTTTATGGTGCAAACTAGATCGCAACACAAGGACATTGAGACCAATAAAGAAACATATACTTTGAGGGACTTGAGTCAGACTAGTCCTAAAATGAATCTCATTGGGTCTAGTAGTCTCATGATTAACCTTCCTCTATTTTTGCAAGAGCATCAAGAGGAAGGTGTCCAAGTAGAGTATATCACCAATAATGACTTTGGGATGAGACAAGATAAGATCACTGAGATGGTCCAAAATCCTAAGAATCATAGAATCATTAACATCATGGTGAGACTCAATCCCTCACTATACATTCTTGAATTAGAAAAATAAGGGGATAAACTACCTTCTAATTTTGATGTGAGTACCATTGTGGAATTGGGTTTATGCGTCCAATTTCATCCATTCCCCCAATCTAATCTATGCCCCCATTCCAAATAATCACTCAACCCATCATTAATAAAGGGAACACATTTCTTAATGCATTACAAACAAACTCCCTTGTTAATAATCAATATTTAGATGCAAACACCATCTTGGGGAAATCCATACCACAAAATCCATCACATCCATATTTCCCCCTCACCTTTCATGATCCTAATGACCCATCATCATCATTTCACACAACACCTCAAACTTCTCTCCCCATAATCTCGAAAAGAGAAGGATACTTATTTGAACTAGGGGCATATTTGACACTACATCTTCATCATTCCCCCAAGGGAATATTCCACTCATTTTTCCACTACTTCCCCCCTTGCCATCAATATCCACATCACCTCTCGGTTTAGGACTTCCACCTTTACCAAATTTCAATCAACAAAATCAAATCAACCCTCCAATCATTAATAAAAATATCATATAGAATCCTCCTATCTTCTCATTGACATGACAACAACCATTCTAATAACACATTGCAACAAACAATCTAATAACACAATCCACAACCATCACATCATCAATCATCCCCCAAGTATCACAAAACATGGTCTCTCAAGGTCCAAGCATATCAATCACACCATCCACCACCCAAATCCCAATCATGAATATGATGATACCTCTCACCACAACAAAAAACACTATAGAAATTTTTTTTCCACCACCACCACCACCACCTCCACCACCAAAAATAAATATATAAAGCCAATATAGTATTGCATTACAAGCTTCCTATCAAAAGAAACTTTGAGAAAATCCAAAACTGACAAGTTGCACAACTAGCTACTTAGCAATTGCAAACATAATTAGTTGCACAACAAGCCACACAAGTAATGAAAGCCACTCAAGCAACACAAGCCACTCTAGTTGCACAAGAAGTGAAAAAAACACAAGTGTAGAATGTTGCTCAAGCCCAAGCCCTATTACAAGAACATCAAGCTTCCCAGCAAGAACAAGCCCAAGCATAGGCACAAGTGCAAGCTCGAGCTCAATACCAAGCTCTATAGGTGTAGGCACAAGCACAAGAAAAATACTTCACACAATAATAAGCAACTCAACAACAAGCATACCAACAAGTGCTGAAATAATAGAAAGAGTAGCAAGAAGCAACCCAAATTTCAGCCCAACAACAAGCATTTTTGGTACAACAACAGTAGAAAGCTCAACAACAAGCACTATGATTGCAACATCAAGAGGATCAACAACAAGCATTGTTGATACAATAGCAAGTACAAGCATACTTGGCACAACAGAATGCACAAGAACCATCCACCTATCCCTCCAACAAGTGAAGCACCACAAAACACCTTCATCCCACCCTCTGGTCTATAAAACAATGCAGCAACATAGATCAAGTTACTCTCACAACAAGTGCTTGATCTTCAATTAGGGAGAACCATAAAGACACCTTGCAACTTGTGTCCCTATCCATTTGATAGGAGCCTTCTAATGAAACCATTTCCAAAGGGATTTGAGATTCAAAAATTTGATAAATATCATGGGATGGGAAACCTTGAAGATCACATCATGCAATTCCAAATTGATTGCATGGAAGTCATATATGATTATACCTATCCGATGCAACTATTTCCTATAATTTTGGTTCGCCATGCCATGGAGTGGTTCTCTGACCTTCCTCCTAGATACAGGAAGTTCCAAGAGATAGTGGATGCATTCATAAAAAATACACATTTAATATTGGTATGGATGTCAATCTCAAGGAATTGTCATCTCTTAAACAATGAAAGAATGAATCATTTTCTTCCTTTCTACAATGATGGCGATCGAAGGCGAACATGAGCAAATGGGTCATGCAAAAATAAAAAAGAGTTTTCACCATCATTTCCAATTTGGAGGGAACCATGGTGTTTCATCTCAAGGTGCAAGGTATCACAACTTATGACTAATTGATCTCTAAGGCTCTTAACATTGAATGAGCCCTTATTGCATGAGGAACACCCACCTATCTAGAACAAAACAACAATCACCCATCTAGTAGTTATAATTACAAAATTGACACATGGGAAGTAAATAAAAAAGTCACATACGATGGTGTGGTTGATGCTAAGATTGTGATCATTGCTCTGAGGAAAAACAACCAAACCTACCAACAACCGCAAAACAATGATTAGAACAACACCAAAACAAATGTGGTATCACAATGCCAACCAACCAACAATCAGGTTAATAACCTAAATAATCAAGGGGGACCACCCTCATGAAACAAAAATCCAACGAAGAAAAAGTGCACTACCCTTAGAGAATCACTTAAGGTCATCATGAAGAAATTGATAAATGAAAACCTCATCAAGGCTCCCACCTATGAGAATTAGCAAGAACCAGAAGTGAAACCACCCTAGTATGATAAAAACTAGCTCTGTGACTTTCACAAAATCAAAAGGTACACCACTAACAGTTGCATAAGGTTGAAGAACCTAATCTAGGACCTCATTGATAAAAAAAATCATAAATGTGGAGCAACCAATAGGAAACCAAGACCTAAAGATATGTACACAAATTTGATGCCTAATGACAACAAGGGAAATAATGATAAAGGAAGAGGGAAATACAAGGATGTGAACCATGTGTATGAGAATGTTGTGGGAACACTTGAAGATTATGTCTCTATCATTGACATGAAGGGAGCCAATGCAGACTATGGATTCACCACACACGATAGCATTGGTCACCATCATTGGACCCTAACAACCACCTACGACATCCACTTCAAATCCAAGATCCATCCCACATGGCTATATTGTTCTCTAAATTTGATGAAGAATCTAGGATTCTTAGAGGATTCCATCGAAAAAGGTAAGGGTATCACCATCAGAGCTTACAATGATCAAAAAAGAGTGTCTCTAGGCACTATCAAGATTCTTGTTCAAGTATGACCCACAATTATGGATACCACACGCTAGGTGTTGGACCTTGATCTACATTATAACATTCTTCTAGAATGTCTATAAATCCAAGGGATGTAAGCAGTGGCATCAAATTTTCACTACTATATAAAATTTCTATATAAAAATCAATAGGTTACCATCCACGGTGATCTTGAACCCTTTGCCTATTACAAAATCCTAGAGGAGAAATTTTACAAAATCCTCGAAGTCCCAAAAAATGATGAAGGCCCTACTACTCAATATGTAGACCAAACTACGTTAGCTTCCACTTCTATGATCTAGCAACACCCTCCATCCCTCATACATCTAAAATAAAAGTCATTATTGAAGATTATGGATGTGGAAATTATAAAATAAAGAAAAATACCTTCATAGTAGGAGAGTTACCACAATCTCATAAATCTCATGGATAGCCTCAACCAGTAGGAACATCATCCCAAACCTTCATAGTAGGATCATCTAGCTTTAGAAGTTGGGGGAACCTAGGTTGGGAATTGATAGAAGAGGACCCATCACATATTCTATACAAAGATAATAGACTAGCAATCAACCTACCTATGGATGATAGTAGCAAAGGATTACAAATGATGCTTGCCATGTGTTATGAAAGGAATAGGAAACTTGGCCAAATTAAAACGGTCTTTTAATAGCTCTCATTTTGGAGGCAGGCATGAAAAATATTTGCCTCAGATGTACCCCTCCAAGGGTGACCATACTTGGTAGAGGTGCCTCAGTTAGGAATGTCAAAAATCCTCCTCGGTAATCAACACCTACTCGTCAAACACCCATATCCATAGACCAAGTCATAGATGTAGCTAGTGAGGAGGATCCCTTAACCAATTTACCAATGCTTTTTGAAGATACCTCCCTCCTCATGATTGGTACTATATCATTTGAGTCAACTTTCCAAACCCATAAAATCAACCTATCCTACCCCCAACTCATTGATTATAACCAATGAGGACCACCAATTTTGGACACCCTCAAAAATGATGAAGCACTCCCAAAATTCATGGGACTATAGGGAATGATACCATGTGTAGATCATAAGGATGAGTTTGATATCATACTGGATACCCAATATTAATATGGGGGGATGATTGAATCATTTAGTCGCAAAAGCAAAAACTTGAGAATAATCTCAAAGTATTTGAGTGAAAACCACACTATGGCACTCTCTAATTAGAAAAAAAAGTAAAAAGAAAGGATGCATTCAATGGTGAAAACCTCTCTAAGGCACCCAAATATGGGGATTCAATCTTCCTCTTAGAGCTTTACATCAGGAAAAATCAACGGTTCTAGCCAAAAAATGCAACCTAGTAAACTTGGGAATAGAGTAGACATTGCACATCACATTCTATGCAGAGTAATTACTATAAGAGGAGAAAGAGATCCTAGCAGTCTTCTTAAATGAGGGAAAGGTTAAATTTGAATGGAGCCATATAGACATGCTCAAGCTGAATCTAAAGATTATGGTTCATCATCGAGCAATCTACTTCGAAGCAAAGCTTGTCAAGAAAAAGCTTAGAAAAATGCATCCTCGGATTGCTCTACTATTCAAAATGGAATTGAAGAAGATCCTTGATGTAGGATTCATAAGACCAATTGACTACCCAGAGTGGGTATCCAACCTGGTTCCTATTTCAAAACCTAATGGGGGCATCCCAATCTACATAGACATTAGAGACCTAAACAAAGCATGTATGAAAGATGATTTCCGATTGCCTAACATTGACATGATTGTAGACATGATGAAGAGACATGAACTACTTTCTCTGATGGATAGTTTCTCTAGATACAACCAAATAATGATTGCTAAAGAATACCAACACAAAATATCCTTCGGGTGCCCATGGGGGACCTACTATTAGAACATGATGCCATATTCAGCTTAAAGAATGCTAGAGCCACTTGCCAAAGAGCTATGACATTAATCTTTCATGGCATGATCCACAAAATTGTCAAAGATTATGTTGATGAAATAGTAGAAAAGTAAAAAAAAGGAGAGATCACATAGCAACCTTGACTGCTATTTTTGACAAGCTAGAGGAATACAAGGTTTGTTTAAATCCAAAGAAGTGTGTCTTCGGCATATAGTCAAGAAAGTTGCTGGGATACATAGTGTTAATGAGGGGTATTGAAATAGATATCGCTAAGGTAAAATCAATCCTCGAGATGGAGGCACCCAGAACATTGAAATAGTTGACAACTCTCTAAGGAACACTTTAGTCCATTCACAAATTTATAGCACAACTACTAGACAAACAAAACCCATATTCTCACCTACTTCACAATGGAGTAGTGTACAAATGGGATGACAAGTGTGATGAAGCCTTCAATAAAATCAATGAATATCTACTCACACCTCCAGTCCTCATGCCCCCAATCCCAAGAAAGCCTCTCATTCTCTATGTGTCAGCAACAATAGTAGCCATGGTGCTCTCCTAGCTCAGCACGATGAAAATGGGATAAAGAGTGACATTTATTACATCAGTTGTACAATGGTCAAGCCTGAGTTAAACTACTCATTCATAAAAAAATCCTATCTAGCAATAGTGTTTTCTTCACAAAATTTTAGACACTACATGTCAGTATACAAAATCAAACTCATCACAAAAATCAACCCCCTCAAGTTCCTATTATCAAAGGAAATACTCACAAGAACTATGGTCAAGAGGGTCATGATTCTATCTAAATACAACATAGAGTATGTGGAACGAAAGGAAATCAAAGGCCAGGTGATCACAGATCATCTTGCAAAAGCACCCATGTATTTAGAGAATCCACTCATATCAGAGTTTCTTGATGAATCCATCTTCAATCTCAGGATAACTAATCACTGAAAACTTTACTTTAATGATTCCTACATGCAACATGGATAAGGAGCTAGTGTCTTCTTCATCACCCCATAGGGGGACTATATACCTAAATCCTACAAGTTGGCATTCCCCTGCACTAAAAAAATTGTAGAATACAAGGCTTTAACAATAGGTCTTAGAATAGTAGTGTTGTGGCACATCATGGCCCTTAGGGTATATGGGAACTCACAATTTATAATCAATCAAGTGAATGGCGAGTACCAAACTAAGGATGACAAGATGACTCCATACAAGAAACTACTACATTTGAGTAGACACCCAGAGCAAACAAAAGACCTATAGACATCATGGAAATGATTTTATCCTTGTTGGATATTCCTCGTAATGTCCCAAAGCATGAATTCCTAGTAGAGAAAATTCTCATGCCTACATTCATGGCACCATAGACAAAATTTGTGTTCGAAATCGTTGGTCTTGGCAACCTGTGGTACCATGACATCTATACTTATCTAAGAATAGGAGTCCTAGCTGATATAATCTCAAACCTTAAGCAAACGTTTGTCGAGAAAGCATCCCAGTTTGTCATCCTAGGAGAAATCGTTATTATTTGAGAATGGGTCCCACCTTGGTCTTGAAAGTGGGTGTTAGAATTAAGTCATATTTAATATTTTTTGTCAGGTTTACATTAAAAATTGTAGTTAATTAAGCCTTATAAGGGCATAAAGGGGTCAAATAAAGCATAACAAATGTGTAAATAGTGAAATCTAGTTGCAAGACTTTACAACACTTTAAAATAGGACTTGATAAGTGACAAAAAAGGTGATTTTTAGGTGAATTACAATGAATAGAGTCTAGAAAAGTGTAGAAATGTTTTACAACACTCCAAGACACCCTCACAAGATGTCATTATTTGAATTTTAAGGACCTAAATGTGCATATTCAAGGCATATCACATTCATAAATAAAAAAAAAAAACCAAACATTGTGAAGAAGGGCCTAAAAGACCATGAAAGTGAAAAGGGGCCATATTTATATGGTGAATTTAGGTCCCACTTTGGTGAGAAGATGAACTTGCTTCAAACTCACACTAAAGTAGCCATGCATATGATGAAGGATCCAACTGGGATTATGCTAGAAAGATGGAATAAAAACAATAAAGAGGGATGATCACTCCCCCAAGATGAAGATCAAATGGAAAGCTAAACATAAGAACAAAGGAATAAAAGTGTTTGAAATGAAAGACTATGATGAAGCTCGAATCATCTATCTAACTAGTTGTGGATTAGATCTTGGATGTTTGTTTGAAAAATAAAATGCATACTCACTCTAGGGCGACAAAATTCATGGTGGCCCACCAGGTGAGAAGATCCAATAAGTTAAGATACATAGGCCAGTTGGTGTGCACTCACAAAACCCAAAGGTGGCTATGGGGAAAGTTGTGCCACTAAATGGGCTTCCTACTCAACCAAATCAAAGTTATACATCCTAATGACTTTAACAAGGAACCACAAAGGAAAATTTCCATTCACGCTTCATGATATAAGCAAAGCTTCGTATGCTTAGAACTCATGAACAAAAAGAAAGGTACCACAGGCATGCAAGTTGTGTTATGCAAGGTGGAAAAAAGTGTAAAGTGTAAAATGTAAAAGGATTTTCAAAGGAGGCTTGTTAAGTTGATGTGAGGTCTACCACTTAGGTAAAATTTTGTCTAATGTCTTCAAGAGAGGACCAATCAAAGAGTAAAATATTCACAACCTAGGGGATGTAATGCATCACATTAGGCCAACAAGAGGAATGTATTATGATAAGATAAATCACACTTATGAAGAACATCATACCCAATGTCATCCACAAAGTGATGAACACATCATATAAATGACAAGGCTACGGTAAGAACCAAGAATGCAAAATGAAATGATGGTAATGTATGCCCCTCACTTTAAAGGAATTGCTACACATTTTTTTGTGAGCAATTACTTTAAATTAGTGAAGGAAGGAAAATGAAAAAGGTAAAAAAGAATACACGAGAGCTAACTCAGAAAGCCCTATGCCAAGTCATATGTTTCAGAGTTAGGCCACATCATTTAAATGAAAAAAAAAGAAAACAGGGTTTCCCCTAGAAAAAAAGAACACCAAACACGTAAGGGATCTATGGATTTTTGGTTAGTCTATTCATTGCTGCAATGTCTTTTTGAAAGAGCTAAGAACTATTAGCATTCCCTAAAGCACATAGAACTAGAAGAATGACACAAATAGAGTGAAAAGAAAAGGGAAAAAAAGTCTATTTTGGGTCAACATGGAAGAAACATTATGGTCTCAACACTTCGCATTGTCCGCAAAAGGAAAACACAAGTGAAAGATAAAGTAAAAAGGAAAAGGGACTATTGGTGTCAACATGGAATATACATTGGGTGTGTCATTGCTTTGTGTCATCCCAAAAAGGAAAAGAAAAAAGAAAAAAGGAAAAAGGAAAAAGGAAATGCATGACATATAGAAGAATAGAGGTACAAATAGAAGAAGTATACAATGATAGATAAAACATCAAACACATGAAACAGGAGAACACAAAATACACATACAAGAAAAGTGAAAAGGGGCTAGGAATGCAAGTGTAATTCAACCATTAACTAAGTTATTGGTTTCTCAATCTTAAGGAGTTAAGGGAAAAATGAATAACATAGTTAAGAGACAAAGAAAATTGCATTACAAGGACAAGGTTAACAACTTCTTTCCCCCCACAAAGTGTAAGGCAAGAATGAGCTGAGGTGGGTTATGTGCAAAGATCATGCAATAGTAAGAATAGAAAATTTGACAATAATTCCATGATAAAAGGAATTTTTTTTTAAGGATTAAATGGAAAGCACTCAGTATTAGTGAAATAACACTTGTTTGATACTTCATTCAATTTTCTACATTCTTCATTTTGATGCTCAAGAACATGACGATATTTGCAAAATGGTATGTTAGAATCTGTAGGATGAATGATGAACCGATTCACATGTGGCAAAAGTATAATACCTTTGTTTAAAAGCAGTTGGAGTCTCCTTTCACATTCAAGTGGAGGATGTGTAGGAAAATTGAGTTTCTTCAATTTGTAAGGTTGTTTTTCATTTGCTAGATTTCCCTTTTTCATTAATGAAAGAAGGAAGAGGAACCATGGGGATCATCACATTGTTATCATGAGAATCAGATACTAGTTGTTTAAATGGAAGGAGAATATTTAAGTAATGAGGAGAATCAAAGATCATTGTACCATCATCACGAAGTCTCCAATATTCTAAATGAGGCTTATCATCGTGAGGAGGATCTTGATATTGTAGTCCTGTGGTGTTTTCTTCTATTGGTTGTTGTTTGAGAAGTTGATGAATGTCATGTTCATGTGTTGTGTGATAACCTTGTTTACTCAGGATAGTAAAGCCTTTACCATAGGTTTATTCAAGGTTTATGGGATTGTTTGTGGCTTTGTGATCATAAAATGGGTGAGGATGTGTTGGATTACAAGAACTAGGTCCTTCATTGATTTCAAGATGTAAGTAGGAAAAATGATCATGAGGTGCACAATGGTAGGAAGATTTTGTGGCTTCATGGATGGGTAAATGGTTGCATTAGCTTCTAGGTTATCAATGAATTCATATTAGAACATGTTCATGCTATCATCATCTTCTCTAATGATGTCTACATCATGAGGAGGAAAATTATGAGTTGAAGGAGCATGAGGAAGCACAAGATCATTAGGGTCATAGCCAAAGGCACAATTGGACATGTCTACCAGGGATTTTAATGAATGCAAAAACCTATTAAAAGAAAATTCCATGATGGTAATGAATGCAAGTAAACTAAGATGGAAGAAATAGATAAAAGAAGAGATTGTAGAAATTAAAATTGAAAGCAAGTACAAAAAATTGTAATGCTAGAAATACCCAAAAACACCTAAAAATGTTGTACAAAATGTGCAGGTGGACTAATTCACCTAGGGTGGCAAATGAGTCCAACTATGAGATTATTTTCTGTTTTATAGAAAATTTAAAGTGATTTTAATTCTTTTCAAATGCCAATAAATGATGCAAATTCAAATTTTTAGGTTTTACAATGATTTGTAATGCAAAAATGAATTCTAAATGAGTCTTTCACTGATGTGAGTTAAGAAACCCTAGGATGAAAAGAAAAAATAATACCCTAATTGAATTTCAATGCAAATGAAGTCTAGGATGCATGATAAAATTGAAATCAGAAATGTAACATGTTCAATATGTAGGTTCACCAAAATGAACCATAGATTTTTGTGACCCTAAACCTTTCTAGCACTTCTAGGCTTTTCACCTAAAAGGAGAAAGTAGGGGCAACAATCTAGCTAGGTTCACTCAAATTATGTAATGTATGATGTTATTTGAACTAAATGGAATTATCAAAGTGTAGTTATATGAATTAATTGACTGATTATGCATGCAAAAGCTATGAATTATGTAATGTTGGAAAACATAGTGATGTTTGCAAGCAAAGAATTATTAATGAACAAATGCAAAAAAAAATAGAAAAGGGGTGATTTAGAGTGCAGCTAGGTAGAGATTGGAGAATCTAGAATCTTTTGAATGTTGTCTAAAATCATAGAAAATCACCAATGGGACTCATTCACCACTAATGGTGAATAAGTCCTGCTTCTAATGAAAACTACCGAAAATGGGTTTCTAAGTGTCAAGATTTGGAATTTGACAAAACGTAGATTTCTAGCCTTAAGGTGGCACTCATTTGTCACTGATGGTGAATTATTCCTCTCCTAACATTCAAAGAAATTAGGGGACAATTCTATAGCACCAGATGTGAGGTTGTTTTCTTGTTGGGTTGTCAAGGTCAAATATGTATAAAATGGAAAAAATGTCTTCTCCAAGCTTAAAATAAGATGTAGCTGACTTGAAAAACTTTGTTGAATTATCATCCACTTTTTAAAACCTAAATTCTTGTCAAATATGCATACACAAGTCTGCAAACACACATGCAAAAGGGGAAAAATGGTTAAGGGTAAGGTTATAAAGATTTTCCTTGGTCAAATACCACTTTGGTAATCAAACACATAATGAAGAAATGGAATGGAAGAGAATGATAAAAAATAACATGAAAATGTTATCAACTTACCAAACCCTTATTAAAGAAAATATGAAGATATGCCAATGGCTACTCCTGAATGCTTGATAAATGCTTTATTATATGATGTAAAGTGCTCAAATGCGAGTTGAATTGAGTGAGTTAGAATATTGTTGAGGATTGATTGACTAAAGTAGGAGATGTAAAATGGGGAGAAAAACACTTATTTAGACATTCTTGTGCCTTAGTAACCTATTGATACCTCATCATAGGCCGACATCAAGCAATTTTGAATAAAAAACAAAAGAAAAATGGAAATATTTTGAATTTTAAACCAAGAGGGACTCATTCACCACCCATGGGGAATGGGTCCCACCTTGGACTTGAAAGTGGGTTTTGGGAATTAAGTCATATTTAATACTATTTCTTGGGTTTACATTAAAAAACACACTTAATTAAGCATTATAAGGGAATAAAGGGGTTAAATAAAGCATAAGAAAGGTTTAAATAGTGAAATTATGCCTAGAAAAGTGTGAAATCTTGGTACAAGACTTTACAACACTTCAAAATAGAACTTGATAAGTGATGAAAAGGTGATTTTTAGGTAAATTGCAATGAATATAGTCTAGAAAAGTGTAGAATTTTTTTACAAGACTCCACAAAACCTTCAAAAGACATCATTATTTTGAATTTTAAGGACCTAAATGTGCATATTCAACCCATATAACATTGATAAATCAACACAAAATAGACCAAACATCGTGAAGATAGGCTAAAAGACCATGAAAATGACAAGGGGACATTTTTCCACAGTTCATGATGAAATGAAAATTGTTTTTAAAGGATATTCTTAGCTTTACACCAATATAAATTATGCTTGAATTTGAATTTAATAAATAATTATTATTCATTTTCTATTTCAACTACGACTAAAGTCTCAATTGTTAGGCTAAATGAAAAACATATATAGCTTTCAAATAGTATCACATTTTTTGGTTCTAAAACTTGTGCCACATTCTATGATTTGCATGCTATAGTATAAAAAAATTGAATTTCATGAAGTTTTGACCAAGTTAAGGTGGTCAGACATACACTTTTTTTATATTTTTTAAAAGTTATAATAAAAAATTCATAATTAATTATTTACATGGAAATAAATACAAAAAAAATGCATCACATTTGGACATGATTCCTCTACTTATATCTAAAATATTATAAAAAATATTGTCATTTTATTATGGTTAAGGTGGTCAAATAGACACTTATTTTTTCCTTGAAATTTGAGTGCTACTGTATTGAAATTTCAAATTTTCACCCAATAATTTTTTTTTGTTTTTAAATAAACCTAGTAGTTTAGAAACTAAATTAAATTTGCTAAAAATTATATTCTTACATATTTTTAAAATAATATAGAAAACTAATTCAAATTTTTACATCAAGTTGCCTAACTTTGTTTTTTTTAATTTTTTGCCACTTAAGGGCATGTGTTTTCCATGATGATCCTACACATACCCATCTAACAATTTAGAAAACTGAAAAACTAACCTATAAGTGCGACTCATTTTCCACCCATGAAGAATTATTCCTCTTTTGAATTTTTGAATATTTAAAGGTGGAATTTGGAGCTCTCAGTTTGCACTTTGATTCTCTATAGGTGTTTTCTTCCAAAAATCTAATTTTTGAATCTGAAAGTGAGTTTTTGTTGCTATTTTAACTTGATCAGTGAAGATAATATTTTTGAAACCTTTCAACTTGATTCTTAATGATTTCCAAGCTTCCAAGAGACCTACAACTGTAAACACACAAGGCAAGATAGAGAAATGTTGAATGTTAGGTCATAGGAATTTTCCTTGGTCAAACCCTTTTTATGTAATGAAACCAAAATAATGAAATAAAGTAATGAAACATATAATAATGGAGATTTTTACCTTTCCATGATGTTTTATCTTGAATATCTACAACAAGAAATGAAAGATCTACCCTTGAATGTTTGAAAATTGATATCTTGGTGACTTCAAATGATGAAACCCTAAGTTTCTTGACTTGAGATGAAAGAGTGATGGATGGATAATGAAGGATGGATGTGATTTATGGTTTAAAGAGGTTATTTTATATGCAATTCAACTTACTAGACCAAAAATTGGATCCCTAAGGCTAACATGTGAAAGTAATAAACTTAAATTTCAAATTTTCCCATTGAAAGGTCAAAAATGAGCCAAATGGGACTCATTCATTGCCCATGGTGAATGGGTCCCATAGGGCTCATTTTGACAAGCTAGGATGCTAGGGGATAAGGAAATAAGTTTTAAATTGCAACTTTGTTAGGTACTTTATCAAATGTTTCCTTAGGATGCACAATATGGGTTAATAAGGGCCTATTACTGATGATGTGAATGTCAATTACAGCTTGGGACATAGAATTCAATGTGAAAGCATAATTAAATACACCTTAAATCATTAAAATGAGATCCACCTATCCTAGGAAGGCACAATAACCAATGTGAATGTTTAAGATACATCACAACACTAATTAACATTAATTTTATTTTACAAGTCTTCTAGATTAGTGTGATAATGCTATTAAATAGATTTTATAATGTTGAATTAGGAATAAATGGGTTTGTTAAGTCTAGAAAAGTGTGAAAGTCCTTTACAACATCTTACAACACCTTTACAAGACATCATTAAATGCACTTGAAAGGGTTCAAGACCTAGTGTGGATGCATAAAATGCCTCACAACACTTGAATCAAGGAATCTTTGAGTTCAATTTATCATGAGTTATTTCCATGTAAAGAAATTTGCCATTTTTCTATGGTATATTAGGTTATATTCTCAATTTATCCATGCCAAGTCTATCCAAAAGGATCACACTACACATGTTAAAGGTAGATTCATTGTCAAGAAGGGTTCTTTTTATCCTAGTCCTATTATATATATAGCTATTATCATGAAGGAATCATTTTTCTTTCTCATCTCTAAGGGAGGTAGCTTATGTTGATGAAAATTAATGTCTACATTTTTTGGTGCTATAGCTTGGTTTGGGCTACCACATCATTTGATTGCACATTAGGAGGAGTAGGAAATTATTGTAAGGAATTTGCATCATGTTATAATAATGAAGGGAGGCTTGAATAAGATCCCATAATGATATCTTAGCAAGAGTATTCTTTAGTTGTTCAACAAGATTATACTACTATTCATTATGTAAAGGAAAATGATGAGGACTAGGCACTATCAGGTTAGGCAGTCCAAGGGATGTTGAAGGTGTTTTTCTTGGTTGTGAATTTTTTTTGTGTTATATGTATGAGTAATGGTATTGTAACTCATTTGATGTGACATGTTATTCTTAGGTAGTTAGATGATGAGGATGAGTTTTTTTTGAGTTTGAGGTTTGTGTGGAGGTGGATAAATGATGAGTTGAGGTTGCATAATATTAACTTCTCTTAGGGAAGGAGATTCTAATGTCACTTCATCATCTTCATCTAAGGAAGCCTCATTACTAGTGTTTGGAAAACATGTGTAAATGTTCTCATTTTTATGCACCATGATATCCTCCCTAGTAGTAGAGGTTTAGGAGAACTAAAAACTAGATGTTCATGGCATTCAAAGGTTAGTTCTTAAAAAATGACCTTTTCACAAGTAATTGAGTTATCAAAGGTTGTATTATCTTTTTTCTTAATCAATGATGACATTATCTTATTCAAAAAAAAATTCTTAGGAGAAGAGAGACCAACAAAACTCTCATAAATCTCATTTTTTTAATGTATAATACTAGAGAATGTCTTCTTCAAAACTAGGAGAGATACTAGGAGAAGAAAAAATGTGATCATCATGTTTGTCTATTATTTCACCCTCTTTCACTAAAAAATTTTCACAAGAAAAGGATGAATGTAGAGTAGGTAAGGTGATGATTAGAAATGTGTCTATGATCTCATTCTCTTATTCCATAATACCATACCAAGGGGGACTATTAGCGTAATTAAATTAATTATTACACTAGCATAAGTTAACTTAGGTCATGCATCATTTAGTCCTAGGTTAGATTTTAATAAATAATTTAATAAATGGGGTAATATTCCCTTCCATGTTTGTAGGGATGAGATTCCTTCTAGAAGATGAGTTGTCCTTCTAGAACTTATCTAAACATTTAATAATTTCCTTGATAGGGTACACATGTTGTCACATGTTGTTAGATCATGAAACATGCAAAAATATCTTGCATCTTAGGTTTTCCTTATTTCCTATATAATCAGGCATTTTGCACATTTGTAATCAATCCATATCATCACATCATATTATATCAATATAGAATCTTTATTCACCATTCTATAGTTGCAACACTTTCCTTTTTGGTTGATTATCTTTCATGGAAAAGGTCCTTTATTGAAGATTTTAGAGCTTCAGGGACTATGCATCCATAATCTCAACATGGAATCAGAGCTTTTCTAGTGAAACATCAACCCTTGATCTAGGAAGTTGGAGTGCAAGATTCTTGTAGGATTGGAGTTTATGTTGTAGGCTAGTTGGTTCTACCCAGGAGCCAATATTATTTTGAGTGCACATCAGGCTCTCTCCAACCTCTCCCTTGTGCCTAGAAAGCCTCAAAACCCATAGATTGCCTGCTCATTTTTCAAAATCAGAGTAATATTGACCAGGAGCCTTTTAGGTACAATCTAGGGTTTTCATTTTTTGTACTATCTATACACATTTGTAGAAAAAAAATCACCCCTCTCAATCCTCTTCAAGGGATTTTTTTTTTTAGAAAAATCAGAAAATTTTTATTAGCTATTTTTGGAAAATAATTTCTATATTTTTGGCATAAATTTCTTTGTAGTGGGCGACTGGTATTTGAAATATGTAGTTAGCAGAAATATTTAATCAGTGGCTATAGTATTGGGTCATTTTTTGTATTCGTTGGCATATAAAGTATTTTATGCAGAATAATTCTATCATTTAAAAAAAAAATGAATTGTATTTTAGAATATTCAATTTTTTTTTGTAAGCCATTGGTCTACAGACTTGTCACATCAATTGTCGACCAAGACCCTGCATCATCCACCCATCATCTGGCCCTGCCACCATTGCCGACAATTTTTTATGGTGTCTTTCCTAGCCCACCATTTTGACCACTACCATCCATCGGTGATCGCTCACCAACTTCATCAAAGTTTTCTGCCCCATCCATTCTATCCCCAATCCCATTGGTAACCAAGGGCTTCGCTACCTCCAAGCAGTGACTCCACCCACAAGTCATGCCACCAGCCAGAACCAACCGATCCTCGCTTCAATGCCGCTAATCCAAAAAAAAAAAATTTAACTATCAGTGCCACCCATAGTCACATCAATGACCAAGGTTTTATTTTTTTTAGCCCACAGGTGCTATAATTTTGCACCTAGTTAGCCAATTCTATTCAAATAGTAGTTTTTCTTTTGAAGGCCATATCTTTCTGCCACAATATTAAAAAATTACAAATAGGATACCAATAGAAAGAGAATTTAGAGCACTATCTAGTGGTGCCATCTATTTTACAAGATTTTTCTACTATAAAATTCTAAAGTCAACTAAGGTGAATCCTCCACTTTGGACTTAATGACCAATATCTTTGCATCCGATGGTCGACATCTAGAAATTCCAATGGCATTTGAAAGATATTTCAGTGCGACTTTTCATCAGTCCACTCAACTTCTTTGGTTTTAGTTCTATGTATATTCTATTGGTTTTTTTCAATTTGGTACATTTTCTTGATTCTTGGGACATCTTGACGCTTGAAAAATAATTTCTTGATCTCAGAGGCATATTTTCAGTTGTATATCTATTTGGAAGTATTTATTTGTTATTGAAGGTGATTTTTCTTTTTCTTTTTTGGAGAAATTTCATTATGGGGATTGCATATACTCCTTCTTTAGTTATGTTACACAAGGGAAACTATAAGCAATGGCAAGATGCGATCAACCACCATCTCAAATCTCTTCATCTATTGCCTTATCTATATGGCATAGTTCCTCATCCACATGAAGGTATTCATAAATTTTCTTTGAGTTGTTCCAAATACATAGTATTGGAGATCATTTCTATGCAAGTTGATTCTAATGTTTTGAATGTTATTGATCATTGTTATTTTCCTCACATCCTTTGTACTAAGCTTTGGGAGATATATGGAGATTTAGATACTCCATTATTTCCCGATGGTCATGATTCATAATTCCATTCTTTAGATAAGGTACCCCATGATGATATTGTTGTATAGGATGTTGATTGCCTTGAATCTTTTGAAGAGGTTGAGAAGGTTCCTTCATGTGATTCTTCTCCATAATACTATTGGTATCCCTTCACATTGAGTGATTTTCACATTGAGTGATTCCTTGTCCAGAGTCATTGATTGAGGCTTCCCCTATCATCATTCATTAGGACACATTCAGTTTTCATACATGAAATCAGAAGATGGCTTTGTTTTAGGTATCACTGACTTGGCTACTTCTATAGTTTTGGAGAACATTCTTGAGGGGATATCACTCCTCTATTCAAATCCACCTATGGAGAGTTTTCATGAGTCCCCACATCCATTTTCATTGACCTTGATTAGGAATCTAGAGACTATCTTCGAGGTACTTGATTTCTCTTTAGAAATTTCATGTATGAGACTTCTTCCCAATCATCCCATTCAAGATTTGAGGTTTCTTCAACATCTACTATTGGATTGGATTAAAATTTCTTTCAGTGGTTTTGAGGACACTTCATTCAGAGGGAGATATCAAGTCTCCATCACATCCATCATATCCATCACATCACTATCTTTGGATATTGTTCAACATTAGCTTTCGCATCATCATGGTTTGTCACTCTCTTCATTGATTATGGCATCTTCATCATTAGGTATGGGGACATTTGAGAAAAGTTCAAAGACATCATCAGCATCCACCTCCATCCTTTATTCAATTCCTATCTAAAATGGGAAGCATCACTACACTTTCACTTGGTTTTGTTTCTTCCAAAAGGGAGAAATTTTTTTGTCAACATTGGACCACGTTCTTTCTTCAGACACTAACCATTTCTGCAAGTGATCATATCTTCTAGGGGAGATATATTGTCTCTCTCCTTCCTCCCTATGGGGGGGTTATTGTATTGTATCCATGTGACAGATGGTGTACTTGGGGGGTATTTGGGAGTCCTCCATCCTACCCATCCTATCTCATATTTTTGAATTTTCATCTCCTTTTTGGAGAGGGGTTTTGTTCCCACTGGGTTTTCCCCTTTTTCTCTAGTTGTGGGAGACTTTCTACATCTTTATCATGTAAATGGGTACCTAACATTGCCTCATAGTTGAGACCCATCATCAATCATTATCTTTGCATAATCATTGCATTTTCCTCCATAAGTTGAACTTATGGGGGGGTGTTAGTGTAAGTAAATTAATTACTACACTAACATAAGTTAACTTAGGTCATGCATCATTTACATCTTGCATCTTAGGTTTTCCTTCTTTCCTAAATAATTAGGCATTATGTACATTTGTAATTAATCCATATCATCACATCATATTATATCAATATATAATCTTTATTCAACATTCCATAGTTGCAACACTTTCCTTTGTGGTTGATTAGCTTTCATGGAAAAGGTCCTTTATTGAAGATTCTAGAGCTTTAGGAACTGTTCATTCATAATCTCAATAGGTTCAAGAAGAAGGACCAACCAAACCTTCATTATTCTCAATGATTGCATCTTCTTTCACCAAGACACCTTCATCACAAATAGGGTAGGTGTTAAGAGAAGAAAAACTATGATCATCGTGGTTATCTATGCTTGTATCCTCTTTGATCACATCATTCCAAAAAATAGGAGAGATGGGAGCGGTTGTATATTTAATGTAAGCATCAACATTATCACATTCTTGTACTAAAAGACTCTCATAACTAGGAAATGCATTGAATGAATGACTAACATTCTTATTGATGAACTTTTTCTATGCAAACATGAAAAAGATAGATACTAACATTTGTGAAAAATAATCTCTACAAACTTAATGACCTAGAATGAATTGTGTAAATACAATTTTTAGGTTCCAAACAAGGTAATTCATTGATTACACTATGCAACAATCCAAAAATGAAAAGTTGTAAATGTAAATTTGAGATTAAGTAATGCAATAAATAAACAAAATTAAGCTAGATCTAATGGAATGAACAAAATAGAAGATTGGAAAACTAAAGTAGTTATCTAGTGACAAAAAACCTAAGCACAAAATTGATGTTTTAAATGCTATAAAAGTAGTTTTAGGTTTGATCTAGGACTAAACCACCTAGAGGGGCATATGAGTCCCAGTTAGGGTTTTTGGAGGGTTTAAACAGTGAAAACATACATCACAAAATTCCCAAAAATTTGCGAGAACACTTATATAGGGACTAAATCAACAAGATGGGAAAATGAGTCCCAATTAGGGTTTTTGTACCAAATTCAAAATATTTTGCGTTGATTCTAAGGTTTCTAGCTTTGTATATTGATTTTAATGATTATAATTTCAAAATTTTAGTCAAATTGAATGATCTAAAATCCAAATATGCACCCTATATGTACTTTTTACTAATGCAAGATTTAGAAGCCCTAAATGCAAATTAACTAATGCAAGATCTAATGAAAAGAAAATTTAAGATAAATCTAGGATTTTAATGCTCTCTAAATAAAAAATAAGGAGTTTGAAGGTCAAGTTTACCAAAATGAAAATAAGAAAATATAGAGGTGTGCTCCACCTATGAGATGGAACAATAAAAAGAGGGGAACCCTATTTTACTCTATTTCATTCAATGAAACCTTAGAGTTCTCAATATTATTGATTGATTTGGGGAAAAAGATATGTTGTAAGGTATCGTTGGTTATGATTAATGAAAGGGGTTCATCACTAAGTCAGTGCTTAGAAAGAAAGAGATGAAATTACTTTTCAAATCTAACTAAATGACCTAGAGGATTAAACTTGAATTCATATATTTAAACAAAAACATATAAGGGTGTATGCAGGATCATCATGGAAAAAACAAGCCCTTAAGTGGCAAAAAATTCAAAAAAATCAATGTTAGGAAATTTGACGTAAAATTTTGAATAAGTTATCTATATTATTTCAAAAATATGTAAGAATAAAATATGTAGAAAATTGAATGTAGTTTCTAAACTACTAGGTTTATTTAAAAAAAAAATCTATTTGGTGAAAGTTTGAAATTTCAATGTAGTAGTACTTAAATTGTAGGGAAAAAATAAGTAGGTGTCTGTTTGACCACCCTAACCATAATTAAATGATAAAAAAAAATTATAAAATTTTATATATAAGTAGAGGACTCATGGCTGCATGTGATGGATATTTTTTTGTAATTTTTTTCTAAGTAAATAATTAATTATTATTTTTTTATTACAACTTTTAAAAAATATAAAAATTTGTACGTCTGACCACCTTAACTTGGTCAAAAATTCATGAAATTTATTTTTTCTTCTTTTAATCCTATATTATGTGAAGCATAGAATGTGATGCATGTTTCAAATTCAAAAAATGTGATACAGTTTGAAAGTTATAGATGTTTTTCAGTCAACCTATCGATCAGGACTTTAGTCATAATTCTAATAGAAAATGAATAATAATTATTTATTAAATTCAAATTAAAGAATAATTTATATTGGTGGAAATCTGAGAATCTCCTCTAAAAACCCTTTTCCTTTCATCAATTTTGGGTTAAAAAAAAGTCGTCAGCTACATACCCTACAAATACCCATAATATTACCACTTTTTGGCCCATCAGGATCCTACACATACGCATAAAAAGGTACCTAGAAGAAAAATGTTAAAAAAAGCTTGAAACCTTGAAATTATATTGTTTTAAGCTCAATAGGACTCATACACTATACTAGGTGATTTTGTCCTAGTTTAGGGTTTTTGGGTAGGAACTAGAATCTCTTTGTGACTAATCTAGATCTTCTAAAAACTAGAAAAAGTGTTGTATAGGGACTCATATGCCCAAGGTGGTGATTTAGTCCTAGTATTAGTGTTTGGCTAAAAGTTTGGTATCCTCTAGTGGTTTGTTGTAGGTTTTCTCCTATTCGATCTTTGCATTTGAAAGTTTGAATTTTGTCTTATAGGTGACTTTCCATTAAGATGGTAAATTTTGTATAACTATGTAAAATTTCTTCAATCCTACAATTTATTCTTTAAAGGATGTTCAAGCTCCAAAGCACATAGATCTATAGTCACACATATAGAGAGAGAAAACTGTTGATTTTTTACTTCATAGGGTTTTAAATTGGTAAAACCCAATTTTGGTAATAAAACATTAATGAGAAATGAAACATGGATAAAATGAACATGAAACATAAGGTGAAACAACAAAACCTTCTTTGGAACCTCATAGATTTGTAAACAAGTGTAAGGCCTCTCATTGCAAGTGACTAATACAACCTTAAATTGTTATATATTTCTCCTAAATAGATGGTTAGATATATTACGAATGATATGAAGGTGACTGTCTAACAATGACCTTATAGTTTATTTTTACTTTATGTTATATCATTGTTATTTTACTTAATAAAGATGTATGGGCATGTGAATTATGGTATGAGATTCAAACTTATAAGATGAATTTGAAATAAGATAACTGTTGTGTCGTATTGCATTGAAAGAGTAATTAGCTATGTAAAAGGTTCGTGAATAAAGTTACAAAGATTCGGTTTGCAATTAATGTGGTTATTATTATATCTAACTGTACTTAATTATGTTGTGCAGGAAATTAAGTGAGCCAATGTGGGATTAACATTAAAGGAATCAAATATGAAAATAGGAGGTTGTATAAATATCGAAATCGTATCAGGTACATCTTTGGGAAGTTCTAAGTGTAGCCCTATTTGACTTGGAAGGGTTTGAGGTTTGATTATTGATTGGGTGACCATGTTTGAGTAGAATCCAATTGTAGGTCATGTGATGTGAGTTTGGTTGGGGTTGGAACCCTTGGTCAGGATAAAAATTCGTATGGATTCTTTTGTGGGTTTTAAAAATGGATAATTGAGTCAATTTCCTTGGTTTTTGAACAAGAATAGACCCCTAGGACCTATACCTATGGGTTTGGAACCTTTTTGACATGTGAACTTGTCCTTGGAGTGTGAAAAGACCTCTCAAAAGTCCATATTCATGAATGTGACGAATTCAAAAAGTGTTGGGGCTTGGAAAAAGTGACTTGTCACTCTCAACTTCCCACTCCCCAAAAGTTGTTGAAATTGGCACAAGACTCACACATGTGTGAGCACTTGTGGGAAAGAGTGTAGGTTTGGAGGATTCCTATATATCTCAAGAAGATGGAAGATTTGGGCATTGCCAACTTCTCCTTTTGGAAAACTTGTGAAGTGAAGAAGAGAAGGAGAGAGTCAAGGATGGAAGAATAGGAGTTCAAAGGAAAGTAGCTTGTAGAGAGATAAGTCTTTTCCATTTCTTATTCTTAGTATTGGTAGAGATAGCTTGATCTATGCATTGAATCATAAGTAAGTGTTAAGGGATATATTAGAGTAATGTGTTGTATAATGAGCAAGCTTGATATAGCACTAAGCTCTCACCATTGAATTACAATTGTGTATAATGTATTTATTGCTTGGGGGTATGGCTAGAGCCCACAAGGATCCATGACGCCATTATGGTAGGGTGCAGAGCAAGACCTTGTTCAGGAGTTTGCAATTCAATTATTTCCTCAAATATTCTGATAATATTGTAAGTCTAAAAGATGGGAATTCAAATTTTTTTTCAATGAAGAAACAAAAAAAGATCTTATTCCTTTGTTTGTGTTCATTGTTTTTTGTTTTATTTAAAAGTTAGTATTTTGTTTTAGAAGGAAACTATAGGAAAAGAGAATACCTTATTCATTTTTGTGCGTTCATTATAATCTCAAATATTGTTGTAATATGGAAAGATAGTATTTTATTTAGGAGTGAAATATGTATTAGAGAAAGATTTATTCATTGGTATGTGTTAATAATTGTATTCCTATTATTGTTTATTGAAGGATAATATTTGGTTGTAAAATGAAAGAGTGAAAAGAGCAAGACTTCATCAATTGTGTGTCTTTCATTGCACTTCTTTATATTTGATTGTAGTATGGAAAGATAGTGTTTGGTTGTAACATGAATAGAATGGAAAAGAGCAAGCCATGCTAATTTATGTGTTACTTGATGTGATGTTAAATAATGATATAATATGAAATAGCTAATAGTTTGTTGCAAAATAAAAGAACAAAAGGACAAAGTTTATTTCATTGAATGTTAGTTACTCCATCTTTGAGAATCAACTAAATCATGAGAAGTTTATGTATGGTATTTTACATTGTTAGGACAGAGGGAAAAATTATCTTAGGTCTTGTCCTATAATGTGAAAAGAAAAGACTATATTTGAAATTCTCAATATTACAAAACCATTGACCAGTTGAAGTAAACGTTTGTGTATTATGATAGAAACAATTGGTTGTTAGAAGAAAGACCAAGTTTACATGAAACTTTGTTTATAGTTACGACTGGAATAAGTGGGATATGAATGATTTCCTATTGTTGCTTGCTTGGGAAATAAGTGCACGTATCTTAAATAAAACCTATGTTGTAAATGTGGTGTAGCTAAATTGATTTTGGTTCCAAAACAAAAATCAGAAAGGTCACCATCTAGGTTACTACCAAAATAGTAAAGTAAATGGGTTATGTCAATAAATCTTTTAGGGGCATATGCACATATCCCCCTTTTGCCATTGAAAACAGTATTTTGTGTAATATCTTCATGTAGAGATTTGATGTTTTGTAGAGAAAAAAAAAAAATAAACGTCTGACTTATTTCAATATGTTAAAATGGGACCACTGCATGTTCCTTTTAATTATATTTTGCAGATAACTGAAAAAAAAGAGACAAACACCTAAATCTGAACCTTATAGAAGGTTATTGTTTCCTTACCATTGGAAGTGAATCAATGAACTTGAAATGGCTCAACTATTGGATACTGAATGCAGCAAATCACGAAAAAAAAAAAGGAGTTTCATTTCATAACACACCATAATTTATAGAAGATTTTAGTGCTATTCATATTTTTATAGTAAGACAATTTTTCTGCTTTTAGGAAAACTGTACATGTTAAGAGTTTAAAATAATTTAGTTGAATCTCATTTTACCATCATCCACAAATGCTTCATCTTTTGTACGTTTTGAAACAGTGGCCTCACAGAAGTCTCATGATTTTTGACAGACATCACGTCCCTTAGAGTATAAATTTAAGGTGATCTCGGGACAAAAAAAAATTTTCAAGATTCAGTGACGCTTCTTGACATTATGTGCGTGAGGAAAGTCTTCTATCGCATCCAATGACCATTGCATAAGTTTTGTCAGGCCAGTTAAAAAGCAGGCGATTTAATTTGAAATCTTAATCATGAAGTTCGTGCAAGAGGTAGCTAGTGGAATGGTCACGAATTATCGTTTGGGCACCCCGTGTAGTTGATCTTGCAAATCACGTGTATCTTAGTGCTCCTTATCTACCTTAGGCGAAAGATAGTTAGATGACTTTGGTCTGGTTGACTAAACGCTAAAGTAAAAGAAATGGGCAGAATACGAACTTGGGCCTATGGCTGTGTCTCATACATATGCATGACTCATGATCAAAATGTGGTATCATTATTGCTATGGGAAATAATAAGTTATTAAAATAATTGATGGTGTTACGAGACTTAAGGATTATGGTAAATAAATAAGGATGAAAACAAAAAGGAAGACCACAAATAAATACTCTTACATTTGCGAGCCCTCTATTATGTACGTAACATATATGTAAAAAAAATTCTCATCTAAGACTCCTTGCTTACCACCTGAGAAGAAGGCACTAGCACTTACAAGCTATCAAAGTAAAATCTATAATGTAATACTCATATAAGAGAGAGAGGAATAAATGTTCCCATATCCCTAAGAAAAAAAGATTTTATTAATTTAAATAAAAGTAAATGTAAGGATAAGGGACATGTAGTACTAGAAATTCTTTAAAAGGAATATATTCTCTTATTTAATCTCCTTTATCCTTTTCTTTTCAGAAAAATAATAATAGGTAGATAGATAGGGACCATTACACATTTATTATTTGAATAGGTTATTTGTGAATCTTTTATGTTTTAAAATTTTATTTTATTTTATTTTATTTTATTTAAAGTATTATTATTTATTTACTTAGCAAGGATTAATAGATTAATAATGATAAAAAAATAAACAAATAAGGAAGCTAATAATGAAATTTAACTATAAATATAAAACACATTCTCATAATGAAATTTGTCTTTAGGAATAATAGTATGTCAAATTGATTGTATTTTTATATGTTCCTAATGTGAGAACCTTTAGCAAGGAGGTCTATCAAGAAAATTAAATGTCATGCAAAGAGGGGCACCAATCTTTCATTAGTAGTTAAGTGTCTAGTAAACCCTAAGTTTGGAGTCAACCCAAATTCATTGTTCTCCCCTTACCCCGCTCTTGAGCTACACGATAGTAATGATGTTGCACTAGCTACATCACCCAGTGCATATTGCATGTATTATTGTTAACCATTAATGCTTCGTAATATTGTTCAAAAAAAAAAATTGTTAGTTGTGTTTTTACCCTAAGGGTAAAATATGGGCATTACATTTTGGTATCAGAGCCCTAGGTTGCAACTCTAAGGAAACTCTGGGAATAATTTGGGCATTAAGAGTTGTGTGTGTGTGGATAAATGTGCAAACCCCCTTGTGTTAACTAGAATAAAATGTTGTAATGAAAATCCTAGATAACTTACCTTGTATAGAAAAAGAGAATATAAAAGTTAATATCCAACCTAGTTAGAGTTGTGATGTACCCTGTGGTAAAAGATTGAATGAAATCCATGGTTCAAATAAATGTTTAATTGAAAGCATTTGATCTTTAAGAATTAATCAAACAAAATAGGTTCTCTTGATTTAAGTAAAGGAGGTAAATGTCTTAGTATTCTTAACAAGGGTTATGACATCAATCTAGTCTTTTGACATTAAATTTTCTTAAACTTTAAAAAGGTATAGCTTAGTTTTTGAAGCGTGGTCTTTTTATAAGTGCATGAATAGTGTTATAAGGCATCATAATGTGTATTATTAGAGAAACATTATTTTGCTGGCTTCCTTAGTCAACAATTATAAAATGCAATAGTAATGCTACTCCTTGAAGTTATGGTTGTTGTGGGAGCAACATATTTTCTTACAGGAACCTTAGTACAAATAAAGAATGGAAGTTATACTTTTGAAGATTTATCACTAGATAAAGGATGGAACTATATGAACCTCTAAAGGGGATTAATGTGTTAAAGGTTGTGGTCGAATAAGATTAGATCTCTAAACCCTTTAATTAATTAAATCAAATTGACAACAAGAATGGAATAATAGAAAACCCTTGAACTGTGTATTATGAGGAATATGAGCAATCTTATAGTTAGATTTAAACTCTTAACAAAGGTTAAAACTAAACCTTTAGGGTTTAGGTTGTTTGGAAAAAAAATAAAAAAATAAAAAATAATTAAGGACCTGTTTACAAATTTGTATTAATACACGCATGAACTAAGAATATTTTACACCTTGACCATGGAATTTCTAGGCCCTATTCTATTACCCAAAGATCTTGATTTACATATAAGTGTATAAGGGTTAATCTTGTGAAGCAACAAACAATTCAATTTATCGTTGGCAATAAAAAAAAAATTCATGCATGATGGCATCAACTAAGAATCAAAGCTTGGCAATACATAGTAAATCCAATTTTAAAAAGTGGTCAAAATCATATTTTAGCTTGAATTAAATGGTTAAACTTTAAGTTTTCCTAACACTTTTTGCAAGTAAACAAAGACCTAGTGAATTTAATAAAAATATGACTAATAAATCTTGGAGTTGTTTTACCAATAGACTAAAGTAGGAAATGAAAGAACATGATTCAAGTCATAGGTGAGAATGTGTGGAAAGTTGCAACTAAGTTAAGATTAGTGAAAGTTGAATTAGATATTACATAAATAACGTACTTCTTGAAATTAAACATAAAACCTTTGTGAAGAGATGGTATCTAAATGTGTGAACATTATTTAGGACACATGCTACTACTACCTCCCTTATAGATGAACTAAGAGTTAAAGGCTTGTTGGTTCCAAAATATGAAAGGATAAATGTCTTATAGGAAGTAATAACATATTCAATTAGATGTTGACCTTTAAGGATGTGTACATGTCAAAAGAACAAAAGAATCAATTGTTTGAATTTATAAATTGGGTGAGGAATTATGTAAAAGTTTTAGTGAATTAAGTGATTGAGAAACTAAATGGTATCATCAAGGAGATGAAAATTGTCATGAAAGACTCCCAATTAATGCTGTGCATTTCTATACCAATGACTAGTACTCTTGAGGAAAATATGTGTGTGTGTGTGTGAAAGAGAAACACATTGGAGAAAACTTAGAGGTAGGAATTGTTACTCATTGTATGTCTTTGTACCTTATGAAGTTAGAAATAATTGTGATTACGAGAAAAAAAATAAAATTAGGATTATAACATGTGATTAAATGAGTCAACCTTAGTTAGTGAAAATCAATATTTGTTTAAAAATATATATAGGTTAATAAGTTGTGAAAATTATTATTCTATGATTTATCATGTGTTATAGGAATTGAGTGTGCTTCCTTCTCTTGTATTATAATGTTTCAAAAGAAAATGGTTGATTAACTTTGTTATTGAGTAGAAAACATTCTCTATGATGTTGCAAAATATATATATATATATATATATATTGGAATTACCATATGGATATGTTAGTGAACATGTAACAAACATAGTTGAATGAAAGAGGAAGGACAATATAGATTCAAATATAGAAAAGAAATATTGATCATATATGTGATGTTGGACAATTGATTAGTAAGATAAAAGTATGATATACCATGTATTGTTGAACCTAAGAAAATGGAGTACTACCTAGGCTATAGTTGTGCATCGTCTAGTGATTTCCTTTACATATGCAAAGTGAGTAGAGATTTACAAAATTGAGAAGAAAAGTGAATTTCACCTAAGGAGAATGGAGTGTATTTAAGTACATTAATTTTGCTATGTTATATGAAAAATTTCATAGAGTGTATTGTGTTATGTCATGTGATGCAAAACTAGTAAATGTGTTGTGCCCCAAGGATGAGATACAGGGTATCTGACTTGGGATAAGGGTGGTGGACATCTAGTACGATCCCCTGTGTACCCTTTGTGATGGTCCATTGTGTAAGTTAGCTAGTTAAGAAATGATGTAAACATGATATATGTGGATGTGTGTTTATTAAATGCAATGTGATGTATTCCTTTGTGTTAGTCTTGTTTGTATGTTAAATGTGTACCCATAGTGTTTGGTTCCCCCCTAATGGGAGTGTGATGCCAGCTAGTGTAAATATGGGTTGAGCGGCACATGGTCTACCATCAGGAGATTACGAGCTCATGGATCTATGTCAAGTCATTGTAATCTTCCCATGGACATTGGTCGTGGCCTACTCCCCCACATATGAGAGCCACACTTGTTGGTTCATAGTGCAAACCTATTCCTTGATGTTTATAACCCATGGGTAAAGGATGGAATAGCATGGACTACTAGTGATTCATACTTATGTGGTCAGGGACCACCAATACTCATATTCATGTGGTCAGGGACCACCAGTGCTTCATTTTTATGTGGTTAGGGACCACCAATACTCATATTCATGTGGTCAGGGACCACTAGTGCTTCATGTTTATGTGGTCAGGGACCACCAGTGCTTCATGTTTATGTGGTCAGGGACCATCGGTGATGTATATTAATGTGGTCAGGGACCACCTGCTATTCATATTTATGTGGTTAGGGACCACCAGTTATTGCATGCTATAATACTTATGATGTGGTTAGAGAACCACCATTCCCCTCCTCCCCTTAGGTGGCTTATCAAGTCACGTGGTGTTTGTAATGTGCAAATTTTATTGTTGAAATATGAATTATTTATAATTCTTGATTGATGTTTAATTTTATTATGCACCAGCAATGTGTAATTTTACATTTATGTACTTAGGATATTTAGCCATTTGGAAGTTGTTATATAGTCCGATTTTCCTCAAGGACTTGTTTAATTTCGCCTTTGAATTATGATTGGAATGTTGCAATGTAGCTACAATTTATCTTTATTTTGTTTCTATTGAATTTATAGTTCCCTCTTGGGAGTTTTATTGAAACTTTGGTTTATGATCTTGTGTTATTCAGTTTGAGGCTTTCTCCTTGGTTGCAAATTTGCTAGCATGTGTAATGTAATGTGGAATTTGTAAACTGCCATATCCCGGGGGGTTCCCTGGCAGGTCGTATAGGGGAGTAGATATGTTGGGGAATTATTTTGAAAAGGAGTTGTGAATGGGACCGGTATGGGACGGTCATTAATCCATTCTTCCCTCATTCTATGATTATTCTTATCTATATGGAGGGGTCCTTAGAGAAGGGCCTCGAGTGGTATCCAAGAATATCCATCCTTATAAACCCCATTATGTGAGCCTTGTGTTGTAAATTATGTGAATGTATGAGGACAGGTGCACCCATTGGGAAGAGCATCCTTTGCATGAGGACAGGCGCACCCAATTGGGAAGAGCATCCTTGCTATTGTTGTATGTACATGTGAAATTATAAATAAATGTGATGTGGCATACCTGTGAGCTATGTGAGAAAAATGGTAACATATGAAACAAAGTTAATATTATTTGAGACATGGTATGAGTGCCATAATTTTAAGGTAAAATGTTCTCTTAAGCATATATTTAGACAAAATGTGAAGCTAATAATTCTGAGACATGATTGGTCAATGAAACAAAATATTTTCTAACATCATGAGTGATGTATATGTTATGATGCAAAGAAATTTTGGAGGTGTATAAAATGATATGAATCCATTTAGACATATTTATGTGTAATTTAATTGAAGTTGATTACATTGTTAATAAATTTGAGCTACAAGGATTGTTGTTAGCATTTGTTAAATTAATCGTATATCAAATAAATGTTCCATTATGAGAAATTTTGTTTTAAGTATTTAAATATTTAATTCATGAAAGAGATTTGTCTCTAATGTGTGCTTATAGATAAATGTTTTGATTCCTCCATCAAGAAAGTAAAAGTAATTAGTATGCTTGATAGGTTTATGTGTGTTGTCATATTGAGATTATGTTTTCAAACCTTAACAACTTCTAGGAGGAAGTATAAGCTAAGGGGAGGGAGATGTAAGGCCTCTCATTGCAAGTGACTAATATAATCTTAAATTGTTATATATTTCTCCTAAATAGATGGTTAGATATATTACGAATGATATGAAGGCGACTGTCTAACAATGACCTTATAGTGTATTTTTACTTTATGTTATATCATTGTTATTTTACTTAATGAAGATGTATGGGCATGCGAATTATGGTATGAGATTCAAACTTATAAGATGAATTTGAAATAAGATAATTGTTGTGTCGTATTGCATTGAAAGAGTAATTAGCTATGTAAATGGTTCGTGAATAAAGTTACAAAGATTTGGTTTGCAATTAATGTGGTTATTATTATATCTAACTGTGCTTAATTATGTTGTGCAGGAAATTAAGTGAGTCAATGTGGGATTAATGTTAAAGGAATCAAATATGCAAATAGGAGGTTGGATAAATATTGAAATCATATTAGATACATCTTTGGGAAGTTCTAAGTGTAGCCCTATTTGACTTGGAATGGTTTGAGGTTTGATTATTGATTGGGTGATCATGTTTGAGTAGAATCCAATTGTAGGTCATGTGATGTGAGTTTGGTTGGGGTTGGAACCCTTGGTCAGGATAAAAATTCGTATGGATTCTTTTATGGGTTTTAAAAATGGATAATTGAGTCAATTTCCTTGATTTTTGAATAAGAATAGACCCCTAGGACCTATACCTATGGGTTTGGAACCTTTTTGACATGTGAACTTGTCCTTGGAGTGTGAAAAGACCTCTCAAAAGTCCATATTCATGAATGTGACGAATTCAAAAAGTGTTGGGGCTTGGGAAAAGTGACTTGTCACTCTCAACTTCCCACTCCCCAAAAGTTGTTGGAATTGGCACAAGACTCACACATGTGTGAGCACTTGTCAGAAAGAGTGTAGGTTTGGAGGATTCCTATATATCTCAAGAAGATGGAAGATTTGGGCACTGCCCACTTCTCCTTTTGGAGAACTTGTGAAGTGAAGAAGAGAAGGAGAGAGTCAAGGATGGAAGAATAGGAGTTCAAAGGAAAGCAACTTGTAGAGAGATAAGTCTTTTCCATTTATTATTCTTAGTATTGGTAGAGATAGCTTGATCTATGCATTGAATCATAAGTAAGATTGTTAAGGGATATATTAGAGTAATGTGTTGTATAATGAGCAAGCTTGATATAGCACTAAGCTCTCACCATTGAATTACAATTGTGTATAATGTATTTCTTGCTCGGGGGTATGGCTAGAGCCCACGAGGCTCCATGACACCATTACGGTAGGGTGGAGAGCAAGACCTTGTTCAGGAGTTTGTAATTCAATTATTTTCTCAAATATTGTGATAATATTGTAAGTCTAAAAGATGGGAATTCAATTTTTTTTTCAATGAAGAAACAAAAAAAGATCTTATTCCTTTGTTTGTGTTCTTTGTTTTTTATTTATTTCAAAGTTAGTATTTTGTTTTAGAAGGAAACTATAGGAAAAGAGAATACCTTATTCATTTGTGTGCATTCATTATAATCTCAAATATTGTTGTAATATGGAAATATAGTATTTTATTTAGGAGTGAAATATGTATTAGAGCAAGATTTATTCGTTGGTATGTGTTAATAATTGTATTCCTATTATTGTTTATTGAAGGATAATATTTGGTAGTAAAATGAAAGAGTGAAAAGAGCAAGACTTCATCAATTGTGTGTCTTTCATTGCACTTCTTTAGATCTGATTGTAGTATGGAAAGATAGTGTTTGGTTGTAACATGAATAGAATGGAAAAGAGCAAGCCATGCTAATTTATGTGTTACTTGATGTGATGTTAAATAATGATATAATATGAAGTAGCTAATAGTTTGTTGCAAAATAAAAGAACAAAAGGACAAAGTTTATTTCATTGAATGTTAGTTACTCCATCTTTGAGAATCAACTAAATCATGAGAAGTTTATGTATGGTATTTTACATTGTTAGGATAGAGGGAAAAATTATCTCAGGTCTTGTCCTATAATGTGAAAAGAAAAGACTATATTTAAAATTCTCAATATTACAAAACCATTGACCAGTCGAAGTAAATGTTTGTCTATTATGATAGAAACAATTGGTTGTTAGAAGAAAGACCAAGTTTACATGAAACTTTGTTTATAGTTAAGACTAGAATAGGTGGGATATGAATGATTTCCTTTTCTTGCTTGCTTGGGTAATAAGCGCACGTATCTTAAATAAAACCTATGTTGTAACTGTGGTGTAGCTAAATTGATTTTGGTTCCAAAACATAAATCACAAAGGTCACCATCTATGTTACTACCAAAATAGTAAAGTAAACAGGTTATGCCAATAAATCTTTTGGAGGCATATGCACATATCCCCCTTCTGCCGTTGAAAACAGTATTTTGTGTAATATCTTCATGTAGAGATTTGATGTTTTGTAGAGAAAAAAAAAAATAGAACGCCTGACTTATTTCAATATGTTAAAATGGGTGCCACTGCATGTTCCTTTTAATTATATTTTGAAGATAACTGAAAGAAAAAAGAGACAAAAACCTAAATCTAAACCTTATAGAAGGTTATTGTTTCCTTACCATTGGAAGTGAATCAATGAACTTGAAATGGCTCAACTGTTGGATACTGAATGCAGCAAATCACAAAAAAAGAAGAAGAGGAGTTTCATTTCATAACACACCATAATTTATAGAATATTTTAGTGCTATTTAGATTTTTATAGTAAGACAGTTTTTCTGCTAGTTTCTTTCATAGGAGAAATTTATAAACAAATTTAGTGTGTCACATATTTAGTTGTACATTTTAAGAACACAATAGAATGAGTTGTTGCTTGTATGTTGCACTATTGAGATTTCCCTTTCCATTGTGAGTGCCACCCATCATGGGTAACAGTGCCAATATACCGAACGTGCTCAACTCAACTAGTTCCTACAATAAGATAAAACTAATAAATAGATCTTGCAGACTAGAGGCTATATCGTGGTGCTATTCTTTACATCTTCATACCCACTTATACCAGATATATAGCTAACGCAGGGTTTCCCTCTTATGTGTCGTGTCTGCAGAAACTTAGTAGTGGATAGAATTTGGTGATGCGTGAGCACGGTTTAGGCATAAATCCTAGGGGTCGACTCTCTACCACGTTAGTATTTGCACACTTATCACCTCCACTGATAGGCTACCTTTGTGTGTTCTCCCATGCCCATGACCTGGTCTATGAGCAACTGTTTTAATCTACCAAGGGCTACCGATAAAGAGAGCAAGTTTATTACCAAACCTGATATACACACCGCAGTATGGATGTCCTCTCATAGTGCATACAGTTCTAGTAATGTAGCCAAGTAACATTGTGTGCTCTTGCCTCTACGCACGCTTGGAAAACCTCTATTCCAGTTGCATGACCCATGTGCTTCAAGCCAATATTGTTAATGGTCATGACATGGATATTGCCAACCTTAATTCTCAGTATATAAAAAAAAAGAAAAGAAAAGAAAAGGAAAATATCAATATTAGAGATAACATGGAGCAAAGAGGTTAGCTTTAGTTCAACATGTGATTCTCCTTGTACCCCAAGCTTGGTAGTAGGATTCGATCAGTTTTCCCATGCCCACGTTCCAAACTGGCACTCTCATTAATGGAATCAGGCTCCTCCGAAATCTATTCTCTACCATGTTATCTTTCCCTTACAAGGATATATTGATGAGCATCGGTCATGAGACACCATTCATAACTGAGCTGGGATTGACTCTCGAGGCACTGACTGGCTGCCATTTGAAGTCTCAGTTTGAAATATTGAAAAGCACTTCCTTTGTTGGTATTTACGCCATAGATCACAGTATATAAATTTAATGTGATGGCAGAACAAAATACAGACTGTAGTGTATCTTCCTGACATTTCCTAATCTATTCAACTCCCTATTGTGCCCAATGATCAATGCACGCACACCCTTTAAGAAGGCATGGGTATTAGGAAAATCCGTGCGATGTTAAGAGTTTAAAATAATTTAGTTGAATCTCATTTTACCATCATCCATAAATGCTTCAGCTTTTGTATGTTTTGAAACAGTGGCCTCACAGAAGTCTTGTGATTTTTGACAGACATCGCATCCCTCAGAGTATAAATTTAAGGTGATCTTGAGACAAAAAAAAAATGTCAAGATTCAGTGACCCTTCTTGACATTACGTGCATGAGAAAATTCTTCTATCGCATCCAATGACCATCGCATAAGTTCTGTCAGGCCAGCTAAAAAGTAGGTGATTTAATTTAAAATCTTAATCGTGAAGTCCGTGCAAGAGGCAGATGGTGGAATGGTCACGAATTATCTTTTGGGCACCCCGCGTAGTTGATCTTGCAAATCACGTGTATCTTAGTGCTCCTTATCTACCTTAGGCGAAAGATAGTTAGATGACTTTGGTCTGGTCGACTAAGCGCTAAAGTAAAAGAAACAGGCAGAATACAAACTTGGGCCTATGGCTGTGTCTCATACATATGCATGACTCATGATCAAAATGTGGTATTGTTATTGCTATGGGAAATAATAAGTTATTAAAATAATTGATGGTGTTATGGGACTTAGGGATTACGGTAAATAAATAAGGATGAAAACAAAAAGGAAGACCACAAATAAATACTCTTACATTTGTGAGCCCTCTATTATGTACGTAACATATATGTAAAAAAAATTCTCATCTAAGACTCCTTGCTTACCACCTGAGAAGAAGGCACTAGCACTTAAAAGTTATCAAAGTAAAATCTATAATGTAATACTCATATAAGAGAGAGAGGAATAAATGTTCCCATATCCCTAAGAAAAAAAGATTTTATTAATTTAAATAAAACTAAATGTAAGGATAAGGGACACGTAGTACTAGAAATTCTTAAAAAGGAACATATTCTCTTATTTAATCTCCTTTATCCTTTTCTTTTTAGAAAAATAATAATAGGTAGATAGATAGGGACCATTACACATTTATTATTTGAATAGGTTATTTGTGAATCTTTTAATTTTTAAAATTTTATTTTATTTAAAGTATTATTATTTATTTACTTAGCAAGGATAAATAGATTAATAATGATAAAAAAATAAAAAAATAATGAAGCTAATAATGAAATTTAACTATAAATATCAGACACATTCTCATAATGAAATTTATCCTTAGGATTAATAGTATGTCAAATTGATTGTATTTTTATATGTTCCTAATGTGAGAACCTTTAGCAAGGAGGTCTATCAAGAACATTAAATGTCATGCAAAGAGGGGCACCAATCTTTGATTAGTAGTTAAGGGTCTAGTAAACCCTAAGTTTGGAGTCAACCCAAATTGATTTTTCTCCCCTTACCCCGCTCTTAAGCTACACGATAGTAATGATGTTGCACTAGCTACATCACCCAGTGCATATTGCATGTATTATTGTTAACCATTAAGGCTTCGTAATATTGTTCAACAAAAAAAATTGTTAGTTGTGTTTTTACCCTAAGGGTAAAATATGGGCATTACAACAAGAATGAAGTGGCCTAAATGGATGTAGATCTTGATAATGATTCTTGATGAAAGATAATTCCTTTGAATACTTGAATTGATCTTCAATAATACATCACAACACTATCTCAAAACCACATGCATTATGTATCAAGCCTTTGACATGATAATGAATCTTGATTGTTGCAATAAATGATGAAGAAATTTTCTATTGAATGCCTTAGAAATGCTCTTGAAAACTTTGTAATGTTGTTGTGAAGTCTTAGGATTCTTGAATCTTGATTTATAGGTGAAATAATGATTTTAAAACTTGTTTATGTAGGAACTCCTACTAATTTACCATTTATTATATCCCAAAATCTTACATTCATAAATTTGAATTGAAAACCCTGATTTCCCACTGAAAACCCTAAAAAGGGTCCAAATGGGACTCATACACCCAAGGTGGTGTATAGGTCCCACCATAGCCATTTGGGTAGAGAAAATATTGGTAGGTTATAATATTAAGTATATTTATTGACTATGTCAAGATTTCAAGTGAAATAAGCCTCTAGATGCATAAATCATGTCATAAATGTGAAGGTCATAAGTGTAAGACAACCCAAAACATACTATGAAGGTGTAAATAAATACACATTAAAATGGTAAATTAAGGAAAAATAAAGTCTATTTAGTTTAAAATGGCCATAAAATTAATGTGAATGTGTAAAACACATTACAACACCAAATCAAGGAAACATTAGGTTCATTTTAATATTAATTATTCCCAAATTAAGTGTGAAAAATGAATATTTTTTCCTACACTATAAGCACAAATTAATTTTGCATGATAGATCAAGTCGGTGCTAGTCAAAATCAACTATGCAAGACATGGAATTTACTAGCTATGGTTTTTTTACTAGTTTACAGTTTAAAGATCTAAAATTTACATAATACTCTATTCTAAGATTAATTTAGGAAATATTTTTACATATCTTTCTTATTTTCATGTAGATCCATGAAGTGTAAGAGGAATGAGATTGTAGTAAACATCAAACAATTATTATCAATGTCTTTATGTCTAGTGATGTTATTTCAAGTGCTCTTGGGATTATCAAAGAACATAACATTTTGAATGGTTATTGGTGGTGACTACCTTGACTAGCAGGAATAGGTAGCACAAGATGTGAATTGTTGTGATCCAAAAATAATTCCAGATAATTTTGAAACTTGAGTGGGGACTAGACCATTACTAATAGGAACATGTAGCACAAGATGTGGATTTTTGTGATCCCAAAATAATCTCATATAACATGAATATACCAAAAATTGATAGATCTAATACAGTCTACATAATGATTTTGACTACGAACATAAAATAGAGTATGTTTTTTTGGAAATTTATGCTTAATTGATAATAATTTTTAAAGTTTAATCTTAATAATCTCTTTAATATTACACTCTAATTATATCATATATAGGTATGTGTAGGATTATCATGGAAAAAATAGGCCCTTAAGTGGCAAAAATTTTAGAAAAATTAGAGTTAGGAAACTTCTGGTAAAAAATTCAATAATTTATCTATATTATTTCAAAAATATGTAAGCATAGAATCTATAGAAAATTGAATGTAGTTTCTAAACTACTAGGTTTTTTAGAAAGAAAAAAAATCTATTTGGTGAAAAATTGAATTTTCAATGCAGTATTACTTAAATTTCAAGGAAAACATAAGTAGGTATCTATCTGACCACCCTAACCACAATAAAATGACAATATTTTTTTATAATATTTTAGATATAAGCAGAGGACTCATTCCCAATGTGATGCATAATTTTTGTAATTTTTTCCGATAAATAATTAATTATCAATTTTTTATTACAAATTTTAGAAAATATATAAACTTGTATGTTCCACCACCTTAACTTGGTCAAAACATCATGAAATTATATTTTTCTTTTTAATCATATAGTATATGATAGCATAGAATGTGATGCATGTTTTGGATTCAAAAAATTTGATACTATTTGAAAGCTATAGATGTTTTTCAATCAGTATCAATTAATCTTTAATCATAATTTGAATTAAAAATGAATAATAATTAATTATTAAATTCAAATTAAAGTATAATTTATATTGGTGGAAAGTTGAGAATCTCCTTTAAAAACATTTTTCATTTCATCAATTTTGGGTAAAAAAAAAAAGTCGTTAGCCACATACCCATCATATTACCACTTTTTGGTCCATTATGATCTTGCACATACCAATACCTAAAATCAAAAGTTAAAATTTCTCATTTCAAAAACTAAGCATAATTTTTTTTTTAAACTATTATAAATAATAGAAAACCTTATAATCATCTTACTTATCTATATAATATTCATCTAAAATTCATATATTTTACATCAAGAATCTTAAGTCTTACAAAATTTTTCATAAAGGATATGTATAAGAACCCTAAGCATTTTTTAAAGGAATAATCTAAAATTAAATGATTGGTACAAAAAATATTAAAATGGTCAACTATAAAAAATTCTAAAATTTGATTTAAGATTTCATTTTAAAAAAAATAACTTTAACATTTTTAGATCATGTCATACATTGAATATCTATGTTCTATAAGATTTAGGAGAATATATAAGATAAAAGACAAGTAAAAATGAATAATGCACAATATTGTATTTAGATGTCCCAAAATACAATGAGTACAAAGCCTTGAATATATTAGCAAGGATGAGGCAATACACCAAGTTCCACATTAAGTAGTTGTTGTCTCTCAAAGTTGCACCTTTGGTAAGTTGTATAAATTAGCAGTTTCGAGGAACATGGGAACATTCCTAGGCTATGGGTTACTAAACCTAGAATGGACCTCCAGAGAAGGATGGTTCCTAAGGTACTCACTTAAACTAATCTAATTATTTGACAAGGAAAAAGGGAAAGAAGATAAGATAGACTAAAAAAACTAAAAGCTTGAAAAAGGTGATGCACCAAAACACTAAATAGGACCTATAAAAGAACTGGTATACATAGTTCAAACAATTATGAAGCTTCACATACATAACTCATTTCTATATGCTTCTTGCATAAACATTTCATAAGAAGGTTTTTGAGCTTAACTCCTAGAAGATAAAATAGTTTCATAGCTAGAAAATTATGCTTTTCAACATAGCCTATAACTTACAAATTACATATTCTTTTCCAAAAGGTGCTAGCAATGATACATAACCATAATGAAAAATATAATATCACAAGCAGAATCAATCAAACAAAATTCACACGATAAATTAGAAAAAAGAGAAGGTAAAACAACTTTACTTCATTGATATCCAATGTATCCACTATAATACATGTCAAAAGTGTTATAGAAAATATAGTCTTTTCTACCAAAGACTACAAAAAGTCACAAAGTAGAAAAAGAACAAGTAAGAACTAACATAAAAAATTAATAGTGAAAACTATAACCATCCTCTCTCAAAAATCCACCAAAGTAGTACCTAGAACCTTCTTGGTCATATCCAACAAGGCTCCAAAATGACAAAAAGGTAAACTTTGACCAATTCCATCATGAAGGTATGAAAAGGCAACTCCTATATACCCTCATTCCCTCCAAAAGGTTAGTAAAAACTCCCTACATCTCCTCCACATGTTAACTAACCTCCTTCAACCTCCCCTATATGATTGCAAGGAATAATTTAAGCTCAACTGCAAACCTTTGACCATATCCTTGAAGGTAAATGTTTAAAATTATAAAATGCACAACATAACACTCAATAAAGTGATTTATAATTATCATTCCAATAATTATTTTACATTTTTTAGATTTAATGCAAGACAAAGATCAGTTGTGTCTAACAACATTTGAAAGTCATAAGCAAGAAGTGATGTTTGATTAAGTCCAAAAAAAATAAAAGTGAACACAAGGGGAATTAGTTTACAAGAAGGAAAATTAAAACAAAGATAAAAATCCCCTTGTTAGGTAGGCTAATATTAGGGTTTCAAAATCCTAACACAAAGTCATGGTCAAATAGTTTTTCCTTCATTTCATTTTTCACTTGCAACTTCTGGGTTTGAGGACACCGCCATGGTTAAGCACGTATTGAGGATTTTTCTAGAGCCATGAGTTGGGTTAGCATCAATACATGAAATATTGCTTTTCTATGTGTTGATTTTATCCTTGATGATTTTATTCTATAAAGAAAACATTATTTACCTCTACGAAGAAAAATTCAAGTTTTCCACTTTTTTGTATTTATTTAGCAAGTTTTATGTAAACTAAAATTCTTCGACGGTTTTGCTTTATATTTTGTGCTGCTTTGTGGAACTACATCTCTATAGAGGTGTTTGAGGCTCACTTTTTTCTATCATGATTCCATTCATTTCTTGTAGGTTTTCATTGATCTTGATACATTGTTAACTGACTGTGCATTTTCTCTTGTCATATTTTTGGAATTTTCCTACACTTTCTCAATCACACCTTGGATTGTCATTTATTTGAACCATCATTTCATTCATGAATAAAGTGATCTATAGGCAATGATGTTTCTAAATTGACTACCATGAATATTGTTTCTAAAATTGTTGCCATGTAGTGGCCAACAGTAGATCATAATCACCTTCAATATGAAAAGATCATGCGACATTATAATATGAATGAGACTTTATGAGAGGGTGCATAGTTGAAACAAGAGTTATCTTAGATAACTATTCCACAAGAAATTTCTACCTTGTGAAGAAAAAATGGTTTTGAAAATGATTAAACACCATTTCACAATATGTGTATAATTAAAAGACTCTACATATCTTTTTCATTCCATCATCAACACTACCTTTCTCACTTGAAACCCTTACTTTGTCTTGCCACTCCTCCAATGAAAATGATTACTATATCAAAAAATTAATTATTATCAAACATATTACTACCCTGGCATTTTTCTCCCTTGCATACACATGACTGTGATTTGTACTTATGATTAGTACTTGTCAACAATGTGAAAGCTATTGATCTCAAGATTAGGATAGTATTTCCATCACAATGCATGTGTTTGACACTTGAAATGTTCAATGCCCTCCTGACAATCCCTATGATACTCTATTAACCCTTCAACTATAGACTACCCATATAAAAGACTCAATAAGGATGATATAATATTCCTTATTCATTATTCTTCTCTTGCAAACACTTCAAAATATTCTCATTGATTTTTTTTCCTCTTTTCACTATATTTCTCTTGTTTATAATTTCTATTATGATAGTCAATGACTACCCCTTAGAGTAAATGGGTATCAAAAACTTCCTAAAATAATACAAATCCTTAGTTCCTATGCTCATATCATCATAACCATTGTCTAAAAACTATTTCACTATACCCAAAATAAATTCTATTGATTGGCCTTGAATAAGGATAGAAATAGACTCAAGGGTATGTGTAGGATCATCATTGGAAAAATAGGCCCTTAAGTGGTGAAAATTTTAAAAAAATCAGAGTTAGTTAAGTTGATGTTAAAATTTGAATAAATTTTCTATTTATTTCAAAATTACGTAAGAATACAATCTATAGAAAATTGAATGTAGTTTCTAAACTACTAGGTTTATTTTGAAAAATGTAGTAATACTTAAATTTCAAGGAAAAAATAAGTAGGCATCTATCTAACCACCCTAACCACAATAAAATAATAATATTTTTTAATAAGACTTTACATATAAGTAAAGGACTCATGTCCTAATGTGATGCATATTTTTTTTGTATTTTTTTTCCATGGAAATAATTAATTATGATTTTTTTATTACAAGTTTTAAAAAATATAAAAACTTGTATGGCTGACCACCTTAACTTGGTCAAAAATTTATGAAATTCTTTTTTTTAAAATCTATAGTATGTGAAGCATAGAATGTGACAAATGTTTTGGATTCAAAAAATATAATATTGTTTAAAAGCTATATATATTTTTCAATCATCCTATTAATCAGGACTTTAGTCATAACTCAAATAGAAAATTAATAATAATTATTTATTAAATTCAAAGTAAAGCATAAATTATATTGGTTGAAAGTTGAGAATCTCCAACCCTTTTTGTTTCATCAATTTTGGGTAAAAAAAATGTTGACAGTCACATGCCCTACACATACCCATCATATCACCACTTTTTGGCCCATCATGATCCTATACATACCCTTAATAGCTATTCCAAGCCGTCAATCTACATCCTATTTTTTCTATCTAGATGATTTAACTTTAATATGTGTTGTATGAATTTTATAAGGACTGTCATTAAAGACCTTTGGTATTTTAATGCAATGATTGCATTGTTACTCCTTAAATTCCTTGAATGCTTCTATATTTTCCTTAAAGTGGCATTGTCCTTGCACTCAAGAAGATATTGTTAAAATGGGTTATGACTATTGACTTTTTTTCATGATTTATTTTATGGGTATGTGTAGGATCATGATGGCCCAAAAAGTGGCAATATGATGGGTATGCATAGGGTATGTGGCTAAGGACTTTTCTTTACCTAAAATTGATGAAACGAAAAGGGTTTTTAAAGGAGATTCTCAAATTTCCACCAATATAAATTATACTTTACTTTGAATTTAATAAATAATAATTATTTATTTTCTATTTGAATTATGACTAAAGTCTTGATTTATAGGCTGATTCAATAACATCTATAGCTTTCAAATAGTATCACATTTTTTACATGTAAAACATGTGCCACATTGTATGCTTTGCATACTATAGGATTAAAAAAATATATTGAATTTCATGAAGTTTTGACCAAGTTAAGGTGGTCAGACATACGAGTTTTTATATTTTTTAAAATTTGTAATAAAAAAAATCATAATTAATTATTTACTTGAAAAAAAATTACAAAAAAAATGCATCACATTCAGACATGAGTCATCTACTTATATCTAAAGTCTTATAAAAAAATATGATCATTTTATTGTGGTTAGGGTGGTTAGATAGACACCTACTTCTTATTTTTTCCTTTAAATTTAAGTACTACTACATTGAAATTTAAAATTTTGACCAACTAGATTTCTTTTTTAAAGAAAAAAAACCTATTAGTCTAGAAACTGCATTCAATTTGATACAGATTAAATTTTTACATATTTGTGAAATAATATAGATAACTTATTCAAATTTTTATGTCAAGTTGCCTAACTCTAATTTTTTTGAAATTTTTGGCACTTAAGGGCCTATTTTTTCCATTATGATCCTACACATACCATCACTTTATTAATTTATAGATGTCCTCTAACAACCATGAAGGCTATTAACATACATAGATATCATATAATCTAGATCTTTGACACTTTGCAACTTTTGAGCACTATTAACTGGGAAGGCTTAATAAAGGCTTAATATAGAAACACTAGAAACACATAGATTCTATTATAGTGAGGCAATCTCAATCATATGGGTTAACAAATATCCTCATGTGTAAAAATGATCTCTTTTTTTTTTATATAGTTTATCTTTCACTGTTGGGATGAAGCATGATCATGGTTCCTTCAATGTCCTCTATGACAAATGTTTATCATGTTGAGACTCCATTTCATGATTGTTCCTCTCTTATTAGGTTCCAATTTGAGAAAATATGTTTTCATTTATGATAGTGATGAAAAATCATTATTTTAGGTGATCAAATGCATGTTCCACGTTGATGAATATGACTCTTTTATACTCGTCATCCTCTCAAAAACATAGGATAGCATGCTAGGATCAATCCTCATTGGAGCCCATTTTATTCCACATGCTATGAAATCAAAAGAATATAGTCCAAAAATAAAAATTTCACCTATACATGCACAATGAACAAAAATTTTAGATAAAAAAAGTAAAACCAAAATCTTCCAATGATGCTTCATGATTTGATGATGCCCCTCTTCTTCTTTTGATATTTGAGATGTTGTAGAACTTTTTGAATGCCATATGATAGTAAACTATATGTTTGTTAAAATTCAATTGTATATGATGAGAAAACATATCCTGAGCTCCAACACCAAATTTTCTAAAACTCTTATAGGAATTTTGGAGCAATGGAGCATCCTTCTAGAGAAATCAAGATTTTTCTAGAGATAGAATAGATCACTATCTACCCTCGCCACCAAGGAAATGATGGATGCCTTTTCTTTTTATATACACTTGTTTTCTTCAATTTTATAGCCTATGTTCTATATTGGATTGAAGGAGCTAATTCTATGGCTTTTGTGGGACACTATACACTTGTAATTATCAATAAAATTCAATTTCTATGCAAACCTTTTTTGTAATATTTCTCTTGTGTACAATTGCATAATAAAATGCGATCAATTTGATAATTCTTTGTGCATATAAAGAGAAACATATCAAAATTGAATGTGTACCTTTTCACTTTACTTTATAAAATAATCATAGTTCTACCTAATTTAGTTGGAACCTAAATTAGCTAACAACACTTAGAGGAAAATAAAACCAAAACTGAACTGAAACTTATTATATCCTACTCTAACCAACATCAAGGCTCATTCAAACAAAACCATTGATTGGATTTAGAAAATAACTACCCCTTCTAACCAACAGAGGATGTATTACATGATCATGCAATGTTGAAAGGATATGAAATAGAAATAGATATTTAATAGGCTATTGCAATGCTTCATGAAAAATCAAAATAAACTCACTTATGTTTTGATTTTGATCATGCCTAATGTTGTCCTGGACTAGAAAAGTGAGCTAAATATAATCACTTTTTAGCTGTAACTCTAAATTTAGCATTTTCCTTGATTGCATCCTCATGCTTGGGTGAAAACATGACTTTTGTAACTTTAATGGCCTCCATACTAACTAAAAATATGATAGGATAGCCTCTTGAATGGATACAAGTTGGAATCCTATTGTTGGCTTCTTCTCTTTCTTCTTATTTTTCATGGTTATCCTACTTTGTGGCTAAGTTTGGACTACATATATGACAACTTGAATGGTTAGAAATAGCAATATTACCTTCACCTTGAATAATAAAGTGCCATGTTTATTCATCCTCCATGGTCAATTGAAAATACTCTTCCACTAGGGTAGTTAATAACTCATCAAAGTTATTATCTCTTGCAAGGATTTTAGGAACAGTTGGTTCAAGCTCAAAGTCCTAATTATCACTCAAGGGGTACACTTCAAATCATATTTTTCTTCTTCAATGAAGGAAAATATTCAACTAATGAAGTATCCTCTTGAAAAAAACTTTTAACCGATATATCAACCTCTAGGTATTATATACTATAGAAAGGAAGCTTCCTCAACTAGCTAAGACCTTGCAAATCAAATTCATGAGAAGTTTCTTGACCTGAAAGAATGGACTCCTCTTTATCAAGACCATATTCCTCTTGTTTCAACACTTGTTCAAGCTTGTGAACCTATTATTCTAGTTCATCATGGTTTTCAACTTTTTCTTATAGGTCTGATTCTTCATCATCCAACTTTAAACAAAATTGCTCAATTATGTTTATGCGCATCTCTTCATAAAGCTCAACATTAGTTTTCTCATTCATAACATGCTTAAAGATATCAAAGCTCATACCTCTGAAAATGGTGTTAGGTTCATATTTATGCTCCTCTTCATTGTCTAAGGATCCATTTTCATATTGATGGTCATCAATCAACAACTCACCACATTGTTTGATGTCTTCTTGTTGTTTTGAAACCATTGTTGCTATGATAAGACTCACACCATATTCATCATAATGAATAAAAGAATGTAACTCATCATTTGAAACCATGAACTACTCTTTGTGATCAATGAATTTCACCTTTTCACCTTGCTGTCCTATTAAATTTTTTTTACCATCTTCATCAAAACAAGGAAGATTATAGGTTAGAGCATTGAAATATACATCATGAAAGATATTTTCTTCTACATTCCTCTCCTACTCCAATTGGTACTACTTTATTTCTATTTTCAATATGTTTGTATCTCTAGTGTCCTACATGGCGAATGAGTAGTCTTGATGAAGAGGCTACTCTTCTTCCACTTTCTGGATATTTGATCATGCTTCCATTAGTAAGATTGGTGGAGGAACCTCACATGGTGGAAAATATGACCCTTTACAACTTGGAATATTAAGAGTAGAAGGTTGCCTAAAACCTATAATCTTGGCACAAGGAGGCTTACTTGAGAACTCAAAAGGTTTCTTTTGTTTAAAACTATAGATTTCAGAATTGGAAACCTCTTCATTGAAAGGACGATTCATCATTTCAAGACAAGTTGAACTAAAACTAGGAATAAAAGGGGTTGATTGACTTTAATACCCTTGTACTTGGTCAAGCAAGTGTTTTATTTATACTTATTTGGCTACAACTTGTCTAGCAAGAAACTCCTATCCATATCTTTATGCCTCCACCTCATTGATAAATACAAGCTTCATGAGAAAAACTCTTTTGATTGCATATGATACTCCTACTCTTTTGTAACGACCTCTAATTTCCTTTGTAAGTCTAATGCTATCATTGTAATACTCTAGTTATTTGTATCTTGAGGTTGATTCAAAAAGTAGTCATGTTGATTATGAGAAAAATGATCTTCTTGCAAATGATTATCATCATGGGTAGGTTTCCAAGAAGGTTGAGTAGGGATGGGAGGGTGGAAAGAATGATATGAGTGTTTGTAATTCTGATTGCAATGAGGAGAAAAGTTGCTTGAAGACAAAAATCCTAAATCTTCATGAAATGGAGTAGAAAAACCATTGTAGTGTTGATAACTAGACATTGCAAGGGAAGAACATGAAGCATAGGAAATCCTAGTCAACAAATAACAAGGTCTTGAAACACTAGGAAGTGGGTCAAAACACCAATTAGAGTCACTAGGTGTTGAGAAAATACGTCAAATGATAAAAAATAAATGGTAGAACCAACCTAATTTAGTCATAGGTATTTGGACTGCTAAAACCAATTGAGATATGATTGGAGTCACCATTTTATTGTTCATACTTCCTCTAAAGTCTGATAATACTAAGGAAAAAACTAAATTTATAAATACTTTGATGCAAATTTCATCACACTAATCCCACTAGGCATGCCAAAAACTATTGTCTCTCCAATTTGCACCCTTGCTAAGTTGTAGAACATATTATTTTGGAGGAACATGGGAAAAATTCTAGGTTGTGGGTTACCTAAACTTGGAATGGACCTCCAAATAAAGATGGCTCCTAAGCTACTCACCTAAACTAATCTAATGACTTGCTAGGGAAAGTGGGAAATAAGATAACATAAACTCAAAAAAATGAAATCTTGAAAAATGTGATGTACCAAAACAATAACTAGGACCTATAAAACAACTCATATACAAAGTTCAAACAATGATAAAGCTTCACATACAAAATTCATATCCATATGTTTCTTGCATAAACATTTCATTAGAAGGTTTTAGAGCTTAACTCCTAGAAGGAAATATATTTTCATAGCTAGAACAATCTACTTTTCAAAAAAACCTAGAACTTGTAAATTACATATTCTTCTACAAAAGGTGCTAACAATGAGATTGAACCACAAGGAAAAAAATAATTTGACAATAAATAGCATCAATAAAAAAAAAAATCACACATAAAGAAGAAAAATGAGAAGGTAATTTAAGAACTTTACCTTATTTATATCCAATGTATCCACTATAATACATGTCAAAGGAGTTGCAAAAAATGTAGTTTATTATATGAAGGACTCCAAAAAGTCATAGAGCAGCAAAAAAACAAGAACTAACTTCACAAATGGGGTGTGCGCAAGATCATGATGAGCCAAAAAGTGGTGATATGATGGGTATGTATAGGTTATATGGATGATGACTTTTTTTACTGAAAATTGATGAAATGAAAATGGTTTTTATAGGATATTCTTGGATTTCCACCAATATAAATTATGTTTTACTTTAAATTTAATAAATAATTATTATTCATTTTCTATTTGAATTATGACTAAATTCCTAATTGATAGGCTAATTAAAAAACATCTATATATTTCAAATAGTATCACATGTTTTGAATCCAAAAAATGCATCACATTCTATAGTTTAGATGCTATAGGATTCAAAAAAATAAAAAATGAATTTCATGATGTTTTGATCAAGTTAAATTGGTCAGACATACTAGTTTTTATATTTTTAAAAAGTTGTAATAAAAAAATTATAATTAATTATTTACATGGAAAAAAATTACAAAAAAATATGCATCTCATCAAGACATGAGTCCTCGACTTTTATCTAAAATATTATAAAAAAATATTATGAGTTTATTTTGGTTAGGGTGGTCAAATAGACACCTACTTATTTTTTCCCTAAAATTTAAGTACTACTGCATTGAAATTTCAAATTTTCATCAAATATATTTAAAATAAAATAAAATAAACCCACTATATTAGAAACTCCATTCAATTTTCTATAGATTCTATTCTTACATATTTTTTAAATAATATAGATAATGTATTCAAAATTTTATGTCAAGTTGCCTAACTTTGATTTTTCTGAATTTTTCGCCACTTAAGGGCCTATCTTTTCCATGATGATATTGTACATACCCAATGGATAGTGAAGTGACTATTTCCATCCTCTCTCAAAAATCCACCAAAATAGTACCTAGAACCTTCTTGGTTGTATGCAAAAAAATCCAAAAATATAGCCACTATATATCCTCCAAAAAGGCTCCAAACTGTTGAAAAGGTCAACTTTCACCAAGTTCATCATGAAAGGATGACAAACCAACTCCTATATACCATCATTCCCTCCAAAATATTATTAAAAACTCCCTAAATCTCCTCCATATATCAACTAACCTCCTTCAACATCCCCTATATGCATGCAAGGTGAACAGTAGATTTTTAGTATTCATATGTACTTCTCGAGCTCTTCTAGGGTTTTTCACCTAAAAGGAGAGAGATAGGGCCCAAGAATGCTAAGGGTTATTTTAAATTAATGTTATGTGTGATGTTTATATGACTAAATGATATGATCTAAGGGGAATTAAGTGATATAGATGATTCATTATGGATGCAAAATCTAGGAAATGTGACTTTTTTGAAAACACATTTTGTATTGAAAATGTGAAGTAGAAACTTTAAAAAATGCTAATAAAAATTGATGAGACTAATTAGAGTTCTTATAGAGGTAGATTTATGTTATTTGAGAGTTCAATAATGTTTCATGAATCACTGTTAATGACCATTGGGACTGATTTTGCATGCATGATGAATTAGTCCTACTTCTGATGAAAAGTTCTAGAAACAGGTTTTTGACTATTAAGAGCTAAATTATGACAAAATAAATTTTTATGCCTTTAGGTGGGACACATTATACATGTTTTTTTAATTAGTCCACCTATAGGAGTCAAAAAAAATTGGAGTTGATTTTGTGTAGCTAGATCTGCACTTTTGGTTCCTACAGGTGTTTACTTTTGAAACTGTCAAATTGGGTCTTAAAGTGACATTTTGCTGATATTTTGAACTAAATAAAGAAGAGATGACTTGAATAACTTATAAATGAAAATTTAAATGGTTCATAATCCTCCAAGATGTCTAAATCTACAAACACACAAGAAGAGAAGAAGAAAAGTTGATTATTAGGGCATGTCGATTTGCCTCTAAGTCAAACTCCTTTTAAGTAATTACACCAAAATGATGAAAGAGAGTAATAAAAAATGACAAAATGGAATGGATTACATTTCCATGTTGATTTTTCTTAAAATTATGCAACATAACATTTATAATCTATCCTGGAAAGTCTAAAAATTGATGTTGAATAACCGATAATGTTTAAACCCTAAGTTACTTGACTTGAAAGAGAAAATTGGTGGATGAATAATGATGAGAGAAAAGGGATGGATAAGAGATTTTATATGAGGAGAAAAAAAAAGTTTATACACATATGTGCCTTAGTAACCTGTTAATACCTCATCACAGGCTGATATGAAGAAAAATTAAACTAAAATTTCACATTTTTTTTCCACGCAAAGGTCAAAATTGGGCCAAATGGGATGCATTCACCACACATGGAAAATGGGTCCCATTTGGATGGGACTAATTCACCATGCATGGTGAATGGGTCCCACAGGGGCCAATTTGACAAATTAAATGCCAAGAGATAAGGAAATAAGGTCTAAAATGCAACCTTGTTGGATATTTTATAAATTAAAGCCTCAAGATGCACAATATTGATTAATATAAGACTATTAGTGATAATGCGAATGAAAAATAGGGTTTGGGACACAAAAAAAATGTGAAAGTGTAATTAAATACACTTTACAACACTAAAATGAGGCCCACATAGCCTAGAAAGGCACAAAAACCAATGTGAATGTGCAAGACACATTACAAAACTAGTTTAAAATTAATTTTATTTTAAAAACCTTCTAGATCAATGTAATAATGTTATTAAACACATTTTATAATGTTTAATTAGGGAGAAATATGTTAACTAAGTCTACAGAAGTGTGAAAGCATCTTACAACACTTTACAACACCTTTACAAGAAGTCATTAAAAGCATGTTGTTTGATTTGCAAGGGTCCAAGACCTAGTGTGGATGCATAAAATGACTTAGGAAACTAGATTAAGATCTCATTAAGTCCATTTTATCATCAATTAATCCCATGTCAAGCAAAGGGTCCTTTTGTTATGACACATTTAGCCCCCACTTTATTGAGAGGATGAACTTTCTTCAAACTCACACTAAAGTAGACATTCAAGAGAGATCCTCATGTATAGATGAAAATGAAAAAGAATGATCAAAGGAGTTTTCCAAGTCCCCAAGATACAAAATCATGCAATGGGAAGAATGCGAAGATGAAAATGAAAAGGTTGATCAAGCTTTTACCATTTGTCCATCTAGTTTGTCGATTAGATCTAGGCCTGATTACTTAGAAAAAGAAAATTTTACTCACTCTAGAGAGAAAAAAATCATGATGGTCCACTAGGTGAGAAGGCCCAAATGTACTCACTCTGGGGCCACAAAATTTGTGGCTATCCATGGGGTGAGAGTCCAAAAGGGTAAGATACATACACTAGTTGGTATGCTCTCACAAACACAAGGGTGGCTATGGGGAAAAGTCATGCTGCTAGGTGGGCTTCCCACTTAGCCATATCAAAGTTATACCTCTTGATAACTTTAACAATTCACCACAAAGGAAAATTATGATTTAGATACTTATAGACATTTTTAATGAAAAATATTGTAAGAACTGTTCAAATGGATTTTTCTTAGTTCGTGCAATGTCTCATCTTAGGTAACATCATGCTTAATGTCTCCAAGAGAGGATAAGTAAAATGAAGTATCACACTCTTGGAGGGAATCAATCCATTTGACTAAAATAATAAAATAATGCATCAAAAGAAGAAAGAAATCACGTAATGAAATGTGAGTGGTGATGTATGCCCCCACTTTAAACCAGTTGTGAGCACATGTACTATGAGAAATTTCTTTAAAGTAGAGGAAGATAGAAGATATGAGAGCTTACATGGAAGGAACTATGCCAGGTCATATGTTTTAGTTAAGCTACATCGTGAAAAAGGGGAGTATGTCATATGAGAGCCGACTTAAGGCATGTCATCCACATCACAAGCTTGCTCTTATGTACTCATGAAGGGTTAATGACTAGCCAAAGGAGGCAATGACAAGTGACATATGAGGATGAGGCTACTAAACCCCTTTCCCCCACTTAGTGCAGGACAAGGGTGAGCCAAAATTCTTGACGAGATGTATGCTAGAGTGAAAATCAATAGAAATTAGAGGAATTAGATGCCTCAATGTAGGGAAGCATACTAAACTTGTGAAAGTGTTGGATTTTATTACTCAAAGTATTACACTCATTAGTGGAGTGACCATGAACTCTATGGTATGCAGAAAAGGAAGTTTTGGAATAGCATTCCTTTCGAGTTCTAGGAGGGTGGGTGATCAAGTGATCTTGAAGAAGTCTCAACAAGATATCTGCTTGATCAAGGGTAGGTGGTGATATGGTGGGTGTCAAAGATATATCTTTCTTAGTAGTATATGTCATACTTTCACAAGTTTCTCTATCGGTTTGAAAGGTGATATTGTCATTAAGCAAAGGTGGAGCTATATGTGTGTGTTGTATGTTTGGTAAAGGATGGTTTTCAAGACCACTAGTTACTAAGGATGATTTAGGAGTGTGCTATGTGGGGTTGTTGATTTTAAGTGAGGTTTTGGTGATCTCAATCATACGACAATAGCCAAGACCATGAGTCATTTGTTGTGTGTTAATCTCTATAGGGTTATAGATACCTTGTTCTTGAGCACCACATCCTTTTCCATGATATCTTTGTTGTTTAATGAGTTCATACCATTTTCCATAAAGTTATTTTATGGATTTGGAATCAGGTGGTTGTTTGTTATTGTGCTCATCAAGGGTTATTGTGGAGTTTTCTTTGTTGTTTGAGGAAGATTCTTTAGAAGGGTGATCTGAATTTTTTGTTGACATGATGGTTGGATGCACTTGTTTCTCATATTTCCTTTGTGTGATTATGTATTAACCCATAAATGATAGTTTGAATTCTAAGGATTCCCAATCATCAACAAATAATTTAGATAGAAATTCCTCATCATTGTGTTCAATTTCAAGAGGATCGATATTAGACATTGGAATATATGCGTTTAGAGGACTTGTAGCTCCCTTTTCAATGTGCAAGCAACTTTCAGGCTCGTGATCTACTTGAACTTGATAAATGTTATTGTTTTAGATATATTTCATTATACAATGAAGGGTTGAAGGAACTATATTCATTGCATGAATCCATGGTTTTCCTAATATAATATTGTACCAAAGATCATAAGGCATGACATGAATGGGAGTTTGACAAGTGACGACCCCAACCATAATAGGAAAAGTGATTACATGGAGTAGTTGGTTTGTTGTATTATCAAATCCTCGAATAGAGATAAAATCAAGTATTATTTTTGAGCTATCAACATGTAATCGATCAAGGAGACTCACCCTACACACATTAAGGGTAGAACCATTATCTATGAGAGTGTGCTTGATAATACTTGTGTGATTGAATTGATAAATTATCATAAAGGCATAATGTTTTTATTGAAACTCCAAAGGAGGGAGCTCATGTTGATGGAAGGAAATTTCAAGGTTCATTTTGTGGATGAGAGCTACCACATCATTCAAAGTGGTACCAGGAGGAATTATGAATTGTTTTAAGGCTATTTGATGCATGTTGTAATTTGGTGAGTTCTAAAGTAAATCCTAAAGTAAAATATTTGTAGGAGTACTCTTTCATTATTCAACAAGATCATACTCCTTTGTGTGTGGGATGTAATGGGGATCGCTAGAGGGTAAAAGGAAGGAGGGTGGGATTAGTTGTGGCAACTACAGATTATGTCGAGTGTTATATGTATGAGCAATAGTATTATAACTCGGTTGTTGTGATACATTAGTTTGAGATGGGCAAAGGGTGTAGTGAGGCTTATTGGAAGGATGAAGAAAATGTGAAGGTGGGTAAAGTATGCAGCTAGGTTTATTGGAAGGATGAAGCTTATGTGAGGGTGGGTAAAGGGTGTAGTGAGGTTGAATATTGTTAACATCCCATGACAAGTGATATTTCTCATCGTTTATGAAGGGAACGTTATCTTTGTCTTGGGTCATAATATCGTCCCTAGAAGGAGAGTTCTTAGGAGAATAAAAAACCACATGTTCATGACAATTAATGTTTGGTTCATCCAAAATAACTTCATCACAATCAATGGAGTTATGAATGGTTGAATGTGTTTGATTATTGAGAATGAGGAGATTAGGGGAAGACTTTATACAACCATTCAGTGTTTGTAATGTCTCATTCTCATGATCCATATTTTATATCCTACTAGGAGAGCTTGTAATATGTTCATATAATATTGAAATGTGCAAAATATATTCATCACAAGTGGGAGAGTCATCAAGAGAAGAAAAAGTGTCACATTCTTGTTTTTCAATGATTGGATCTGCTTGATTAAGTATGCATGCTTGGATGGGGGGATCATTACGAAAGGGAGCAAGAAAATTTTCATGATTGTCTTTGATTACCTCTCTTTATCCAATAATTTCTTCCAAAATAGGAGAATAAAAATAAAGAGGATTGTCATAGGTCTTAAATATTTGATCATCTAATGACAAAATATCCTCCTCACAAATAATGTGATTGCCATGATTACTCACAAAAAAATTCTCACAAATAGGGGAGGAGTGGGGAGATGAATCTATGGTATCATAATCATTTTGTTTTGTGTGACCCTCATGATTACTTAGTGTGATGTCCTCTACCTTAGCAATGTTATGTCTAATAGGAGAGGTAGCAGGAGAGAAACAACTCATATTGTCACAATTCTCATCAATTAGTTCTTCTAGTACTAAAATATCTACTTCACAAGTGTGAGAGATAATAGGAGAAGAAAAAATCTAAGTGCTATGAATATCCAAGGTTTTTTTCACTAAAATAACCTCATCCACAAAAGGGGAACTAGGAGAGGGATCTATGATGAAAAAAAAGAGAGGGGAAAGGACCTCATATTCATATGCTTTTAACAAAAAATGCTTACATGCAATAATATCTAAAAAGAGAACATGCAAGATGAGAACTATAGAATTTTGTAATGAAAACATGATGGAATGATTAGTCAAAAATCTTGAAATGTAACAATGCTAAAGCAAAGATGCAATTGAAGAATAATGTTTTAGATTTCAAAGAAGACAATTAACTGATCATGACATGTAACATGATGAGAATGTAAACTTGAAATAGAAATCATGCATGAAATGAGCTAATTTAGACTAGATTTTATGAAATGCATGTTACAGAAGTGCAACTAACTAATATATAAAATTTAAGGTACCAAATAGAAGCCTAAATTTTTTTTTTTTGAGTTTTTAAAATGTTGTTTCAAGGGTCAAAAGATATTGATTCACCCAAGGTGTCGAAGGAGTCCTAGTATGGACTTTTTTTATAATTTTTAGATTTTTTTGATTGATTTTCATGATTTCTAAGTGTTATGATGCAAACCTAAGTGAAAAATGTAGAAATTTAGAAAATCTAAATGAATTTAGATGATAACAATGCAACCTAAATGAACTTATTTTATTAATGCTAAATTTAATAGATAGCATGAAAATGAATCATGAAAACCCTAATGCAAGCTAGATATATGATGATTAAAGTACTCCAAATTAGTTAATAAAGGATTCAAAAAGAAAAGTTCACCAAAATGAACCATAGATTTTTAGGGTTCCTATGTACTTCTCTAGATATTCAAGGGTTTTTCATGTAAAAGGAGAGAGATAGGGTGCAAAAATGCTAAGGGTTCGTTCAAATTAATGTTATGTGTGATGTTTATATGACTAAATGAAATGATATAACTGAAATTAAGTAATCTAAATTATTTATTATGGATGCAAAATCTAGGAAATGTGACTTGTTTGAAATCACATTGTGTATTGTAAAAGTGAACTAGAAGCTTAACCAAATCATAATAGAAATTGATGGGACTAATCAAAGTGCACCTAGAGGTAGATTTTAATTATTGGAGATCTCTAGAATTTTTTAGGAATCACTATTAGTGACCACTAGGATTGATTCACCATGCATGGGAAATCAGTTCTACTTCTAATGAAAAGTCCTAGAAATAGGTTTTTGACTGTCGGGAGCTAAATTATAAAAAAAATCGCTTTTTAGGTCTATAGGTGGGACTCATTCACCATGGTTGGAAGATTAGTCCACCTATAGGAATAAACAAATTTTGGAGTTGATTATGTGTATATAGATCTTCACTTCTACTTCCTATAGGTGTTCACTTTTGAAACTATCAAACACAGGCCTGGAAGTGACATTTTGTTGATGTTTTTCCTTAAATATATAAGATATGACTTTAATAAATTTTAAATTAAATATTCAATGGTTCCTAATCTTCCAAGATGTCTAAATCTACAAACACAGAAGAAGAGAAGAAGAAATGTTGATTGTTAGGGCATGGAGGTTTGCCTAAGTCAAACCCCTTTTAGGATATTAAACCAAAATGATGAAATAAAGGAATAGAACATACAGAAACAAAATGGATTACCTTTCTATGATTTATCTTGAATGCATACAACATAACATGTATAATTTTCCCTTGAAAGTCTAAAAATTGATCTTGAATAACTTGTAACATTTGTTTAAACCCTAAGTTGCTTGACTTGAAAGAGAAGATTGGTAGATGAATAATGATGAGAGATAAAGAATGGATAAAATATGTGAAATAAGGAGAAAAAAACATATTTATACAAACATTTTACTTAGTAACTTATTAATACCACATCACAGGCTGACATGAAGCAAAATTAAACTCAAATTTCACTTTTTTCCCAATCAAAGGTCAAAATTGGGTGAAATGGGACTCATTCACCACACATGGTGAATGGGTCCCAGTTTGATGGGATTGATTCACCATGCATGTTGAATGGGTTCCATAGGGGCCAATTTGATAGCTCAAATGCCAAAAGATAAGGAAATAAGGTCTAAAACATAACCTTGTCAGGTATTTGATCAATTAAAGCATTAGGATGCACATTATGGATTAATATAAGAATATTTGTGATGATGAAAATTTTAAATAGAGACCAAGACACAAAAATAAATGTGAAAGTGTGATTAAATACACTTTTCAACACTAAAATGAGGTCCACATAGCCTATAAAGGGACAAAAACCAATGTAAATGTTCAAGACACATTACAACACTAGATTAACATTAAGTTTATTTTTAAAAAATATTAGATTGATGTAATAATGTTATTAAACACATTTTATAATGTTGAATTAGGGAGAAATAGTCTAATGACCTGTAGAAAAGTGTGAAAGCATCTTACAACACTTTACAACACCTTTACAAAACATCATTAAAAGCATTTTATTCAATTTCTAAGGGTCCAAGACATAGTGTGGATGCATAAAATGCCTCACAACACTATATTAAGACCTCATTAAGTCCATTTTATCATGAATTAATCCCATGTCAAGCAAAGGGTCCCTTTTCCTATGGCACACAAGGCAGAAAAGCTCAATTGCAAACCTTTGACCATATCCTTGAATGAAAATGTTTATCCTCATCTTGCACAAAATAAAACTCAAAAAAGTAATTTATAATTATCACTTCAATATTGTTTTACATTTTTGAATTTAATGTAAGACAAAGATCGACCATGTTCTACCACATTTTGAAAGAATAAAGCAAGAAGGACGTTTGATTAAGTCTGCCAAAAATAAAAGTGAACACAAGGGACATTAGTTTATGAGAAGTAAAATTTTAAAAAATACAAAAATCCCCTTCTTAAGTTGGCCATTATTATAATTTCTAACGCCTAATACAAAAGTTGCAGTCAAACATGTTTTCCCTCATTTCATTTTTTACTTGTAACTTCTTGGTTTGACAGTGCTGCCATGGTTAAGCACAAATTAAGGATTTTTTTTGGGTCATGAGTTGGGTAAGCCTCTATACATCAAATATTTCTTTTATATGTGTTGAGATTCTCCTTGATTATTTTATTTTGTAAAGAAAAAATTCTTTACCTCTATGAATAAATAGTACACGTTTTCGACTTCTCTATATTTATTTTGCAAGGTTTACAAGTGAAATTCTTTGAGGGTTTTGCTTTATATTTTGGGATATTTTCTAGAATTACATCTTTGTAGAGGTATTTGAGGATCACTTTTTATTGTCATGACACCGTTGATTTCCTGTAGGCTATCACTGACCTTCCATAACTCTTATTGTCATTGATCTTGATACATTGTTAACTGACTATGAATTTTCTCTTTTCATGTTTATGATGTTTTCCTACACTTTGTCAAATGAACCTTGGACTTTAATTTATTTGAACCATTATTTCTTTCATGACTAAAGTGATATGTAATCACTATTATAAATTCTAAAATGATTGCCATGTAGTAGCGGCCAATGGTATTATAAGCACCTTCGCTATGGAAAGATCATGCAAGATTATAATATAAATGAGACTTCATGAAAGGGTGGATAGTTGAAACAGAGATATCTCAATCAATTTTTCCTCAAGAAAACATTTCCCCACAAAGGAAAAATGGTTTGTAAAATGATTCAAGACAATTGCACAGTATGGGTAGAATTCAAAGACTTTACACATCTTTTCCATTCCTTCATGAAAACTATGCTTTTCACTTGAAACCCTTAGTTTGCATTGATACTCCTCTAATGAAAACCATTATTGGGTATGTGCAGGATCATGATGGGCCAAAAAGTCACAATATGATGGTTATGTGGTTGATGACCTTTTTTTTAGCCAAAATTGATGAAATGAAAAGGGTTTTTAAAGGAGATTCTTAGCTTTCAACCAATATAAATTATTATTTACTTTGAATTTAATAAGTAATTATTATTCATTTTCTTTTCAAATTACAAATAAAGTCCTAATTGATAGACTGATTGAAAAACATCTATAGCTTTCCAATGGTACCACATTTTTTTAATCCAAAACATGCATCACATTCTATGCTTCACGTACTATAGGATTAAAAAAAGAAAAATTGATTTCATGAAGTTTTGACCAAGTTAAGGTGGTCAGACATACAAGTTTTAATATTTTTAAAAATTTGTAATAAAAATCCATAATTAATTATTTACTTGGAAAAAAATTACAAAAAATATGCATCATATTAGGACATGAGTTCTCTACTTATATCTAAAATATTGTAAAAAAATTATCATTTTATTATGGTTAGGGTGGTCAAAAACACCTACTTCTTATTTTTCCCCTGAAATTTAAGTACTACTATATTGAAATTTCAAATTTTAACTAAATATATTTCTTTTCTTTAAAAAAAAACCTAGTATTTTAGAAACTAAATTCAATTTCCTATAGATTCTATTCTTACATAGTTTTGAAATAATATAGATAACTTATTCAAATTTTTACGTCAAGTTGCCTAACTCTAATTTTTCTATTTCTTTACCACTTAAGGGCCTGTTTTTTCAATGATGATCCTGCACATACCCTATTGTATCAACAAATTCACAATTATCAAAGATATTACTTCCCTATCATTTTTCTCCCTTGCATACACATGACCATCATTGGTACTTATGATTGCTACTTTTCAACAATGTGAAATCAATCATTCTCAAGATTTGAAATACTTCCATCACAATGCATGTGTTTGACACTTGAAAATTTTAACAACCACCTGACAATACCTATGATACTCTGATAATCCTTCAAATGTAGACTACCTATATAAAAGACTCACTAAGGTTGATATACTATTTATTATTCATTGGTCTTACCTCACAAACACTTCAAAATACTATAATGGATTTGGTTTTCCTCTTCTGACTATGTTTCTCTTGTTTAGAAATTTTGTTATGATAGTCAATGACTACCCTTTCTAGTAAATGGGTATCAAAAACCTCCTAGAATAATACAACTCCTTATTGTCTATGCTCATGTCATAATAACCATTTCCTCAAGAATGTTTCACTATACCTTGAATGATTTCTATTGATAGGCCTTTAATAGGAACATAAAAAGACTCAATATTTGTTCCAAGGCATCAATATACATCCCATTTTGTTTAATTATTGTGCTACTATTCCTTAAATGTCGTGAATGCTTCTATATTGTCCTTAAAGTGGCACTGTCCTTGCATTCAAGAAGGTATTGTTAAAATGTGCTATCACTATTGATTGTTTTTCATGATTTCTTTCACGTTATTAATTTATAGATGTCCTCTAATAACATTGGGGCCTATTGGCATACATATATATCATAACACTTGGATTTTTGACACTACATCTTTTGAGCATGGTTAATGGGAAAGGCTTAGTAAAGGCTTTAATATAGGAACCTTGGCAGTACTTAGATTCTATGACACTGAGGAAAACTCAAGCATAAGGGTTAAAAACTATCATTATGTTTACAAATGATCTCTTTTTTATATATATAGTTCATCATTCACTGTTGGGATGAATAATGATCACTGTTCCTTGAATGCCCTCTATGGCATAACTATTTATCATATTGAGACTTCATTTCATGACTATTCCTCTCTTATGATGTTCCAATTTGAGAAAATATGTTTTCATTTATGATAGTGACAAAAGCTCACTATCGTAGGTGATGAATTAGATGTTCCAAGTTGATTAATATGATCTTTTACACTCATCACCCTCTTCAAAATAGAGGGAATCATGCTAGGATCAACCCTCGTGGGAGCCCATTTCACTCCACATGCTATGATATCAAAAGAAAATAGTTCAACAATGAAAATTTCACATATACCTGCATAGAAAACAAAAATGTTAGATAGTAATAGTGAAGCCAAAACCTTCCAATGATGCTTCATTATTTGATGATTCTCTACTTCTTTTAATATTTGAGATGCTACAGAAATATTTCAATTTCATACGATAGTTAAATATAAGTTTGTTTAAATTGAATCGTATATGATGAGAAAATGTATCCTGAGCTCTAACACCAAATTTTCTCAAACTCCTAGAGAAATTTCAGAGCAATGGAGAAACCTTCTAGAGAACTCAAGAGTTGTCTAGAGATGCAAAAGATCAATTTCCATCCTTGCCACCTAAGCAATGATTGATTCCTTTTTCTTGTATATTCTCTTCTTTTCTTCAAATGTATAGCCTACCTTTTGTATTTCATTGAAGGAGTTAATTGTATGGCTTGTGGGACACTATACACTTGTAATTACCAATAAATTTTAGTTTTTATGCAAACACATTTTTACAATATTTCTCTTGTGTACATTTTCATAATCAAATGCAATCAATTTGATAATTGTTAATACATATAAATGAAAAGTAGTAGAATTCAATGTGTAGCTTTTTCCTCTACTTTTCAAAACAATCATAGCTCTACCTAATTGAGTTGAAAGCCAAATTTGGTAATAGTAGCACACAAGAGTAGACCATTGTTCTATAGGTGTCAAGCTTAGGCACACTTGGAGTGTGAAAACCAACAACCTCCATGACTAATTCATCAACCTTGTGTGGCAAGTGTTTAGTGACCCTTGAGGTGAGATGTAAATACTTCCAACCTCAAAAAGGCACGTGCATGAGGTTAACCAAATAATTTGGTAACCTCTAGAGATCTAAAATATGAAGCATTCAGTTAGACAAGATGTTTTCTAAATTGATAAACCTAAGTACAATTAAGTATAGTGAATAGATTAATTATTCATGTTAACACACCTCCTTAAGTGAGTCATGGGGAGATCATGAAATTGCAAGTAGATAGAAATTGGTCCTAACTAGAGGCCATGTTAGGTACCCATGTACAATGCTTTCTTTCACAAATGGAGAAAAAGAAGAAAACATAGTGAGAACAATAACCTGCCCAAGAAAGAAAATTAGAAGGAATTAAAACATTCTAAAAATATATCCCTTGATAATAGGAACATGATAACGAACTTTTGAAGAATGAAAAAGTTGTAAACTCTATTGTCAATGAAATAGTATCTGTTGGAATCATCCAATCTCCAAGAAATGTGGCTCAAGATGAGAGATACAAAAAACTACAAAAGTTATCATATCAACACTACTAAACCAATGGACACAAAGTTAATTAAAATATATGAATTCAATGATATAGATAGTACTATGATGAGAACTACTAGAATCTCAAACTATGATACTCTAAAATAATCCCCCATTTGAGAGATAAAGGTAGAAGGTTCATGAGGCCTTCCAAAAAGAAGATTATTCCACTACTTGATTGAAAGAAGCATAACACATTATAGTCCGCACTTACTGCTAAGAGAATATAAGCATAACCAATTGAAATTGGGCACACTATTGTGCTAGGAATGTAGAGATGTACAAGAAAATAAGAAAGGGTGTGCTCCAAGATACACTTGTATGAGAAAAGAATCATGAGGATCCATTGTTGTGATGGCCATTACCTAGTTCCTCATTAGAATTTACCATAAATCCTTATGATAGAGATAATCCTCTATCTACATCTTCCATAATTGATAGTTCTACCCATTGAATTTATCAACCTTCAATTTACCATTGTTTGCAATTACTTCCACTCAATTGTGACACTTTCTTGTAGAGGATAATTGTACACAAGTCGCTTTGATAACACTTACAATGAACTATAGGTAGAAGATATCAATTAAATGCATATTATAATTAATGCATAGTACAATCAAATACACGTAAATAAATGATAGAATAAAAAAACACAAAATTTAATGTGGTTAACCAAAATGATGGGTTATGACCACAAACAAAACTCCTTTTTATTCTTTAATATCCAAAAAACATTATTACAATAGTATGCAACAACTACTACAACTTGTAGCTACCATTTTCACCAATAATATCCATTATTGTTTTTTCCATAGACTTTGGTGCATGTACCCATAGCTTAACCTACATTTTTCAGCCACAAACTTGTGACATTTATCTAATTGTTTCTCATGCATAGCAATGACAAAACCAAAATACCATGTGCATGTTGAACTTCCATGTGTCCTTGCTGTAATTGTTTGATCTTGTGACCATTGAAAGTATCATGTGTAACCAAAAACATCTTCATTTTTTTGGGTTTTTTACCTATTTAAAATTGTATTTTAATTATAAAAGTGCATCATTTTCCTTATTAAAATAATAACCATTTTTTTCTTCTAGGGCACTTCAAGAATGGAATTACCCCCTTGAAAATGAAGACAAGTTGAATTGTCCCTTCCAACATAGCAACAACTTCTCTCTTACATTTCCCCCTCTCAACATTTATTTCATAATTTCAAATTTGAATCTCGCTCTTTTGGGCACATTGGCCAAAACTTGCACATTCCTCAACCTATGACAAGTTGACAAGTGGCCTCATCTCATTGGTCCAATCATTATCCCACATTTCTCTATTTTGAGCTCTCTTCCAAATTTAAATATATAAATAAAGGGTTGATTCTTCATCAAATCATCTACACTCTCATGCAAAGTTACTCTCTTAAATTGAGAACTAATTTTTCTCATCACCATTGCATTTCATCTTGTAAGCTTTAGCAAGGATTGAGAAAGGGTCATTTGCACATTTGACACCAATCCAATATGGAATAGGTACATGTTATGCTTTTAGATATCTTTTAATCCTCTTATTGGCTACATTTTGTCAATCATTTACATGTTATTTCATAGGACCATTTGAGGAATTTGCATTACTAATGCATGTTTGAGGAAAAAAAATTTGCAGATTTTTATGGTGCTTCAATATGTATATATATATACACACACACACACACACACACACACACATATATATATATATATATGTATGTATATATATATCACTGTAGTTTTGGATGGATTTGCTACTATTAATTTCCAAGAAGGTGTTGTTGGGAACGCTATGTTGTTTCATTTTTCTTTAAGGTTCTATTAAGAAAGGAATGTGTTATCATAAGAAACACTTTTCGTTTGTTTTGCAACCATCAGCCCATGCAAAAAACACAAGATAACCTCTACCTAGCTTTGCAAGAGTTGCACAAAGGTTGATCGAGCTTGCACTCTGCCAGAAGTGTGGTGTGCTTGCTCATGGCTCTGATAGCATATATAATAGTAAAATGATACCAAATAATTCCTTATGGATATTTTCATTGTCATTTTTTTTTCCTCGAGTCATTAAATGGAAAGTGTTGTTAGAACATTCCCAGTGCACGCAAAACATAAAACAATTAATCTTCATACAAACCAACTTTCAATTTTGCTAACATCCTCCACCCATGTGGCAAGGAATGTCCTACCCTATTCCAAAGGTAGCCAATAATTTCCTCCACAACCTTATGCACAACCATTGGAAGGAAAAAAATCGGAGGATTACAAAAATATCCTGGCCCAAGTTATAACCCATTTGCCACCTCGTACCCAAATTAGCATGTTGCGGGTTGCACACCATTAATGGAAAATTTTTACAGAGGTTTCATGCAAGTGTTGCATGCATTGTGAATAGTTGTAGGGTATGTGTAGGATCATGATACAAAAAAAAGGCCCTTAAGTGGCAAAAAATTTAGAAAAATCTTGAATAAGTTATATATATTATTTCAAAAATGTGTAAGAATAGAATCTATAGAAAATTGAATGTAGTTTCTAAACTACTATTTTTTTTTTTCTTAAAATCTATTTGGAGAAAATTTTAAATTTCAATATAGTAGTGGTTAAATTTCAAGGAAAAAATAAGAAGTAGGTGTCTGTTTGACCACCCTAATCACAATAAAATAATAATAATTTTTTATAAGATTTTAGATATAAGTAGAAGACTCATGTCCCAATGTGATGCATATTTTTTTGTAATATTTTACCAAGTAAATAATCAATTATGAATTTATTATTATGAATTTTAAAAAATATAAAAAAACTCGTGTCTTACCACCTTAACTTGGTCAAAACTTCACGAAATTCAATTTTACTTTTTAAAATCCTATAGTATGCGAAGCATAGAATGTGACACATGTTTTCGATTTAGAAAATGTGATACCATTTGAAAGCTATAGATGTTTTTCAATCAGCCTATCAATGAAGACTTTAGTTGTAATTCAAATAGAAAATGAATAATAATTATTTATTAAATTCAAAGGAAAACATAATTTATATTGGTGGAAATTTGAAAATATCCTTTAAAAACCCTTTTTGTTTCTTCAATTTTGGGTAAAAAAAATATGTTAGCCACATACCCTATGCATACCCATAATATCGCAACTTTTTGGCCCATCATGATCCTGCACATATACTACAACAATACTTCACATTTAAAACACACCAAACTACTTGAGAAATTTAAGTTATTGTCAATAAAGCATTGTTCTATAGTGGTTTCTAGATTGAGGTGCATGGCATGTCTAACAAACATTATGGCCAAGTACCATATGACATTCATATCCATCATGACACTATCAATAGAGATCACAAAGCAATAGAAAAAATAGTTGGTAGGTACTAACATACACAAATACATGATAGACATATATATCTACATAGAATTCTGTCAAGATATTCTATGTTGCTTGGATATACACATAGATATCCAATAGACATACATATATCTACATATATCTATAGCAAAAACTTCTATGTCCAACAAGATTTCAATTGCATGCATGTATATTTATTTAGATACATACATAAATGTACACATACATACAACTATGTCAACAAGTAAATATATTAACAAGTGTAGATGGTGTGGTTTGTCTACAGTGTCATATAGAAATCATAAATGAGATAACATGTTGAACTATTATTGGCTATTTGTATGAGCTCTAGTCAAAATTCTTGTGTGTCTTTTTGGTATTCTACCCCTATGGTGGTGGTGTAAAGGTGGCAAGTTGTCCTATTGTTCTAGTGAACTTTGGTTGGAATTTCCATCAACCTTGTCATTTTTTAGCCCTCTAGCGCCTTCGAGAATTTGGTGGATTGTCTTTCTTAAAAAAAGAAAAGCATTTGGCACAATGATAGAGGAGGACAACGAAAAGTCATCAACATTGATTGTTGTACAGTTTCCTTGTAGTGCTTATGGTGCAAGTATCATCTTTGGGTGCTACCACAATAGTGGTTTACACTTTCTAGGAGATCCTCATTTTTGTTGAAATCACATATTTTTAGAAAATATAATTATTTAAGCCTTAAAAATTTCCATTTAAAACAATATAATTTAGTGGGTTTGATTAAACCACCTTATTCCAAGCACCCTTGGATAGAACCCCGCTAGTTTTAAACCATACCTATAATGAAGTCTCCTTTACACCTATCAAAATGCTAATAAGAAACCACTTTTGATTTACTTTTGGTGGATCAAATGAATTCATTTAAAATTTATTTTTTTATAAGTATGTAGTCCTTATTATAAGCTTCCAAAAAGGTATAATTTTAATTAAATCTAATTTGATTATTAAATTTATTTTTTATTTCTTGTGAATGTAGGTTTTTCACCAAAAATCAAGCTCTCTATTCCGCACATGTGGAAAAATAGAATATTATCAAAAAAAATTGAAAAATATGAGTGCACTAGATACTAGAGTCCTTTATCTAACAAAAAAAAAGAATACTGATACATACAAAAAATGTTACATGTTATACGGTCATGCTATGGCTAAATTGTAATTGGTTTGACTTCAAAACATGATTAAAAAAAACATATTCAATAAAAAACTATCTAACCAAGTGGAAGCACTAGATATCAGAGTTATAAATCTAAACTCAAAAGAATTAGAATTTTATCCTTCATGGAAAAAAATTATATGTTATATGGTGAGCATCACTTTTTAAAAATGTTGTTTTCTAAAAAAAATAGTGTTTGAGGGAGATAGAAAAAGAAGTGTAATCTAATTCCAAAACTTTTGAAAAATAATATTTAAAATCTATAGAAATTTTTTCACAAAACTCTAGTATGCATCATCTTCAAATTCCTCATGGTTTAGCTGCTATAGGTTCCTGAAAGTGAAGATTTAGTTACAAAAATTATTTCAGTATCCACTTTGGCCAAAAATTGTAAACTACTATTGTGGGATCACCCCTGTCTTAAAATTCCTTGGATAACAAAGTGAATGTCTATGCAATTTTGAATAACACATTGTTGGGTCTCATTGTCTTGGTTTATGTTGTTCTTCAAGGTGGTTGTCAATAAGGAGGGCAAGCTTTTTGTGAAGGTGCAAGTGAATTCATTAGTTGTGGAATCTCTATGAATGTGCTTGGTATATTGTATTATTTTTGATAAAGTGTTGTTGAAAGGGCCATATTGTTTGAGTTTGTGAAAAGGTTTTGTTTAGAAATAAGCATATTTTTTGATGAATTTTTCATTGCTAATTTTTAGTAGGGTTCTCTTGAGAGGGTTATATTGTGTCTTTTTGTAATAGAATTTTGTTGAGAATCAATTTCAAATAAATTTTTTGTTCATAGACAACTTTAATTTTTCATTGGCTTCTAGCTACTAATTTTTTGGATTGTGTTGTTAAGAAGGTTATATTATTACTATTTGTGATAAAAAATTGTTTAGAAATTAGTATAATTTTAGTTTGGAGATTACCCTGGACAAAGAAACCCATGGAGAACAAAACAATGATAGCTATGAACCCATGCAAAACCATACACACAAAGTGCGAACCTTAAACCAAATAATAATCATCTTCATAAACACTATAGTCTTTTCTCAATACAAGGGTATGTGCAGGATCATGATAGGCCAAAAAGTGGCAATATTATGGGTATTTGTAGGGTATGTGGCTTACGATTTTTTTTTAACCCTAAATTGATGAAACGAAAAGGGTTTTTAGAGGAAGTTCTCACATTTCCACCAATATAAATTATGATTTAATTTTCATTTAATAAATAATTATTATTCATTTTCTATTAGAATTACGACTAAACTCCTGATCAATAGGCTGATTGAAAAACATTTATAGCTTTCAAATAGTATCACATTTTTTGAATCAGAAACATGTATCAAATTCTATGCTTCACATACTATAGGAATAAAAAAAGGAAAAAAAAATATCATGAATTTTTGACCAAGTTAAGGTGGTCAGACATATGAGTTTTTATATTTTTTAAAAGTTGTAATAAAGAATTCATAATTAATTATTTACTTGGAAAAAAATTACAAAAAAATATGCATCACATCCAGACATGAGTCCTCTACTTATATATAAAATATTATAAAAAAATATTATCATTTTGTTATGGATAGGGTGGTCAGACAGACACCTACTTCCTATTTTTTTCCCTAAAATTTAAGTACTACTGCATTGAAATTTCAAATTTTCACCAAATAGATTTAAAAAATAAAAAATAAACTTAGTAGTTTAGAAACTACATTCAATTTTCTACAGATTCTATTCTTACATATTTTTGAAATAATATAGATAATTTATTCAAATTTTAACGTCAAGTTGCCCAACACTGATTTTTCTAAAATTTTTGCCAAGAGCTTGTTTTTTCCATGATGATCCTACACATGCCCCAAATCTTCCCAAAATTAGAATAGCCAGAAATGCCAAGCATAAATGAGATAATATTGTTTTAAACAAACAATATGGCCTTTTGCATACAATGTCTCAAAGGAAATTCATATATATATATATATATATATATATGTATGTATGTATGTATGTATGAATGTATGTATGTATGTATGTATGTATGTATGTATGTATATGTATATGTATATGTATTTATGTATATATCTATATATACATATATACATATATATATGTGTGTGTGTATAAATGGAGATAAAGAGAAAGCCATCAAAAGTTGGCAGTAACAAACCCATACAAAAAAACACTCCTTTAAAAACACAACTTGCTGGAAAATTGAAAGAATATGGCCTTTCCAATAGAACCTTCTCAAAATGAAACAATATAGCTTAAGCAGCAAAACTATAATCAACAGTTCCCAATGTAACCTAACACAAAGTGTATAGGATTGACTATTTTGTTCCATTCCTAAGAATAGTAATCAACTATACCTAAAGCAATCAAATGTAACATGTATAACATTAACTATTTTCTTGTATTATAGGCATAGACAAAAAAATGTCATAAATAAAAAAATATTTGTTTCAATAGCAAGACAAATAGTCAAAACCATCGAAGAGAAAGAATCACAATAACATATCCTTGCAAAATTATGGGCATAAGACGTCGACCATAGATTAAAGAATATTTTCTCTTCCAAAAAAAATGTACTCTTCTCTCAATAACACCCTATCAAAATTTGGTACAATCAATAGTGTGTTAACAGAGATCAAGCAATATAACCTACAACAACTGTGAACCACAAGTGAAATAATATTCAGAATAGTTCTTGTTGTATGCATATATTTGTGCTTCCTTTGCATAGATCAATATTTGTACATATGACACATACATTGTGCATTAGTCTGATTATTAGTGACATTACAAACACTTTTGTATTTCTTTTGGAGGCATTGTCCCATGCAAAAAAGAGAAAATATGTTTTTTCTAGCTTAAAAAAAATCACAATGGTTGGTTGGACTTGCACCTTCATAGAAGCTCATCCTCTTGGCATCAACATTTATTGTTATGTGGTCTCTATGTGGTGGTAATGGTTATGACAATATCTTCTATTGAAAAACTTGAGTAGAGATAATGAAAGCATTTGCAAATTTGAATTAGGCATTGTTGGGTGTTCTTCTATGACTTTAGTTCATTTGATAGCTGTGAGCCAAGATTGTGAGCTTCTCCAAAGGTTGAATTCCACTCACCCTTTCCAACAGATGTATCATTCTGTGTCTATATCTACAAGTTCTCGTTCACCTATATATCTATATTATCTATATGTACTGCCATACATGTACATTTCTACATGTAATTCTTTAGTATGTATATTCCTAAATGGAAAGTCCCTCTATATGCATCTAATTAATGACGTTGGATTTTGTTTATTGTCATATTTGTTAAGCATGCCAATAATATGCCAATGGTTGTTAAGCATGGATTTTACACATATTCATCTATGAATACATATTTTCCAACAAATATGTATTCATTCTACTATTGGCATATTTCTACCATGAAATCAAACATGAAGTGAAATAAATTCTACTATTGGAATATTATAAGGATGGAGAGTGTCATGAAATATGTATTCATTCTACTATTGGCATATTTCTACCATGAAATCAAACATGAAATGAATGTTTCTCATTATTCCATATATATCACCTTCCATTTTGATAGTTAATTTTTGAGCCTACAAGGAATAATACCCAGGTCATGAGAATTGACATTATGCATTACCTCAATATATGCAAATTTCTTGCATGCAGATGCAAAACCATGGTGCAAGGGAACAAAAATTTAGAGGGGGAAAATCTGCCTATAGACTAAAACTTTTTTGCTATAGTCACTTGTTGACAACAAGCAAAATAATCAAATATGGAACTATGCCTACAAATGTATATATGCATATGCAATCTATGCTCAATGCAAAGTGTCATGAATGGAAAGTACATTGCACTCTTTAAATAAGGTTTTACTATTTTTGCTGCCTATTGTTGTGCATCGTCCCTTCCTTCGTGACACTCTCCATCCAAAATAAATATGCATATGCATGTTTGATGAAAATTTATAGTTATTTTGGATGGAGAGTGTCATGAAGGAAGGGATGATGCACAAAAATAGGCAACAAAAATAGTACAACCTTATTTAAAGAGTGAATTGTTCTTTTCATTCATGACACTTTGCATTGAGCATAGATTGAATATGCATATATACATTTGTAGACATAGTTACATATTTTTTTATTTTTCTTGTTGTCAATAAGTGACTATAGTGAAAAAAAATTAGTTTGTAGGAATATTTTCCCCCTCTAAATTTTTTCTCCTTTGCACCATGGTTTTTCATTTGCATGCAGGAAATTTGCATATATTTATGTAATCCATAATGTCAATTCTCATGACTTGACTATTATTCCTTGTAAGCTCAAAAATTAACTGTTGGAATGGAAGGTGCTATATTTGCAATAATGAGAAACATTCATTTCATGTTTGATTTCATGGTAGAAATTTGTGGAGATAGTTGACCTAATACCATTGAGGAGACTTCTTTTCTAGAAGATTATTTAAGTATTAAAGGGTATGTTCAGGTTAATCATGCAAAAAATAGGCCCTTAAGTGGAAAAAAAAATTAGAAAATAAAGAGTTAGGAAACTTCACATAAAAATTTGAATAAGTTATATATATTATTTCAAAAATATGTAAGAATAGAATCTATAGCAAATTGAATGTAGTTTCTAAACTACTAGGTTTTTAAAAAAAAAAAAGTCTATTTGGCAAAAATTTGAAATTTCAATGTAGTAATACTTAAATTTTAGGGAAAAAAGAAGAAGTAGGTGTCTTTCTAACCACCCTAACCACAATAAATTGATATCTTTTATAAGATTTTAGATATAAATAGAGGAATCATGTCCCAATGTGATGCATAATTTTTTGTAACGTTTTTCAAAGTAAATAATTAATTATGAATTTTTTATTACAACTCTTAAAAAATATAAAAAATCGTATGTCTGACCACCTTAACTTGGTCAAAACTTCATGAAATTCTTTTTTTTTTTTTAATCCTATAGTATACAAAGTATAGAATGTGATGCATGTTTTGTTTTAAAAAAATGTGATATATTTTGAAAGCTATAGATGTTTTTTAGTCATCCTATCAATCAAGACTTTAGTCATAATTCAAATAGAAAATAAATAATAATTATTTATTAATTTCAAAGTAAAAAATAATTTATATTGGTGGAAAGATGAGAATCTCCTTTAAAAACCCTTTTCATTTCATCAATTTTGGGTTAAAAAAATGTCGTTAGCCACATACCCTACAAATACCCATCATATTGCCACTTTTTGGCCCATCATGATACTGCACATACCCTAAACTATGTATCATATTATACTTCACAAATTACTAGTATATGTGACATGGTTTAAAAATAATAATGCTCTCCTAAAAAGAAGTCTTCTCAATGCATGGTGCTACCATTAATTCTTGTCCATACACAAATTGAGTAATGCAATTGATGCATTTCCTTTTGAGTTAGCCATTGCTCCAATAAAATTAATTTCTTGAATTCTTGTTTTTAATTTGGATTTTGAAATCACTTTTAAATACAATGCATATGAATACATACAATTATGAATACATATCGTTGCTATGTGCCTTTAGCTACTTTGTTACATATTCAATTTGGTTTATTGTTATAGTTATGCCATTTCCCGTAAACTCAGTGTTTGCAACCATTTTATTGTGTTGTTAATATTATTACTATAGGAATCATAGCCTTCTATAAGTTTGAATGCCAGATCAAGTGTTGAGCGTAGAAAGGCAACAAAATGCAAAAGAAAATAGCTTTATTATGCATGCCACAAAGATGGGATTTGTGTAGGTTAGCAAACCAAGTACTTGGAATAAAGATGTGCTCTAGACTTGGTTGTCTTGCCGGACCATTCCCAACAAGGCACATCATTATTTGAATCAAGCTCTCCAGCAACATTTCCGCACTATTGCTCCTCGCCAACTTCAACCCCTTTGTCACTGAACCATACTCATCACTATGAATTTGCATTTGCAACACCTGGTCGTACGCTGTCACAAACCCTTGTTAGGGATGTCTTGCTAGCCACATATTTGGTAGCCCAACCCTTAGGAAACATGTTTAGTGATCCTTTTTGTATAGCAATGCAATCCTTTTTCCAACACATTGATGCTTTGCCTGAATTGAAATTGTTTTCTATTTGCGATGAAAGCTATGATGGGCATGAGAGTCTAAACCTCCAGTGATGGTGTTGTCTACTTATATTATGCTTTTAAAAATGGTGTCCATAAATATAGCCTAGCAAACAAAATGGATCCAAAGCCACAACCATCCATCCTTGCAAAACTTACTCAAGTTGAAGAAATGCTTATAGCCAGAGTTGCTCCAGTTTTACACATGTAACCCATGCTAGTGGAGGCCAATACAAATATAGTGGCCATACTATAAGCTTCCCACAAGACATCACAAGCATTGAAAATTTGTTGTCGTATTGGCTGCATGATCTTGAAGTTGAGATTATGCAAAGAATAGGCATGCAAGGGACAAACTATGGTTGTCACATTGACAAACATAATGTCATGGCTATATTAATCTATAAAATTGATAATGAACTGTACTATAGTGATGTTTCAATAGATTGTGATGCTTTATATTTTTTTCCTTCTACAATTATTGATATTTCTAATCTCTTACACATAATAGATGAATCAAAGCATGACTCAAATGAACCAATGATACCTATAGAAATTGATGTTGATGAGGAAGTTGACCTTATAGACTTGTAATCATTTATTATATTAATTCCAAACACTCAACAAGAATTGAAAGAAATTAGATATACCTTACAAATTAAAGACACTACCCAAAATATCTTACCTTGGTTTGAAATAAATTCTAGTCCTATCAATGAATGTAATACAAGGTGCTACCACAATAGTGGTTTACACTTTCTGGGAGATCCTGATTTTTGCTGAAATCACATATTTTTAGAAAATATAATGATTTAAGCCTTGAGAAGTTCCATTTAAAGGATTTTAATTTAATATGGTTTGATCAAATCACCTTAGACCAAGCCCCATTGGATAGAACCCTGCTAGTTTTAAACCATACCTATAACAGAGTCTCCTTTACACCTATCAAAATGCTAATAAAAAACCACTTTTGATTTAGCTTTTGGGGGATCAAATGAATTCATTTTATTTTTTTTGTAAGTATGTATTCCTTATTATAAGCTTCCAAAAAATTATAATTATAATTAAATTTAATTTTATTATTATATTTATTTTTTATTTCTTGTGAATGTAGGTTTTTCACCAAAAATAAAGCTCTATGTTCTTCACTTGTGAAAAAATAGAAGATTATCAAAAAAAAATTTGAAATATATGAGTGCACTAGATATTAGAGTCCTTGATCCAACAAAAAAAAAAGAATTTGGATACATACAATAAAAGTTATGCATTATACTGTCACACTATGTCTAAATTGCAATTGGTTTGACTTTGAAACCTGATTAAAGAAAAAATATTCAATAAAAAACTATATAACCAAGTGGAAGTACTAGATATCGGAGTTACAAAACTAAATTTGAGAGAATTAGAATTTTATCCTTCATGGAAAAAAAATTATGTGTCATATGGTGAACGTCACTTTTTAAAAATGTTGTTTTCTAAAAAATTATAGTTTTCGAGGGAGATGGAAAAAAAAGTGTAATACAATTCCAAAAAAATTGAAAAATATATATTTAGAATCTATAGAAAAAATTTCATGAAACTCTAGTTTGCATCATCTTCAAATTCCTCACAGTTTAGCCTCAATAGATGCCCGAAAGCGAAGATTTAGTTAAAAAAATTATTTCAGTGTCTAGTTTGGCCAAAAATTGTAAACTTCTATTGTGGGATCACCCTACATAAGGGTTATTAAGTATGGATTTTCCAACATTGTTCCCCACTAGCATGGAAATGCCACTACAATCGAGAACAATATAAATTCACCTACATGAATATGCCTTGCACTTGATGAGATACTATGATAATAGATTTGGGAGGCATGTTAGATTTAGATATTACTTTAAAAATTTGATAATTATACATCAAATCCAACAATTAGCATCATTTTTTATGAAAACGAACTTGGAGGAAAGATTCCCAAAGTTGATCCTTTCTTTACAGCTCAATTGCTTTGGAGCGCCTAAGATACCTAGATAGGGAACCAAATTTTTTTCTTTGGTGCATCCTTGTGAGGGACTTGCTCATATTGGGCCAAGAGCCAACAGGATCTTGAAGCAATGATCCACCAACTTGGTACATCGAGTCTTTTCTTCACTTTGAGCTCCACAGATACAAAATTTCCTGATTTGCATAGGGTGATTGAACATCATACCCAATTTTATTTTCCATACTCCCAAAGACACTTCAAAGAGAACATTGTGCATAACCCACACATAACAACCTTGTACATGCACCTGTGATTCACTATTTTCTATGAAGAGGAAATTGAGAGACTTTTCCACACAAAGCACTATTCTAGTATAGGTATGAGTGGAAACATCATAGGTTAGTGCATGTACATGGTTTCTTGTGGCTCCTAGATGCCCCAAACATGGACATGCTTGATTGGTCCAACCCACATGAGCTTCAACAAGAAAAATAATTCTTTGAATAGTATGTTTTAGCATGGAACCCTCATGCCCTAGAGCAGTTGATATCAAGGATCCACCACTCCACCTTGGATCGCCCATGCTTGCATAATACTATGTAAATTTCCTCTATGGATCCAATGGTGTACTATGAACAGTTGTTAAACATAGTCCAAAGGCATACCAAGTGCACTCAATATACTTTCTTGAGAAGAAAAGGCCAACAATTACAATGCTACTACAAAGCTCCATAAAATATACACCCATCTTCAAAATTGACAATTGACAATGAATTAAACAAATCATAAAAACCAACAAGAAATAATGAGTGTGTTAAAATCCACAACCTTGAGATGCTTGAAATTTGGTGAGAAAATGTTGATTGCTAACCAGTATTGTCTAGACAAATTGTCCTAAACTACTTTTCCAAATATTAATCAAAGTCTGAGAAAGAATCTGAAAGCTACATTGATATCTTGCAAAAGCTTGCAAATGCAAATTAATCTAGGGATAAATCATTTCTTGTATACCCAAATTTCACGATGAATTTGGTTGTTGATTGTGAGATTGGTGCACAAGAAGTATTCCATATGCTGCAAAATTTTCCCTTTGATGAGGGCGCAACCCGAGACTCATAAATTAACCCACAAACAAGAGAATAATTTTATTATTTAGAAAATGGAGCTTCTTACATGCAGAGGATCTCAAATCCCCAAGTTCTACAACACATGCAAGTTACAAAAAGTTACAAAATCACCCTTTCGCAATATGCGAGCTTGTCCCCAAAAAGTTACCCAAAAAATTAGAAACCCGCCCATAAATAGAGCTCCTCTTTAGTTTGGAGCCAAAACAACATTAAAATTTTGAGTTTAGGCAGTTTGGCACCAAAAATTACAACTTGAAGTTCAAATTTCAAAAGAACATTTGCAATTATATCTTCTAGAAAGTGCGCCAACTTCCCGGGGCCATAACTTTTGATCTGAGGCTCCGATTCATGAACCGTTTGAACCGTTGGAAAGGTCTTGAAGTCAAGAACATGCTCCAAATTAGCCACGCCAATTTCAGCAAGTTTCAAGGCCATTCTGGAAGCTCTAAGTGCCTCAAATCCAACTCAGAAGATTTTCAGGTGCAAATCTAGGAAACTCAAACTACAATATCTTTCAACCTAGGAATAGAAAATAAAAACTATAAATTGGGAATTTCATTATGATGAAAAGGGTATCCAAAAATGTAAAAACATCTAAAAATTTGAAAAACTTGAAATTTAAGTATTTTTGGGTGATGCAAGATTGCCCTTACACCACTGGATGCTCCTGTATCACCCCTTGTCATCTCAAGTTGGCATTTCTTGTCTTTGAATGCTAGTAGGCAGGTGTTCCATAGGTTGAAAATAGTTGATTGTGGTGATGAGATTTCTAGTGCTTATATTCATTCCTACATGTAAAGAACACCTGAAATGGAGGCAATACCTCTCATTCATTCTGCACAACTGTATACATATCATAAAAATCATAAAGGCCTAGCCTGGCATGCTCGACCACCTAAACCAAAACTATATACATATCATTCATTCTAGTGCCTTACAATGGAAACCAAAACAGTAAATTGGAGGCTACTTTGTGTTGCTAGCTATGTTGCTTGGCATATGAATAGAGTTAATGACCTCACTACCTAAGGGGAGGGTAGTGATACTTAAATCGATGATGCACAATCTCTACTACATACAAAAAAATATGAATGGGAGTTTCTCTCTTGACTTGGTGCCACCAACAATGTTTTTTTTGACCAGCTACAACTCTTGGGCTAGTGGGACTTTGACCTACACCATAGGTGGGACAACCACCATGTTCTAGAGAATCTTCATAGCATTTCTTAATAGTTTTTTCAACAAGTAAATTGCATATAACTAAAGACATCCTTGCCTCCTTTGCAACGCCAATCATTTTCCATCAACTATCTCCTAAATAGGATCTTGCTTTGAGAATCATTTAACAAAACCACCTTGGCCCATTCTCATCACCTCTACTTTGTATGATCATTCAAGGAACTATTAGCATGGGTAAATCATTCTTGATCGACATGATACGAAGATCACTAAATCAATCATCGAGTAAAAAAATGAACCCTTTTCTTATTTTAGCACCAACAGGTGTTGTTGCTTACAATGTTCGTTCCTCCATAGTGAATACTACTCTTCAAATAAAAATAAAGGATATGAATCCATTGAATGGAAAACCATTGACCATATTTCAAGAAGACTTCAAACATATTGAGTACATACTAATTGATGAAATGAGTTTCCTAGGTCCCAAGTTGTTGCTAAAAATATATAGTCGATTTTGGAAAGCATTCCCTGGAATACATTTGTAGCCATTTGGTTGTGTTTCTATTATACTTTTGGTTGGGATGGGTGGCATTAAAACTGGTGGTATTAGTAGATATTATTTTTTTTTTTTAAATTCCTCTTCGCACTTGGCATCCCATTTGTACGCTACTCCCTTGTGGAGTAGGTGTGAATATGGATTATGTTTGTCCTCCAGCTGTGCTATAAATCTTCGAATGGATTGGAGTCTACCTTGGAGGCCTCTCAATTGTTTTAATGTCTTTGGTGCTTCCATTTTGAGGATTGCTTTCACTTTTACTGGATCCACCTTGATAACCCTCATGGACACTATATATCCTAGCAATTTATCGAATTGTATGTTGAAGACACACTTCTTGGGGTTAGTCTAGCTTTGTACTCCTCCAGTCCATTCAAAATAGCACTTAAGGCTGCTATGTGATATTTTCTTTTTCTGGATTTAGCTAGGATGTCATCGACATAGTTTTCAACTATCTTATGGATCATTTCATGGAATATTAATGTCATGGCCCTTTGGTATGTTGCTCCTATGCTCTTTAGACCGAATGGCATCATGTTCCAATAGTACGTCCCCCATGGACAAGTGAAAGGTGTCTTATGTTGATCCTCTTTTGCTATCATTATTTGATTGTATCATGAAAATCTATTCATTAGTGATTGCATCTCATGTCCTGCTATCATATCTACTATCATGTTGATATTTGGAAGTTGGAAGTCATCTTTTGGACATGCCTTGTTCAAATCTCTAAATTCTGTGTAGATTCTAATGGCTCCATTAGGTTTTGAAATAGGTACCAAGATTGATACCCATTCTGGATAATCTATTGATTAGATGAATCCTGCATCTAACAATTCTTTTAGCTCCATTTTGACCAATAAGGCAATCTAAAGATGCATTTTCAAAGCTTTTGTCTAATAGGCTTTGCTTTTGGATATACTACTAAGTGATGGACTATAGTTTTTGGATCAAGTTCTAGCATGTCAGCATAACTCCATGCAAATTTTATTTTTATTTCTCTTAGGAATGCCACTAGGAGCTCTTAATCTTTTGATAGTAGGGATTCCACATAGAATGTGATGTGTGGGATTTCCTCTATTCCTAGGTTGATCGGATTGCATTTTCCTGCCAAGACTGCTAACTTTTCCTAATGTAGAGCTCTTAAAGGAAGATTGAATCCCCCATCCTTGGGCACCTCAGAGAGGTTTTAACTATTGGATATGTCCTTTCTTTTGACTTTTTTCTAGTCAAAGAGTGCCACAATGTGATTTTCACTCAAATAATTGGATATTGTTATTAAATTATCACTTTTGCAACTAAGGGATTCAATTGTTTCCCCATAATAGGCATGTGTGTAACTCTAGTATGAACCTTGCTTTACAGTCCCCACATAGAATGCTATCCCGTAGTCCCATGAATTTTGAGAGTGCCTCATCATTTTCAAATGTATTAAGAACCGGTGGTCCTCGTTGGTCATAGTCGATCAGTTGGGGGTATACTAAGTGGATTGCATGATCTTGGTGATCTAATTCAAAAGATAGGGTGCTATTCATGCAAAGACAAGTATCTTAAAATAACCCAGGTAGATTGGATATGGTGTCCTCATCATCACTACTACTACAAACATTTGTTATATCAAAGGTATAGTTATCTATAACATGGCCTATGGATAATGGTAATCATAGTTCTGCTGCGGTTAGATGACGAGGTTTATTAACCACTCTAATCAGAGGACTTTAGCCACGTATGGTTATACTCAGATGGGTACATATAAGGCCAAGATTTGTTATTGGTCGCATCTCTAAAATGATAGGTATTATAATCCCATTGTCATTTTGTCCCAATCTTTGATTTCTATCGTAGCCCATTGCGTGCATCATTTGTAAACCCTTGCTTCTTTCATCCATTGGTAAATTAGCCACTAGTCTTTCATCTTGATATAGCATATGTGATGGATCTTCCTCAATAACCTCCTGGCCAAGGTCTCCCTAGCTTGTGAATTTGGGATAGTCTTCAGGAGATGTTTATGGTGTGGAATCTTGATTTTATTGTGCATGACCTTGTGATCTAGGAGATTGTGGTAACTCTCCTACCACAAAATCATTGTTAGGCAGCTTGTAGCTTCCATAACTTTCATCCTGGATGATGAGCTTAATGTTAAAAATGGTGGGAATGGTGGGAGTGGTGGTTTTATTTGTCATAGAAGTGGATGCGAGGGTGGCAAGATTGATGTACAATGTGGATGGGCCCTCATCATTTTTTGGTACTTGGGGGATTTTGTAATGCTTTTCTTAAAGATTTTTTCAATATGAGAAAGGTTTGGGATCTCTGTGAATGGTGACCTCTTGTCTCTCATGTGTGAATTTCACAAACTAATGGAAAGTAGATTCTACTGCCTTCATTGTATGAATCCATGGGCATCACAAAAGGATGTTATATGGTAGGTTAAGGTCCAAGACCTGACAAGTGGTTTCCATGAGAGCTGGCCCTACTTTAATAGGGAGTCTAATCATGCCTTGGGACACTCTTTCTTGATCATCATATGCTCTTATTGTGATGCCTTTTCCTTTGTCAATAGAGTCCTCTAGTATTTTCAATTGTTTGATGAGGTTGAGAGAACAAATATTCAAACCCGCACCTCCATCCACGAAGACCCTTTTGACTTTGCTCTTGTGTACTATGAATTATAAGTGAAGCACACGATTGTGGGATGGTTGAGCAGGGAAATCCTGGTGAGAGAATGTGAGGAGATTAGGCATAATGATATTTCTGACCATAGCTTAGAATTGCTCTACATCAAGATTTGTGGGGACAATGGATGAAGCCAATGCTTCTTGAAGGATTTTCCTATGGGTAGGTGAGATTTTTAACAACTCCATGATAGAGGTTTGCACTGGTTTTCTCTTGAGTTGATCTAAGACATTGTAGCCATTAGGGACAAGTTTGGATGTAGGGACCTTTTTTTGTTGGGATGATCCTACGATGGTGATTTTGCTGCCTCTTGTGGTGACTCCACAATCGGTGTGGGCACCTTTGATGGTGATGACTATGCAGTATTCATCTAGGGAGGCAATGATAGTTTCATACACATGATTTACATTTGAGTGGGTTCCTTTCCCTTTGTCATTGTTATTCCCTCTATTGCCATGATTCAACATCAGATTTGTATATATCTTAAGATCCCAATTTCCTATAGGTTGTTCTATGTTTATGATTCTTTTATCAATGAGATCTTGAACAATGTTTTTCAATATCATGCAACTATTTGTAGTATGGCCTTTGATTTTATGGGATGCACAAAGTTGATTCTCATTATACCAAAGAGGTTTCACCTTCGGTTCTTGGTAATTTTCAAAGGTGGGTGCTTTGATGAGTTTTTCGTCGATTAGTTATTTCATGATGTCTTCAAGTGGTTCCCCCAAAGTGGTGTACTTTCGCTTGGGATAATTCTTGTTGTGTTCGGGTGGTCCTCTTTGGTCATTGAGATTGTTGATTGTCAGATTGTTGTGCGGTTGTTGTTTTGTGTGATGATTGTTTTGGTGTTGAAATTGGATTTGCGGTGTGGGTATATTTTGGTGAGGAGCACTAATGACCACCTTAGCATTGCCGACACCATCATTATAAATTTTTTTGTTCCTTTCCGATGTGTGAGGTTTATCATTGTAATTGGATGGTGGGCAGTTGTTTTATTATTCAAGGTATGAAGTTGATCCCGCTAGTTGATTCATAAGGGATCGTTCGATGCTGAGTGCCTTGGGGACCAATTGATCATATGTGGTTATCCCTTGAACCTTGAGGTGGAATTCCAAGAGGTTTTCAAGGTCGGTGATGATGGTGCAAACTTGTTATTCTTCTAGCATGGTTCATTTGCTCTGATTGGCCTTGGATTACCATTGTTGTAGGAATGAAGCGAAAGATTCACCCTTTCCTTGTTTCAAGGCTGAGAGTTCTTCTAGACTAGCATCCATTTCAATGTTGCATGTGTAGTTCTTAATGAATGTGTCTAGAATTTCTTGAAATTTTCTAATGCCTAAAGGTAGGTGAGAGAACTATTCCATAGTGTGACCTACCAAACTCCTAGGAAATAGCTGCATCAGATAAGTATCGTCGTATGCAACTTCCATGCAATGAACCTGGAATTCCCTAATTTGATCTTCAGGGTTTCCCATCCCTTGATATTTGTTAAATTTGGGGATCTCAAATCCCTTGGGGAATGGTTTCACTACTAGGCTCCTATCAAATGAATACATAAAAAAGTTGCTTGGTGTCTTTGTTGTTCACCCTGATTGAAGATTGAGCACTTGTTGCGAGAGAAACTTGATTTTTGTCATCACATTGTTTTGTGGATCAGGGGGTGGGATGAAGGTGTTTTGAGGTGTTTCGATTGTGGGTTGGATGGGTGGGTTGGTTGGTGTGTTGTTTTATGGTATTTGTATGTTATGCCGACCCAGGTAGGCTTCCACTTGCTTTTGTATGAACAACACCTATTGTTGACCTTGTTGTTGCCACGCTAAGATTTGTGCTTGCTATTGTGCTTGTTGTTGTGCTTGTTGTTGTTCCAATAATGCTTGTTGTTGGGATGCTAATTCAGTTGCTTCTTGCTGCTCTTGATATTACTTAATTGCTTGTTGATATGCTTGCAATTGTGCTACTTGTCTTTGTGCAAGAATTTGTGCTTGTGCTTGTGCTTGTGCTTGTGCCACTTGTTGTAATAGAATTTGCACTTGAGCATCCTTTTGTGCTTGCAATGTGGCTTGGGCTGCTTGAATAGATTGTACTACTTTAGTAGCTTGTTGTTGTTGTTGCAATAACTCTTGTGCTTGTGTGGCTTGTTGTGCTTGTAATGCAGCTTGTGTAGCTTGGGAAACTTGCACAGCTTGAGTAGCTTGCAGAGTAGCTAGGTGTACAAATTTTTTTTTTTACACTTGTTGGAATCCCCTTTGAAAAGTAGCTTGTAATGCTACGTTGTATTGGCTTGATGTGGTGGAAGGTGGTGGTGGATTCAAAATGGCGTTTGTGGTGGTAGTGAATGGTGATGTCATGTAAATGATTTGAGTGGTATATGGTATTATTGTTGTCATGGTTTGAATGATAAGTGGTGCTATTTATTTGATTGGCCCTTGAGAGACCATGATTTGCGATGTTATGGGGGTGTTTGATGATTTGGCAATTTATTGTGTATTTTTCTTGTATTGTTGTGATGTCGACAAAATTTTTTGAGCATCTGGAATAGTAGTTTGATTGATATTTGGGATGTTGGTTTGGTTGATATTTGGTAAGGAGGGAAGTCCTAAGCCAAGGAGTGGTGTGTATGATAATGGCAATGGTGGAAGAAGTGGAAAGGTGACGAGTGCGAGTCCTTGCGAAAATGTTGTCGTGTTGAATCTGCCCCCTAGTCTGAACATATCTCCCTCCTATTGCAAATTTGTGAGGAGAGAAGTTTGAGGTGTGGAATGAAGAAATGATGATGATGGATCATGATGGAAAGTGAGAGGAACATTCTTATGTAATGGGTTTTCTGGTATGTTTTTTTAAAAGATGATATTTGCATCCAAGCTTTGATTATTAACAAGGGGGTGTGTTTGAATAGAATTAAGAAATGAATTTCCCTCATTAACATTGGGTTGCATGGGAGAAAAAGATGTCAAGATTTGCAAAATTTTTTGGGTGATATTTTCAAACGGGGGTGTGGATGAAATGGGAATGGTCGATGAGATTGGGAGAAATGATGTCTCTACTATGGTACTCATGTAGAAATCCGATGGTAACTTGGCTCCTTGTTTTGCTAGCTCAAGAATGTATAGAAAAGGGTTAAGTCTCATCATCATGTTGATGATTTTACTGTTCTCCAAATTTTGGAGCATTTCAGTTATTTCTTCATGAGACATTCCAAAGGTAAGGTCTTCTCCTTTGGCTTCTTCTTGTGGATTTTGCGATGATGTTGGAAGGTCAATTGTGAGATTTCCAAACCAATTGTTATTCATTTCAAGAGTTTTTTAACTTAAATCACTTGACGTAGGTGTTTCTTTGTTGGCTTCCATGCTTTTCTTGTATTGAGATCTAGTTTGAACCATAAAACAAGGATCAATCTTTTAAGAATGGGAGATGAATCTCTTGATTCTTTGGAAAGATCTTTATTTTATGCCCCAAAGTAGAAAACTTTAGGATATAGATATATATATACACACAAACACGCATATATATACACATATATACATATATACATATATATGCATATATATATATATATATACACATGCACACACACACACACACACACACATATATATACATATATATATATACATAGTTTTTTCGTAAGGTTTATATTTGATGTTTGGCCTTTGTGGGTATATTTGCAATAGGATAAAATTGTAGAGGTTATAGAGTTTTTGTCAATTCTTATTGTATAGCTCAGGCTATATTGTGGATTTTTGCATGTGGGTGGCTGTTGAAAGTAATTTTGTTTGATTTATGGCTTTCATTTTCTAGTTATGCTTGGAACAAAATAAAATAATTAACACTGTTGATTCAATGTTTAGTTACACTAGGTATTATTGATTATTGTTCTCTACCTTATATGGATTTCATTTTTTGGTTATGGTTGGAACAAAATAAAATAATTAATGCTATTTATTCTATGCTTGGTTACATAAGGAATTATTGATTACTTTTCTTTTCCTTAGGCTATATATGGTATATTTTAATATCAATATATATATATATATAAGATTAAAATTGTTAAGGTTATCGAGTTTTGGTTGATTCTTATTCTATAGCTTGGGCTATGTTGTGGCTTTATACATCTGAGTGGCTATGGAAACCAATGTTCTCTAATTTATGGTTTTCATTTTCTAATTATGGTTGGAACAAAAAATAATAATTATATATATGTGTACATATATACATATATTTATATATATATATCAATTTCCTAGGGGTCTCTCTTTATGGCTTGCATTTAGTTGATATGGTGGAAAAAAGGGTATATATACATATATAAACACACACATATATATACACATAAATACATATATATACACACACATATATATACATATATATACACATATATATACATATATATTTTTGTATAGTTTGTGTTTGATGTTTGCACTTTAATGGTATATTTGCAATGGAATAAAATTGTAGAGGCTATGGATTTTTTGTCAATTCTTATTGTATAGATTGGGCTATATTGTGGCTTATTGCATGTGGGTGGTTGTTGAAAGTAATGTTGTTTGATTTATGGCTTTCATTTTCTAGTTATGGTTGGAGCAAAATAAAATAATTAATCTTGTTGATTCTATGTTTGGTTACATTAGGTATTATTGATTATTGTCTCTACCTTAGGATATATGGGGTATATTTTAATATAAATATATATGTGAGATTAAAACTATTAAGGTTATGAAAATTTGGTTGATTCTTATTGTATAGCTTAGGCTATACTGTGGCTTACTTCATGTGGGTGGCTATTGAAACCAATGTTTTTTATTTATGGCTTTCGTTATCTAGTTATGGTTGGAATACAATAAAATAATCAATGTTGTTGATTCTATATTTGGTTACATTATGTATTATTGATTATTGTTCTTTGGCTTAGGATATATTTGTGTCAACTTTTCTCACAATTTTTTTCAACCCCATCATTTTTCATCTTTCTCAGCACTAGGGTAAACTTGGCAGATGGGTTATAGTTTGCTTAGAATTTTCGCCAACCCTACTGGTGAGTGTGTGTGTATACATATACATATACATATACATATATATATATATATACATATATATATACATATATATACATATATATACATGCATATATATATATACATATATATACATATATACATACATATATATACATATATACATATATATACATATATATACATGTATATACATATATTCATATATACTTATCTATATATATATACATATACAGATATACTAGAAAATGGCTTATAAGTTTGGTTAGAATTTGTTAGCCTCCCAGTTTTTTGGCCTTCGAATTGCCATGAAAAAGGTGGTAGAGGCATTTGGTGGATACTTTTAGAATAGAGTAGCATTTTTCAAGCCGCGTGGATAGAGAAGGCTACGAAAATTAAATGTTGGTTCGCATCAACATTAATTGTTGTATGTTTTGCATGTACTAGTGATGGTTATAATAGAAACAACAATAAATGGAAGCCATAGATGAAACAATATATCCTTACACAGACAACAATAGTGAACAATTCTTTATGCAAAACAATAAGGAGTACATAACATTAAATATTTTACTACACTGCAACCATCACCACAAAAAAAAAGACATGAAGGAAAACATATTGTTATCAATAGTCACTCAGATGGAAAAATGCACAAAATAGTAAAAATCACAGTGACAAATCCATACAAAAAAGTGTGCACGAAATCTGAACCATAAATCAAACAATATTAATGTGAACTAACTATATACTCTTCTTCCAATAGAACCCTATCAAAAATGCAGCAATATACTATAAAAAAAAATGCAACCTATATAACATTAACTATTTCATCGGGTTATAACCTTCTCACACAAAAAATGGCTTCCAACAATGGCTCACATACAAAACCCACAAAACACAGAAAGCTCCAAGTAACAGACTGACTCAAAACCTTCACCACAAAAGTGGAAACCCTAAATGAATCAATATTTGTTTCAACAGTAACCCAAATGGGGAAATTCACCAAAAATATAGTAGATTAACTATTTTACAGCCATTCACACAAAAAGAAGCCATAAATTAAACAATATTGCCAACACTCACCCACATGCCAAAACTCACAAAACACAAGAACTATTTTACAACCATTCACACAAAAAGAAGCCATAAATTAAACAATATTGCCAACACTCACCCACATGCCAAAACTCACAAAACACAAGAAATATCCATTTCAAGATTCACCAAGAACACAACAGATTAACTATTTTCCAACCATTCACATAGAACTAAAGACATAAATGGAACAATATAGCCAACAATCATTGACATGCCAAAACCCACAAAACTATATAGTCTTTTCACCAACAATCGATGAAATGAAACAATATTTCTTTTAAGAATAACCCAGATGAGAAATCCACAAAAAAAGCATGAATACAACACACGAAATTCAAGAAATAAAGAGCATTTCCTTCTAGCAATGGCAACTACATAGAAACCATAAACTAAACAATTTAATCTAAGCTATAGAGCAACTATCAATAATCTTGTTTAAAAAATAACATAAACTATTTTAGAAATACATGACAAATGGTTTTTTCCAATATGCACCTCTTCCCGCTTGCTTTCCGTTTCCTTCATTCTTTCTCCATGACCTGCAAAAGATCACCACAAAATGATCACAACCCACACCTTTTGCAACCATCGATCCATACCAAAAATACAAGATAACCTCCAACCATCTTCATAAAAATTCCATAGCCGATCAACACACTTGCACCTTCACAGAAGCTTTCCCTTCGTACCCACAACTACTTTCAACAACAACATAAACCCAGAGAATGACACCCAACAATACATTATCGATAACTACACAGACATTCATTTTATTTTCTGAGGACTTTAAAATAGATGTTACTTGCACCATCACCACTACATGGAAACCATACAAAAATCAATACTAATGAGATTTCATTGGCCTCCTCTACAATTGTGTCATTTTGTTGACCTCCTCTATCATCACTAAATGATTTTTTATTTAAAAAAAATATTTTCCACCTTTCACATGACAATAGAGACCTAAAACTAGCACCTTATACTAGCAGGTTTGACAAAAAAATTGACCAAACTATAACCCTTCCACCAAGCTTCTACTGACACTAGATAAGTTAAGAAATGACAAGTTGATGAAAATTCTGAGCAAAGTTGACACAAATAGCCTATCCTGGGAGCCTAAAACTAAGCATCCATGCGGAGAATTTAAACAAAAAATTTAGTACAACAAATAGAATGGAAAAATTGATTGTGAGGTGCAAGATATTAGCATCGAAAGTGGCTTAGTTAGACTCTTCGGCAACTGCACCTATCAAAAACTAATTAGGGCTCACCAATTCACCATCCTAAACAAAATACCAAATATTCTCCTATGAAACTACCACTAGAAACAATAAATCATTTAGGTCTATTGAGTATGTGCATAAGAGTGCTTTCTTCCAACCCAAATTATTCACAAGATATTAAGGGTCAAATTTGACCTCCTTGAAACATTTTGGAAATTTAAATGTAAAAATAGAACAAACTACATGTACTTTTGATCTTGAAAAAATATCAAATCTCATCCTAAGACTCTAAAACTAGACTAGGGAGCATATGAATATAAGGGGAATGTAGAGCACCAATCCATTTTCCATGATGATCATCCAGTTGTGAACAATCAGTCTGAATAGTCCCATAACCCTTCAACTTACCACTTCAAAACCCTATCAAAACTCATCATAGGAAGTTGAAATCAAACATACATGTTTATGTATGACAAATGAATACACTCACCAAGGGATTTGGCATGAAAGAAAATGGAATGTAAATTATGAGCCTCCAAAGTAGGTCACTAATGTAGATTTTTTAATTGCATTTATGAGTGTGCAAAGCGAATTTTACATCATGGGAACTTAAAATTTTGAAAATTTTTATAGTCCCAATAGTAACTCTTACTCAGGGACATTTTTTCTTAGTGAACAGAGTGACATTTCAAAATATTCTAGGAGAGCATATTGAGTACTAGAACCATTAGGAAACAAAGTCTTTTAATTTATTTTTTTCAAACCTAATTTGATGATCCCATGCCACCAAATGAAAATAAGAACCTATGTTTTCTTCTATCAAACACTAGCTAAAGTTGAAGGAACTGATTTCTCTCAATCCACATTTACTTCTGCCATACCAATGCAACAAGTATATCCCTCTTCTTACAACAACAAATATGTGATTAACACTTAAATCTTCTTGATTACAAGCATTTCCACTAACATCTCTCACAAATTTTTTATGAGCATACCATTGCTAATGTAATCTCTCTCATTCTGCATTATATAACAAGGAATAAACTAAAAAAATTCATCATCACAAGAGACATACGTGTTATATTCATCACATGAAACATATTCATATTGAAAATAACATTTCTTTCTCTTCATCTTATTGGCATGCTCCATCAAAATACCTCCCAACTGAACTAGAAACTCAAAGTCATCATACTCTTCCAAGTAATTGGCATCATGATTTAATCAACCTTACCTACAACATCTATATATAATGTAAAACACTCATAGGGAATTCCCTGGAGGACCTCATCAATGTGTTTCTTTGTTTTCTCAAGGTCACATTCTAATTCTATGTTAGACTGATAATCATAGTTCTCAACAAAGCATGGATTATATTTGCACCAACAAGGATCATCATTTCTATTAACTAATGAATATGGGGGCTCATCAAATAAGGGTTTTTATTGTACATTCTTTGTTGTCCTAAAATCCTTTTCCTCCTTAGTGTGAACGTCTAAATATTTCATATTATCACTATATTCAAAATCATTACAATCATTGGAAGAGCATATAGGTAGATTTTTAACTTGATTTACATCATCAATAGTTAACATCCTTGACACACATTCTGAAAACTCTTCACACGAAGAAAGTTGTTCCTTCTCAAGTAAACATGTGTTCCCATCATTATCAACATATTTCTTATTTGAAGCAAAGGATTCCATATCTACTGAATGGGGGTAATCCTAATCAATAGATGAATAACCATACTCAATCCCATCATAGTTACTACAACAAGGGGACTCATCAATATTGAAATTATGTTTAAGTTCTTCAAATTGATTCCATTGTAATATGTCTTCCATAGGACTATAACTATTGGAATCTTCAAAATAACTGAAACCACACATTTCATTAGCTTCACTGAGGCATGTATTTTTAACCTTTTCTCTACTATCTTCTTTCTCATTTAATATCTCATTGCTTGACCAATATGAAGCAATAATTACAAGTTGAGTACATAATATTTTTTTGATGATCATCTCTAATATTTTCAAAAAGATAAAAGTATTCACACACTTGGTCAAGCCTAATAGGCTTCAACTCCTTTGATAGAGCACTCAAACCAAGTTCATAAGATTCATAAAATAAATCAATGCATATTGAATTTTTAGGTTTGTGATACTCATGAATTGCAGATAGAGTATCCATAAATCTTGAATAGGTATCATACGATGACTCTCTTTCATAATCCTTATGCAAAATAGGGATTGAAAAAAGACCCTAGGATCACAAATTAATGCAACTTATTGATAATTTGTTGGGGCTCTATGTGATCAACATTATGGAATGATGTATAAACTGAAACAATAGGGGTGTAAGTGTTTTGACATTCATTTTCAATTTCTTACTTTCACCTTTCATCAACCTTTGGTGTATTGGGGCAAAAAACACTTGTAGACAAGTAACCCTTGTGAATTCCATATTTCTCTAGAGTATTTTCAATGTTCATGGCTATATTATAGGCCTAATGTAAGGTTGTAGGATCCTTATCCTTCAATAAATAGATCATTTCCTCATCAAAAGCTCCCAAATAAAAAACTAAACATATTGCATCATTGGGTCAATAAACGCCAATAATATCCCTCAATGTTTTAGCAAATATTAGGTTAAATGTTGGGACTAGCTTGTCCTCTTCTTTCTCATGCTCATAAATTTATTGTTCACAAAACTAGCCTTGATTCTCTCACCAAATTTCTGCATGAACACTACTTTGAAATCCTTCCAAGAAGAGGCAAAGCATGCTGGTAAATAAGAGAACTAATCTCTTGCATCTCCCTTTAGAGACTAAACAAATAGCCTCATGATCACATCCTCATGATCTACCTCATAGTAACCTATTAAATTATTGAATTCTTGTAGATACTTACTAGCTGATTTAGACTTCTCACCATTCAATTTTGGCAAGTGTTCCCTAACTTTACTAGCAATAACATTTGGAAACCCCAAAATGCCACTGAAATTTATGGATCTATATAATTTAATAGAGAAATTCCTTTGATGACATGGAAGGGGCTGCAAACTACGCATTGTTACATTTGCATCCACACATGGAAGCATAGGTTGATGATACATTTTCTTACACCTTTACAAGCCTTTTCATATGAACTTTGCAGATACATAGGGAAACTCAAACTTATTTTACAACATGATCCTAAGATTTTATAGTGCAAATTTATATCTAAACTTGCTTAAGATCTTCTAAATGAGTTTTTTCAAAAGTATTGCATACTTAACTTCATAAAAGAGACTACAAATTATAACTCATAACTATGTAGAATAATCACTACTATTCCCTTTCTTACTACTTAATTTCACTCAATAGGGAACCAAATTTTTTCAACACTTTCAAATATGGTTTCCACACACACATTCATTCTTTATGAAAAAAAAAAGATGGAAAATACCTCCATATGTTGTAGCTACTACAAATTCTTCTTCCTGACTAGAAATATTTGTAGATTTGAAACTTTCTTCACATCTTCCAGAGGTTCTTTTAATAGAGTCACCACCTCATTTCAAAGAGGACCGAACTTGAAGAAATATGAAGCTCCTTCAAAGATGAATTTCCTTTTGAGTTCAGCAAAGCACCACAGATCATGAAACTTTCAAGTTCACTACAAAAATTTCTCTCTCTAGGTATGAATTCCTTCAATATTTGAACCAAATGCTTAGATAAACCAATAATACAATGCTATGATAAAATAGTCTGCAATTGGAGCTTTGAAGTTATTCACCAATAGAGTTTCCAATCTATTGCTATTTTTTTCCAACAAAACCTTGAAATCCTCTAAAGGGTAGCCAATCCTTATGCTTAAGAATCTTCAAGGTTAGTGGCCAATGAATGGGAGATGGATTTTACATTTTTCTCTCCTACACTTTAGGCTTTGTTAAACCTGGGATGGTGATCCCAATAGTATACTTATAGATACTTGTGTGCCAAAGTACCTAGAATACTATAAATAGATGATTCTCCATTAAATGTTTAATATAAATAATACTCTAAAGGTTTGGATGACCTTTCAAACAGTACGTAACTTAATCATGAGACCTATTATGCATTAAATTCCACATACAATGATACCAAGATAGATAAGTAAATTTGACTTAAATTTGTAGCTACTCACAAAAAAATCTCAAGAAACTATAAAATTAAAATACCAATTCCATATTCTAGGGTGGAGTCATCTACACCATGTAAATTAAAATAGATTATAGTATTTATTTTTTCATAACTATGCATATCAATAATTCCTTACATCATTAATACCAAAGACTTAACCATAAATACTTAATAATCCTTGCATACAATTGTACAAATCTTCATTCCAGTTAATACAATTTGACTCATTCTTTCAATGATAGTAATAACAGTGAACAAACATTCAGGGAAAGGAAAGAAGCTCAACAATAGAAACCCTTGATTCGTTATATTCAAAACTTATGCATTGTCTACAATGGAGAAAAATTACCAAGAATATCTTTCCATTTATTTATCTAACATGACAATGTTGTAATTACATTCTCCATTACATAAGTGAAATTAATCTAGAAACCTAAAACAAATAGTATAAAATTGTAAGCGACCTCCCTAGAATGAAGAAAAAAATTACACTTAATGAAAAAGAAACCCTAAAGGGAAATCTTCAATAGACATCTGGTATATTCAACTATATTGATTAGTAACCACATTTTCACATAAATAATATCAAATCTTCCTTTTGATTCACATCTCCTACACTTTAATTTCATTTTCACTCACTCAACAACAAAAAGTTACCCCTTCTGAAAAATCAATCCTCTATTTATCCCTATAGTGAAAATATTTTTACTATGGCTGAAGAAAAACCCCCATCTCCGTTTTTCTCTATAGCTGAAAATGTCTTTGTTCCTTCAAAAAATATTTTACTCTACTTTATCAAGCTGTGAAAAACCCACTCTTCCAATGCATTTAAAATTTACATTTCCCAACAAATAATTTTTTTCATTTAAAAAGTGAAGGCTTCAATTTTCATTTCATTAGGTTATGAAAAATATTTTGGGCGTGCACATTTAATTATTTCACCTTTTACACACAAAGCCTTTCTTTTCAATGTGAAAGCTTTTAATTTTCTTGCAACCTTCAACCCTAAGGAGAAGGACAATACCTAAACTAGGCGATTACAAATTTAGGACAAGGAATCTACACTATCAATAGGTTGAAGACAATAAAATCCAATGAAAATAGGTATGAAAGTCTTCTTCACTTTGAGCTCCACAACACTCAACATGGTTTTCCTAATTTTAGGCCTAAATATGTGATAAAATTATGTCAAACAATAAACTACAAACCTATGAAAGTGGATAGTTTGTAGGTATAAGAAGGATGGCTATTTTATATTCTACTAGGTTCAAGCATAATCCTATTTGCATTGAACATTGTTGAGAACACATAATTTAGATATCTTCATCTTAAACAGATAGAGGGTTACTTGGTAAAATTATCTCAAATTTAGCCTCTATACTCTTTCAAACACCATGAATATATAGGGAACAAACATAACTCAAATATGAAAGAAAATATTCATTGAGAATTAAAATGATTTTAATTATTTCTAAAAATATCTTAGGCTTTTTGATAGATCAATGCCTAATCATGGGCCACATAGTCAAATATAAAATTGCAACAGGGACCCTATCAACTAAATAGGTTCAACCAATGGATTTAAAATATGTGAATGAAATACATTAACAAATCCACTCATATTGTCATAAAACTCTTCTTCCCAATCCCACTTTTGCATTCTAAATTATAGTTATTTGATCAAAGTAATTTGACTCTTTACTTGAAAGAGAAACATGGCAAAACAACATAATCACAGGAAAGTTGTAGTGAGAAATTCAAACATCCTTTATATATTGAATTCATATGATTAAGAGGTTATAAATCTAGAGAGAAATTCATGGTAGTAATATATTGTTTGCACAAATTGGATAACATTTGAGCTCATAAAATTTAACCATTACAATCTACATACTCAATTTATGACTCGAACTCAACACTATTCTACCTTACATGTAACACCCTACCAAGGAATCCAATAAAACAATGCAACTCAATTACCTCTTAATGATCACCCAAAACTCAGGAAGACATGCATCAAAATAAATAATGTTCCTGACAACACCATAGGATAGCCATCACACACATAAGACAAAATCATGAATATACTTATCATAGTCTCGAGAAGACTATAAATTGTGCAAATATCATAGATGTGAAAACATATTGTGCATGGCTATGTCTCAAATTAAGTCATTGCAACTGAACAACAATATACAAGTATTACACGATTTACTATGCATATTACATTTCCTAGCCTCAAGAACTAAGAATTCCAAATCACATTTCAAATAAACTTTTACTTGATAATTCAAACAATAAGTCATACAAAAGCTTCTTATGCATCAACTAATACTCCAAAATTTAATTCCATTAAATAACAATATAAATATCATATTCATTTAAAATTAAAAAAAAAACATAAACATTATCTTTTTATACAAGAAATCTACCTACTCATTGTAACTTAAGGACAATCCATATTTACAAATGCAAATCAAAGTATTAGAGCATAAGAAACTTTTAAACAAAAAATCTACATTTATTTTAACATTATTATAAAAATCTTTTCTTTTAGAAACCATATACACATAATTAATACAACTCATTACTTTTAATTGAAATACATACATACATACACACACACACACACATATATATATATATATATATATATATTAGCTCATAAAACATCCTTTATGTAATAAAAATTGAGTCATAAAAAAAAAAAATACATTTATAAATCACGTAGACATAGATATTGTCTTACAACCATTAACATTTATCCAGTACACTAATAAAAAGCATATACATATATATGGTAATAGGTGCCTCGCATGAAGATTTAAATTAATTAATGATAACACATGAAAGATCAGACAGCAAGACTCGCCATGCAAGGAATGAACTAAAACATTCAGTAGAATGCACAATCTCCATACTCAGATTTTAATCTCTAACTAAAGTCCTGAAGATGGTAATTATATCAAGGACAAGTTAAGAGATAGAGAAAGTGCGCCTAAGGTAGTAGTTAAGAGATATTATGCATAATATACATGCAATATAATATAACATCGAAGGCACTTAGTACTTCACTGATCTGAAAAATAGGAGGAATCTAAGGAATAGAAGTGACAGAAAGTGTAACATTGAAGAATAAGGAAACTGTTTAAGTATAGGCTGCATGCGGTATTTACAAAAGAAATGATACCATTTCTTGCAGAGAAACCTGCGGCACACATCAATCATTCACTATAAGATTATATGTATGGATTTTTAATATTTTATTTAAGATCAATTGATATACGGGAGCCTACACCAATTTCCAAGGAAACCATGATTAGAAAAGGAGAGGGATGGAGTATAATACCCTGTCGTCGCCCGAGTTTCAAAAACCATGATAATATTATATTTTAAAGTGCAGAAACTGTGACAGACCCTCAATAAAATAAAGAAAGATTATTTATATATAGTTTCCAATAGAATCTGAGAGATTATTAATAAATCTATACTCCCTTCCATGTTCGAGTGCAATAGCTGTGAAAGGTCGCTAATAGAATCATAGAGGTTATTTAAATTTCATCAACACTCTATTTTTATGCACTGCATCTGAGACAGCCGCATAAGCTTTAGGGAGATAATTTATATCAATACATCCTACCACGTATACGTGTTGCCGCTACAACAGGTAATGGTTGGAATTTAGGAGGTTATTTTTACATCCATTCCCTTTCTATGTTAAATCAATGTAGCTGAGACAAAAATTGAATGAAACTGTGGGGTTAATTATACCTCTACAACATTCTAGTTTCAAATACTAAATCTACAATATATGCCTATAGAAACAGGGAGGTTATTTTAATCTTTATACCCTACCATGTTCAAATACATCCGCTAAGAAAAGTTGATAATGATATCAAGGAGGTTATAAAGAACATCACGGCTACCATTTAAAGTGTTACTACTAAAACAAATGCCAATAGCTTAAAAGAGATATTTAAATCTTTGAAACAATACTCTACAGAAAAGAGGCGATGGGGACGGCTCTCCTGATGCCATTCTCAATATGGACTTCAACTAAATATATATTCCTTTAATATCAGCTAAATATATGAGTCAAAATCTTACTCACCTAAATTACTGCGTAGACACAAGATTCACAATTTCACCGATAGGAAAGAAATTGGTCAAAAATTTGAGTTAACATTGAGTTTTATTCATCTATCCACACACAATGCACCACCATTATAGGTATGGAGATCAACAATTATCTTCACTATTCTACAACCAAACCGCCATGAGGAATTTAATTGATTTACTCAACTTATAGGAAGATAGAACAAGGTTGGGAAGGAAGACATAAAATATATAGTGCAAACCAATATCCTTTAATAAATAAGGCTGCACACACAGAGGATAAGAACTACCTTGAAACACTGCGCAATATCCATATGCTAATTAAGGATCAAGATTTTAATACACCATTACCAACCAGTAGAATAAATCAAATGGCTAGAATTAGCTTTCACAGTTAAGAAAACTTTAACAGATATAAAGCGCATTCTGGTAGAATACACACAAAGTTTATAGAGATAAGCCAAAAGTTTTTATAGAGGGACTGGTGAATTTCATGTTTCATTGAATTCTTTTTATATCTTTGATTTACTTTGTTTGCTATCTAAATTTGATATCTTATTCTACTATTTCTCTGTTGCTGTGCAGGTCTATTTCAATATAAATTTTAGAAAACCACTAAATTAGAAACCACAAAACAAGTAGAAAACCTGGTTTATAGTTTTCGAATTCAAATGGAGAATGATTCCTAGACCCACAATTGAAAATCCTTTATTTTCCCCAAAAACACAAGCTCTTTAAATCCATTGCCTCCCACTGATTTACAGTGTTGTAAAAGCTTTTTCAATAGTATTGTCATGTAAAAGTTTTCCTCCTAGCTACTACCATGAAAGTTCTTCCTGAGAAATGTCGTGTATCAAAATTAAACTCCTAAAGGCTTATTAATGCAATTCCTTATCTCAAGTCACAACTTATTGTTTGTAAACATGCATTCCTCAAATTTCTCATGCAGTTAAAAAACATTAAATATCAATTATATTTTCCTTCATGTCATATTTCAGATATTTTAACTTTTTGAAATCAACTCTTTTAAAATACTTGCTTTTCACTTAAATTATATTTGTATAAATAACTCATAAATTAGGGGAGAGGACCCAGTAGTCGTGCACCCTAACTTCACGCTTCTAATTATCCTATGTCAAAATTTCAAATCACTCCCAATTTTTTACAGCAGCTTACTTGGCAAGTTCTCTGCTTATAACTAAGGTTTCAGGGCCACATCATCAAATATGATGCCACATCAGCATGCATTTTTGTCAAGGTGTCCAAAAAGGCCCCAAAAAATAGTGAGACCAATTCTCGTGCATTACATCATGAGTAGTTGAGCGCTGACGTGGTATCACATGATTGGTTTCTTTTTAGATCAAAAGCATACATTTTGTTTAATTATCGGTAGTCAAATCACAACTATTGGACATTATATAAATGACTATTGGGTATTATGTTCACGATTGGGTGCACGACTATTGGACCCCGCACGACTATTGGGCCCTCTCCCCTACTTTTAAAGAAATGCCTTTTCACAATTTTCACATTCTCTTTTAATCAAATGACTTGCTTAATTTTAATTAATAAATTAAACAATAAACATAACATAAACGTTTATTCTACTATTTAAATAAATTTACATTTAATCAATATATAACCAAATTAGCCATTTAACTAAATTAAATAGTAATTGATTTCCAAATAAAATAGCACTAACAAAATTGACATGACAAGACAAAAAAACAAATGACAACGGGTAACAATAGGATACTCATTCAACGAAGAATGATGGTTAAACAAGGACCTAACACTATCTCTGAATCAACATGATTTAATTGGATTAGGGTACGCTCAGACCTAACAAGCAAGTGGAGCTGATACCTGGTACCTGTATCTGCATAAAACATCACATGTTAAACATATTATCACATATCGAAAAACACACCATGAAGAAGAATCGCAGCGTAACAGGGTACTCACAAGTGAGTAGTGCTACACTATCTTCTTCACTAGGACTGACAAGCATCATTACATCATAATCATAAATCACATCATGATAATCACATTAAAACTCATAACAACATGAACCATGTCACACACATGTTTACCATAATACTTTCATACAAACTTAACCAGATAATCTCAATATTCAATAAATGATCAACAGAGTTTAACAACTAATATAACATCAATGTCATAACCAGAGGCAATAAAATATGGTATCCAAAATAGCTACACAACTAGCAAATAAACACAAACAAACTAGTTCACATAGTAATAACTAGAGGGGTACTACATTACATCCTAATTCAAAAATTTAGAACCCTTACAAAACAAGAAAGAATGAGAATAAGAAGAAGAAGAGGAAGCCCTAAAAAGTTCTATCTATAGTTGACACATGGATCCTTCATCTTTCATTGATCTCTAATTACATCCAACACTTGAAGAATCTTCAATCTACACTTTGATTCATGCTTGTTGCATTCACTTTCCCTTGAATAGAAAATTATTCCCTTACTGAGAATACTTTCATCATTATTTACCTTGTAGTTTAAAATTTTCTCCATTGTGAAAAATCTTCACTTCTCTATTTACTTTTCCCTACAACTGAAAATTTACTCTTTTTCCTAAGAGCATTTACTCTACCTTTACCATGCCACACTTCACATTTTCATTTTTAAACAAATAGAGTTTTCTTTCTTCAATAATGGAACCATTTAAGTTTCTTAATTTTCATTGTGGTGCATAAAAATTTACACCTATGCCCTCATCTTTACCATTTTATAATTTTTACCATTGCATTTAAAATGGCGAAGGATTTAAAACATTTTAATTGGAAAATATTAAAAAAAAAAAAAATTACCTACACCCTTTATATTTAAAATTTGTTCTCAAACAACAAAGATTTTAATTTTTTCACTGCGCACAAAAATATTTTCCTTGTGCTTTTTATATCGCACTTCATTTTAAAATATTTTCCTTTTAAAAGTGAAACCACTTAATCACTTTATCAAGCAACATTTTAATTCACCATAGGAGTTATATTTTAAGAAGTTTATTTAAAATTTTAATTGCGCCCACCATTGGCTTACCCTGCACACCTCACAACATTTTCTATGATGTCACCATCCATCCCACGGGGCTAGTGGGGTATGGTGGAGATGAACCCAAGTTTATCCTTCAATGTTGTCGACTAATCGATGACTCTTCCCTAGTTTCATATTTTGTTGCATCACAATGGTCAAGGAAGCATCGAGCATGGTAACTAAACAAAGTGTTTCCAACAACAAGTTCCTATACTTGTCTAATGATTTCCCTTTCAAAATTGAACCAATCCTTCTTAGATAGCAATGATGGCAGCCCATTTACATAATTTTGTTGAACACATTCATCAACTCAAACACTTACTGAATGATATACATATTTGTGTGTTCTCCCTTTGAAGTATTGAAGTTATAGGATTTTTCATTGCAACACCAACACTAAAGCATATCATTCCATTTGAAAGTTCGAAAGGTGCTTCCCTTTGTAATGCTCAATTATAACTTTATCATTTCTCATTTCCACAACGTGTTCAAGCCCTATAATGAAATTTAGCTATCAGTGCAAAAATAGAATTTCATCAAATAGTATTTTGATGCATTTTCATTGATGGTGAAAACTATCCATCTGTGAAGATCTCCTATGCAATATAGAATTGACCTCCTTTAGCTAGTATGATGGTGCCCCCATTGTAGCTTAATATTTCTTGGGTTCTACACCAACATCTTGCAAACATTTTGGGAGCCTTCCTTTAGCAATCATGATGGTGGCCTCAGTTTCATATCTTTGTGCCAACATTCTACCATGCATCTCATGAGCCTTCCAAGATGTATAGCCACATATTTTGGATCACTCCACTTATGGAAAAAGGTTGTGCAGGTTGATTCTAATTTCCAAATGGAATACAACATAAGGAATCTTCTAAACTAATTCAATTTATGCATATTTTAAATGTTTCATCTTCCCTAAGCTAGTCCTCAATTCTCATCAATGGTAGAGGTTGAGACTCACTTTCTTCTTCTCTAGTTCATTCATTGTGGACTGATTAGATTGAAGACTACTCGATTCAATATAACAAGACTTGTTTGGTGGTGGCTCCAGACTTGATCCTTCAAATATCAATAATAATGATATAACATCAGGACTTTGGTATTTGTTGGAAGACATAGGGTCATTATTTGCAATATTGCTACTACTCTCTAGGATTTGACTTTCTTTTTGAAACTTTTTGTCAATCAAGTAGTCTATCTTTGATGATTCAACCAAACTATCAGTAAAGTCATTAGTGTCTTTTTTAGAGAGTGGGATAATGAAAATCCTCTCTTTCTTATTTTTCTCTACCCTGCTATCTGAAATGGGATCTCTTCTATCTACTCCTATGAAAAACCTAGTAGCTTGTGTCATTGATGATGCTGGTTGAGTGCACAAGTTTTAATAATATTGGGATATAGTTTGTAACTTGGGTTTTGTTCTTAGATATGGAATTTATTCCATCCAAAACATTCCTATCTTATGGTTCATGTATTCTTTTTTTCAGGTTCTCTAGCTAAAGTTGTGCAATTTAAAGTTTCAGAAAAGCTTTTAGAGATTCCATCAAGAAAAGCATTTGCTTTGGGAAGCTCAATTGCAAGAGAATCTTCCATTTCCTACAATAAACTTTAAAGTCACCCAAAAAACTTATTATTTGTATTCAATCACTATCCTTTAATCGAATACCTACTTAGGTATTTTTTCCCTCTCCACTTTGCACTCCTTCAAGATATCCCCATTGACAAGTCAATACCCTTTGATTATTTCACTTGATATTGTCTTAAAAATTTCAAGCACACGAATCATTTTTTTTGATGAAAGGGTCTCACATTTGTAAAAATTCAAAGTCTTGAAAATAATGAGTTAAGTACATTTTAGTAATCTTAAATATTTCAAAGAGGCCAAAGATGCGGTCATATGATTGTCAGAAAATTCATCCAGTCATTAAGAAGCTATTGAATTCTACATCATAGTCATCAAGACTGGCTTGTTCATAGGTTATGGGATCCCTACAATTATTAAGACCCACACAAGCACTTTTATCTCCTACTTGAAACAAACTACATAAACTTGCACCTTATCTACTTTCAATCCCTAAAGGCTCTAAACATTTTTTGTCTAATCCCCTCTTCTTCAATCAAACTCAATACAAGCTTCCTCAAATTGTGTAACATATGTCGTCTCCCCTTGTAGGCCCAACTAAAAAAAAATCATTTTCAAACAATTTTTATTTTAAATTTATCTAAGGCTGCTTCTAAATGCTCTTAGAATGAAAAATTCAAGTGGATTGTCATTAAAATTTTCTTTCTGGCACAATTTTACAATGATCAAAAGTAGCCTAATGGCCTCTTGAATCACAATGAAAAATTATTCAAAAAACCTTTTGGAGCCACAAAAATGGATAGGAATGTTGACATTTGAACCAAAAACATAGTGCAACAAACAGCTTGGAAAAATTTATCCTGAGGTGCAAGATATTCAATGCCAAATTTACTCACTTAGACTTTTCTGCAACTACAGGTCTCTTAGAAACAAATTAGGGGTCACCAACTCACCACATCAAAAAAATACCAAATCACCAATGCCTCAGAATCTACCACTAGAAACATTAGATAATTTAGGTACATTGAGCATGTGTGCAAGAGTGCTTCCTTCAATACACATTCTTCACAAGATATTGAGGGTCAAACTTGACCTCCTTGAAACACTCTAGAAATGCAAATGTAAAAAGAGCACAAACTATTTTTTCTTTTGATATCAAAAAGTATCAAACTTGACCCTAATATTTTTAAAATGGACCAAGGAGCATATGAATATGAAAGTAATTTAGAGCACCAATCCATTTGTTACGACAATCATCCAGTTGTGAAAGATCAATTTGAATAGGAGGCAACTTTGTAGGCCTAAGAATTTTCCAACAATAAAACAATCTCAGAACCATTCAACTTTTTTTTTGAAAAATCTATCAAAACTAATCACCGAAGGTTGAAATCAGACATACACATTCACATATGCTAAATGAGTACAACCACCAAAGGATTTGACATGAAAATCAGGTATCTTTGATTTATGACCCTCTAAAGTAGGTCATTGGGGAAGATTTTTTAGGTGCCCTTCTGAGTGCGGAAATCAAATTTTTTCATCATGCGCACACAAAACTTGAAAATTTTGAAGGTTTTGTAAGTGATTCTAACTAGGGACACATACCTCTTGTGGGCATGGAGACATTCCAAACCTCTGGGAAGTAGACAAAGTGCTAGAACCATTGGGAAATAATGTTTTTATTCAATTTTTAAACCCTATTTGATGGCCCTGGGCTACAAAATGAAAAGAAGAAACCACGTTTTCCTCTGTCAAACACCAACCTATTGAAGGAATTGATTTCCCTCAACCCACATTTACCTCTACCATACCACTATAACAAGTACAACCCTCTTCTTACAAGCATAAAAATATGGTTACCATTGAAATCTACCTTATTACAAACATTACCAGTAACATCTCTCACAAATTTTCTAAGCATACCATTGCTAATGTAATCTCTTTCATTTTGTATTGCATTATTTGGCATAAACTAAGAAATTTCATCATCACATGACACATATGTGTTACATTCATGACATGAAATATATTCATATTGAAAATAGCATTTTTTGCTCTTAATCTTATTGTCATGCTCCATCAAAATACCTCCCAACTGAACTAGAAAATAAAAGTATTCATACTCCTCTAAGTATTTGGCATCATGAAACTCAACCTTTTCTGCAACATATGTATCAAATATAAATCGTTCATAGATAGTTCCTTGGAGGAGCTCATCCATATATTGTCTTATTTTCTTAAGGCCACATTCTAACCCTATTTCAGATGCATCATCAAAGTTCTTAGCAAAGAGTGGATTATCTTTGCACCAATAAGTATCACCATTTCTCATTTCTAGTGAAGATGGAGGCTCATCAAATAAGGGGTTTTTCCATACATTCATTGTTTTCATAAAAGCTTGTATCTCCTTAACATGAAGATCTAAAGTTTCCATATCATCATTGTATTCAAAAATACTGCAATCATTAGAAGGGAATACAGATAGATTTTCAACTTCATTCACATCATCAATAGTTAACATCTTTGAATCACATTCTGAAAAACTCCTCATAGGAAGAAATTTGTTCCTTCTCTAAAAAATATGCATTCCAATCATTATTAGCATATTTCTTATTTACAATAATATATTATAGCTCTTCTTCATGAGGATAATCACAATCAAAAGAGAATTGACCGTACACAATGCCATCATCATTACTATAACAAGAGGACTCATAAATATTGCAACTATGTTTAGGATCCTCAAATTGATTGCACGGTCTTCTGTCATCCTTAGGAGTATAGGTAGCGGACTCTTCAAAACAATCAAAGCCTAGGAGGATACCAAATATGTATTTAGGCTCCTCCTCTTTAGATTTAACATCACCAATCACTTGGGTCAATTCAGCATGTTGAATACTTGGGCCCATTTCTATTCAGTGATTAGTAGAGTTACAACAAGGGATAACTTCACATACCTCCTTTTGTTCTCCAAACCATGTATTTGAAATATGACAATTCTATGATCATTATCTACATAACCAATGAACATGCCACTCATTTCATTTGTTTCAATGAGGTGTACATTTTCAACCTTTCCTCCTCTCTCTTCTCCTTCATGTGATATCTCACTACTTGAATCATATGGAGGAGCAAAACCATTATCATTACAAATTAAAAATATAATATCCTTTTGATGATCATATTTAATCTTTTCAAAAAAAAGAGATACATTCAAACACTTGGTCAAGCCTAATAGGCTTCAACTTCTTTGGAAGAGCACTCAAGCCTAGTTCATAAGATTTATAAAATAGATCAATGCATACTAAATTTTTAGGTCTATGACACAAGAATTGAAAATAGAGTATCCATAAATCTTGCATAGAGATCACATGATGATTCTCCTTCATGTCTCCTTATGCAAGAAAGGGCTTGAATAGAGACCATATGATCACGAATGCATGTAGCTTCTTGAAAAAATTATTGGGGCTCTATGTGTTCAACATTATGGAATGATGTATAACTTGAAACAATAAGGGTGCAAGTGCTTTGAAATCTATTTTCAATTTCTCACACCTTTCATTGAAACATTTGGTGTCTCAAGGAATCAAATACTTGTAGAAAAATAACTCCTTTGCACTCCATATTTCTGGTTGTTTTCAATGTTCATGGCTATCCTATAGGCCTAATGCAAGGTTTTAGGTTCCTCATCTCTTAATAGATAGCTCATATAATTATCAAAAGCTCCCATATAAACAACTAAACATATGCCATCACTTAGTCTATCAACCTTAGGAATATCCCTCAATATTTTAGCAAATCTTTGATTAAATGTTGGGACCAACTCATCCTATTCTTTCTCAATGCTCATAAATTTATTGATCATAGAATTATTATTGATTCTTTCACCAAATTTCTCCATGAACACTTCTTTGAACTCACTCCAAGAATAGATAGAGCATGTTGGTAAATAAGAGAACCAACCTCTTGTATCTCCTTTCAAAGACTAAAAAAATAGCCTCATGATCACATCTTCATGATCTACCTTATAGTCATCCATTTAATTTTTGGATTATTGCAAATACCTACTTGTTGATTTAGATTTCTCCCTATTAAATTTTGGTATCTCATTTATGATCTTAGATGGAATAACATTTGGGTAACCATTAATTCCACTAAAATTGATGGGTCTAAATCTTTTAGTTTTAAATCTTCTTTGATAACCTAGTTGGAACTGATCAGAAACCATGGTGGCACTAGGAACCATACAAGGATGCATATATTGATGCACTTTGATATGCCTTCTCAAAAAATTTCACAGTAATGCAACTATCATTCACATAGTTCCAAGCTTCCTTATACAATGTATGACCTTAAATCCTTTACAAAGTATGACATTTGGTTTCAACTATGTTTAAGGTCTATTAACCCTTAGTAGCTCTAAGAAAAACAAGCATACTTATATATGATGCTAACTGGAACTTTTATCATAGAAGTATGCAAATTCAGTATTACTATGTTTTCCCTTTCTTAGTACTATTTCACTCTATAGGGAAGCAATTTTTTTTTAAGACTTGAATGCTTCTCATAAACTACTTTCAAACACTATAATACTTTCTTTAAATTTATGATAATACCTAGAAACTTGTGGTAGCTACTAACCTTTCTTCTTGATTAAAATTTTTGCAGATCTAAAACTCTCTTCACAACTTCAGCAGGTTCTTTAGAAAACGTCACCACCTCTCTTCAAAGAGGACTAGACTTCAAGTAGTATGAAGCTCTTTCAAAGAAAAATTTCCTTTTGGTTCTTCTGCCATAGTAGAGTTACACATAAATTCTTTGAAATTGTTGTAACAAAATCATTTCAAGGTCTAAAAGTTTCTCAATATATGAACCGGATGTTTAGATTCACAAAATTATTGACTCTATGCAAATGGATACTCAACTAATTATCTCTAGAAGAGTTGCAAATCTATTGGTTACTTTTTCTTGCAAAATTCAACCCTAAGGAGAAACATAATGCCTAAACAAGAGAATTATAGATTTAGGACAAGGAATCTACACTATCAATAGGTTGAAAACAAGAAAAGCCAATGAACAAGGGTATGAAATCCTTCCAAACTTTGAGCTCCATAGTACTTAAGTGGGTGTTCCTAATTGTAGGCCTCAATATGTGATAAATTTATGCCAAGAAAAAAACTATAGACCTATGATATTGGAGAGTTCTTAGGTATATGAGTGATGGGTATTTTATATTCTACCAAGTTCAAGCATAATCCCATTTGTATTGAACATTTTTGAGAGCACATAATTTAGATATCCTCATCTTAAACACATAGAGGGTTACTATGTAAAATTTTGTCAAATTTAGCATCTATACTCATTCAATCACCATGAAGATATAGGGAATGAATATAACTTAAACACGAAAGAAAAGATTCATTGATATTTAAAATGTTTTGAATTGTTTCTAAAAATATCTTAGGCTTTGTCATAGATCAGTTCCTAATCATGGGCCGCAGAGTCAAATATGAAACTATAATAGAGACCCTACCAGCAAACTAGTTTCAACCAAGGGATTTAAAATATGTTGATGTATTACTTTAACAAATCCACTCATATTGTCATAAAATTCATCTTATGAATCCCACTTGTGCACTCTAAATCACAGTTATCTGATCAAAGTAATTTGACTCTATACTTGAAAGAGAACCATGCCCAAGTAACATAATCACAATAAAGCTCCAATGAGAAATTCAAATACCCTTGATATATTAAATTCATATGATTTAAATCTTACAAATCTCGAGAAAAATTCACGATAGTAATATATTGTTTGCACAAATTGGCTAACATTTTCTCATAAAATTCAACCTTTACAATTTACGTACTCAATTTATGACTCAAAATCAACACTATTCTACCTTACTTCCTAATTCAGAATTTCATAACCCTTAGAATATGAGAAAGAATGTGAATAATAAGAAGAAGAGGATGCCCTAAAACCTATCTGTAGTTCACACCTGGATCCTTCATCTTTAGTTGATCTATAACTGCCTCCAACACTTGAACAATCTTCTATCTACACTTTGATTCATGCCTCTTGCATTCACTTTCCCTCAAATAGAAAATTATTCCCTTATAGAGAAGACTTTCATCATTATTTACCCTATAGTTGAAAATCTGCTCCATTTAAAAAAATAACCACTTCTCTTTACTCTTAGCTGAAAATTATTTTCTCTCCTAAAATCCTTTACTCTACCTTTACCATGCTACACTTCACATTTTCATTTCCTAACAAATAAAGTTTTCTTGCTTCAATAATGGAGCTATTTAAATTTCTCAATTTTCACTATGCTGCACAAAAAATTTCATCCATGCCCTCATCTTTACCATTTTATATTTTTAACCATTGCATTTAAAATGGTGAAGGTTTTAAAAGACTTTTATCGGACAATATAAAAAAAACTTACCCACACACTTTATAACTAAAATTTGTTCTTAGACGGTGAAGATTTTTATATTTTCACCGAGCACAAATATCTTTTCCCTATGCTTTTTATGTTGTACTTCATTTAAAAATATTTTCCTTTTAAAAGTGAAACCACTTAATCACTTTATCAGGCAACATTTTAATTCACCACCAGAGTTATACTTTTAGCAATCTATTTAAAATTTTAATCGGGCCCACCATTGGCTTATCCCATACAGCTCACAACATTTTCTATGATATTACCATCCATCCCGCGTGGCTAGTAGGATATGGTGGAGACACGTCGAAGTTTCTTCTTCAATATTGGGCATTGATTGATGGCTCTGCCCTAGTTTCATATTTTGCTACATCACAATGGTCATTGTGGCATTGAGCACAGTAACTGAACAAAGTGTTTCCGGCAGCAAGTTCTTGTATTTGTGTAATGATTTCCCTTGCAAGATCAAATCAATCTTTCTTAGTTGGAAATGATGGCGACCCATTTACATAATTTTATTGAACACATTCATCAATTCGAAGACTTACTCGATTATCTACACAACACAACGTTCTCCCTTTGAAGTATTGAAGTTGAAGGCTTCTGCATTGCAACACCAGCACTAAAGCATATCATTCCATTTGAAAACACCAAAGGTGCTGCCCTTTGAAATGTTCAATTATTATTTTTCCACCGCTCATCTTCATAATGCGTACGATCCCAATAATGAAATTCAGTTGTGAGTGCCAAAATAGAATTTCATCAAATAGTATTTTGATGCATTTTCACTGTGGATGCAAACTGTCAATCTGTGAAGATCTCCTCTGCAATATCGAATTGACCTCTTCTAGCTAGTGTGACGGCGTCCCCATTGCAGCTTAATATTTTATGGGTTTTGTGCCAACATCTTGCAAACATTCTGCGAGCCTTCCATTGGTAATCATGATGTAGGCCTCAGTTTCAAATATCTGTGCCAACATTCTACCATGTAGCTCACGTGCCTTCTAAGAAGTATAGCCACGTATTTTGGATCTCTCCACTCATGGCGAAAGGCTACAAGCTGATTCCAATTTCCAAGTTGACTGAAACATAAGGATTCTTCGAAACTGATTCACGTTATGCTTATTTTAAATCTTTCATCTACCCTAAGCTAGTCCTTTGTTCTCATCAATGGTAGAGGCGGAGACTCGCTTTCTTCTTCTCCAGTTCATCCACTGTGGACTGATTAGATTGTAGACCACCTGATTCAGTATAACAAGTGTTCGGTGGTGGCTCCACGCTTGATCCTTCAGCTGTCAACATTAATGATAGAACATCAGGACTTCGGTATTTGTTGGAAGAAAAAGGTCCATTATCTATAGCATTGTTATTTCTCTCTAGAATTTGACTTTGATGTTGTATTTTTTTTTTGTCAATCAAGCAGTTTCTCTTTCATGATTCAACCAAACCATTAGGAAATTCATTACCATATTTGTCAGAAATTCACATAAGAAAACTCCTCTCTTTCTCAGTTTTCTCCACCCCACTATCTGAAATAGGATCTCTGCCACCTTCTCCTATGCAAAACTCAGTTGCTTGTGTCATTGATGATGTTGGTTGAGTGGACGAGTTAGAATATAATGAGGATACAATTTTTGATTCTTGGGTTGTGATCTTAGAAATGGAATTTATTCCATCCAAAACATTAATGTCTTACGGCTTAAGTGTTCCTTTTCATTAGGTTCTCTAGCTGAAGTTGTTCAATTTGAAGTTTCAGAAAAGCTTTCAGAGAATACATCAGGCAAAGCATTTTCTTTTGGAAGCTGACTTGCAAGAGAATCTTCCATTGCCTGTAATGCACTTTACAATGGTCCAGAGAACTTCTTATTTATATTCAATCCCTATCCTTTAATGGAGGACACGCTTAGGCATTTTTTATCCTCTCCACTTGGCACTCCTTCATGATATCCCCATTAACAAGTCAACACCCTTTGATTATTTCACTTGACATTGTCTTGAAATCTTCAAGGCCGTGAATCATTGCTTTTGAAGACACGCTCTCACAATAGTAAAAATTCAAGGTCTTGAAACATTAAGAGTCAATTATATTTTAGTAATCTTAAATATTTCCAAGAGGTCGAAGATGCAGCCATATGACTGTCAAGAGAGTCACTCCATCATTACGAAGCTATTGAAGTCTACATCATAGTCATCAAGACTACCTTGTTCATAGGTTAGGGGATTGTTATAGTTATTAGGACCCACACAAGTATTTCTATCTCTTACTTCAAACACACCACAAGAACTTGCATCTTATCTACTTGCAATTCCTGAAGCTTCTAAAATCTTTCTTTCCTATCCCCTCTTCTCCAATCCAACTCAATAGAAGCTTAATCAAATTGTTTAACACATGTCAGGTTCTGTTGTAGGTCTGATTTTTTTAATTTTTATTTTTTCAAATTTTTATTTTGAATTGATCTAATGCTGCCTTTGAATGCTCCTAGCATGAAAAATTGAAGTGGGTTGTCATTAATTTTTTTTTTTTTGCACAATTGCATAGTTATCAAAACTAGCCTAGTGGCCTTTGGAATCGCCCAAAAAAATATTCAAACAACCTCCTAGAGCCACAAAAATGCATAGGCCTGTAGAAATTTGAACCAAAAATAGAGTGAAACAAACAGCTTGACAAAATTCATTATGTGGTGCAAGATATTCAATGCCAAAGTAGCTCACTCAGACTTTTTCGCAACTCTACCTGTCAAAAACCAATTAGGTGTCACCATGTCACCACTTCAAAAAAAAAACCAAATCACCACTTGGGAAGCTACCACTAGAAACATTAGATCATTTAGGTCCATTGAGCATGTGTGCAAGAGGGATGTCCTTCAATCCACATTCTTAAACACAAGATATTGAGGTTCAAACTTTACCTCCTTGAAACACTCTGGAAATGTAGATGTAAAAAAAGACAAACTACATTTGATTTTGATCTTGAAAAAATATAAAATCTAATCCAAAGACTCTGAAACTAGAACAATAATCTAGCTATGAAATATCAATACGAATAGGAGGCCACTTCGTAGGCCTAAGAGTATGCAAACAACAAAATAGTCACATAACCCTCCAACTTTTCACTTCAAAACTTTCTCAAAACTCATGATAGGAAGCTGAAATCAAATGTATGTGCTCACATATGAAAAATGAATACATTGACTAAGGGATTTGGTATGAAATCAAATAGGATCTAAATTATGACCCTCTAAAGCAGGTCATTGGGGAAGATTTTTTAGGTGCATTTCTAAGTGTGCAAAGAAAATTTTACATCATGGGTACTTCAAATTTTGCAAAATTTTATAGTCCCAATAGGACTCATTCACCCAACATGGAGGATGACTCCCATTTGGCTTGTTTTTGAAGTTTTAGCATGAAAATTTTAGTTTTAATTTCAAATTTCTTCTATGTCGGCCTTGGGGATCTAATAAATGATCATTTGAGTGGATTGATTATATAAGAAAGCTTTCAAATCCTTATTTCACATAAGAAAAATAAGCATTCATGTTATCAAGTCAAGCACTCAAGGGTTAAGTCTTTCAAGATTTTACAAGACCATCAAAATAGCATTCAAGAGCATTTCTAAAGCATTCAAGGGAAAATTTCTTCCTCAATTGTTGCATCAATTCAAGTTCCATCATCATATCAATCATATCAAGCATCAAGCATGCTATTGAGCTAGTGTTATGATGTAGCATTGAAGGTCCATGATCAAGCATTTTCCTACACCTCTTGTCAAGATTGAAAGATCTGCATCCCTCATGGCAATTTCATGTTGAGTTGCATATTTACAAGAAATCATTTACAAGGCATCATTCAAGGTATCATTTTCCATGATTCGTGTTCTTTATTTCATGTTTGATGCCTTCATTTTATTGTCTCATCATTTAGTTTAATTACCTACAAGGGGTTTGACCAAGGAAAACCCCTATTCACTAACAATCAACTCTCTCTCTCTCTCTCTCTCTCTCTCTCTCTCTCTCTCTCTCTCTCTCTCTCTCTCTCTCTCTCTGTTTGTGTAATTGTAGATCTAGGTGCTTTGAAGAATTTATTATCATTGAAGATTAGGTTACAATATTTTTGGAGTTTTCTGCCCATTTGTAAGGTCATAATCTTCACTAAAAAGTCATATACAACACTAAAATTAGAGTTTCCTAGATTTAGAAAACTTGAGAAGCAGATTGAACAAAGTTAGAAAATTAGATTTAGACTTTGAATTCTTGAAAAGGAAAAATGGGACTGTTTTGCCACAAGTTTTGAATAAATCCCACTATAGGTATTTTTCAAAGACCTTTGTAGATTCAAATACCCTTTTGTCCAAAACCTACTCCTATGCAAAAATCAAGAACTGGGACTAATTTTCCTAGAATGGAAAATGAGTCCCACTAGGTCAAAAAGTTTGAATTTCTAGCATTTCAAAGCTCTATCTAGTCATCTTCAGATTCTTAGGTCCACACATTACATTTCATAGCTTGTTATTCTATTTTATATGCATTTTGAAGTCATTTTAATTCATGTTTGCATCATATTAGGGTTTTTCATTCTATCTTTAATGTCATTGTCTTTTACAAGTTTAAGATTGATGGTGAACCCCTCATTGAGATTTAATTAATCTCTAAGCATATCCTTGGATACCTTAATGTCATATCTCTCTCTCTCCATTCTTTATTGGATTGGAATCTCTCAGGTGTCTTTGAATGTAGCAAATGTGAAATATGAACCCTATCCTTGTGCTCTATTCTTCAAAGGTGGGGAGTATTGTTTCCATGGCTATGGTACTCACAAAACAAATGATAAGAAAGATGATAAAGTATTAACAAGATGCTAGATTGAAAATAATGTTACAATAATGTTGATAATCTACTCTTGATTTCCCTAGACTGATTTTAGGGTCTTCAATTTGGTCAATAATTTCTACTTCTTTTTCTCATTCATTGAAATGGTGAAAATACTATATATTTATATGCAATTATTCTAATTTTCCAAAAAAATAATCATGATGGTCAACAATTATGATTTGAATTTCAAATAATAAATTATTGAGATTGATATATTTAAATTTGGGGCAAATTTAAGAGGTCTAGAGCACAAGGCATCCTCGACCAGATCCCTCTTATTTTGGGATCTAAAGTGTTGAGGAACAAATATTAAATCCATACTTTGACCTTTCACATTTTATTTTTTGATAAATATTATAATAGGTCATGAAATGCATAATTTAGGAAATTAGGTGCATAAGTAGGTCCAAGCACATAGGCAGGGTAAAAACCTAGATGTAATTGTTAAGGGTGACAATTTTCGATGCTACATGAATAAGCTATCAAAAGTAATAATTGTGACATAAAATGTAAAAGACAATAATGTCAAAAAAATATGTTAATATAAATCACCAATTGAAAGAAATGAAAACCTATTTTTAAAAAATCACAACCAATAAAAATTTTCATTTCTCATTTCCAGAAAATATGTTAATATAAATTAATTGTTGAAAGAAGTGAAATTTTAAATTTAAAACATAAATTGGAGAGGTCATAGTGATGCTTGAACAAAAGAGTGTAACTTCCAACAGTAGTAAATTGTTCAAAAAACACCCTTCAACATCATTTTTTTGAAATTTATAAACTTTTGAACCTTTTTAGTATAAAGTAAAAGAAATAAATAGACTTAAGCATTAAACTAAACATTCTACCAACCATTACCAAGCCTTTGAATATTATAATAATCACAAAAAGCCAAAATAAACAATGCCTACGATAAATGAATAACAAATGTAGAGTCAAATCAAAGCATGATGATTTCACCTTTCATTTACAACCATACAAAGTAGTGAAGTGAAGAAATCCCTTATCAAAAATGAAAAGGAAAGATACAAAACTAAAACTAAATGATGATTCTTTGCTTTAGTGAGGTTTGATAACCTTACCTGAAAGTTACTAAAATGCAGGCGTTGGCCTCAAACACAAGCAACGCATGGACCTTCACCTTGATGATTCATTTCCTTTGTGCCAATGGAAATAAATCTCATGGAAGTCATAGCCAAAGAAGAGAAAAAGCGAATAACCTATGGTGCCAAACCAAACAATCTTTCTAGAACAAGAGGGTTGGTAATGAAATGGGGGTGGAAGATTAATGTTGCAATACATAGTATTAAAGGACCTATTTCTTGAAGTTAATATGGTGGGTTGGATTTAGAGTGTGAAACAACTAGAAATAAATATTAACATTAATAAACAAAGCATGTCCATCTATTTTGTGATCTCGTAGGATGTTATACACCTACTAAGATGATTTGTAACTACCACTAGAGATCCTTGTGATCCACTTAACAAGAAAATGTGAAGTCCCCTTTTCTCATAGTCCTCCACATGATAGTTGATTCAAACACCCTTGAAAATAATTTTTTAACTTTGCCACCTCATTGAAGAAAAATAAAATTCTTCACATAGACTCGTAAGATAGGTTGGGAGGTCCAAAGATCTAGACATTGACAATATGCCATTTAGTTCACGCAATTTACTCTGCAAACCAGGTAACTTGCTTAGTGGCCAAATATCCGTTACTGGCTTAGTGGTCAAATATCCGTTACTGTTTTGCAACGTACAGGAACCATGCATGAACAAAGCCTTGTCTATTTCTTGTACATCAGAGAGAGATAATCGTTCTTTACCATGACAGGCTTTACAATCCAGACAGCTTGGTCTATTTCCTGTAGAACTTTTTATCATCAATTCAGACATCTAGAAGGTGGGCCACGGAGTGGGTAAAAGACCATGAAAATCACAAGCTAAATTAAACAGGCCAAGAGCGATCTAGGAGCATGATGTCTCTACGGGGAACCACATGCCATCAGGTCATAGGTAAGAGTCGCGTAGAAATGTTACGTTTAGAATCTTGGAAGTTTTTTATTTATTTGGGGAGGAAATGACTTCAAGTCGGTAAAGAGCATGATATCCTCGTCGAGGTTAGCGGAGGCTTTAAAAATAAAAAAGTCGAATCAAAACAGTAAAAACCAATTTCATTGGCACCGTCTTGTTCATGTATGGTTCTTGTACGTTGGAAAACAGTAACGGTTATTTGACCACTAAGCAAGCTACCCGGGTTTGCAGAGTAAATTGCGTGAACTAAATGGCATATTGTCAATGTCTAGATCTTTGGATATAGGGAAAAGGGTCCAATTGCGAGTCTATTTAGAGCATTATGTGATACAATTTTATTTTTCTTCAACGAGGTGGCAAAGTTTGAAATATTATTTTCTAAGGGTCTTTGAATCAACTATCATGTGGAGGACAATGATAAAAGGGGACTCCATATTTTGTTGTCATTTTAAATGTTGATCAAAGGTGGATTACAAGGATTTTTAGTGGCAGTTACTAATCACTCTAGTATGTGCACAACATGTTACAAGATCACAAAATAGATGGACATGTTTCATCCATGAATGGTAATATTTATCTCTAGTTGCCTCACACTCCACTGCCAACCCACCATATGAACTTCAAGAAATAGGCCCTTTAATGTTATGTATTGCATCATTAATCTTCTACCGTCATTTCATTACCAACCCTCTTGTTCATGAAAGATTGATTGGTTTAACACCATAAGTAGTTCCTTTTTTCTCTTCTTTGGCTAGGACTTGAACCATGAGATTTCTTTACATTGAAACAAAGGGAATGAATCATCAAGGTGAAGGTCCATGTGTTGGTTGTGTTTGAGGCCAACACTTGCATTTTAGTTACTTTGAGGTAAGGTTATCAAACCTCATTAAAGCAATGAACTGTCATTTAGTATTAGTTTTGTATCTTTTATTTTCATTTTTGAAAAGGGATTTCTTCACTTCACTACTTTGTATGTTTGTAAATGAAAGGTGAAGTCATCATACATTGCTTTCTCTCTACATTTGTTATTCATTTATTGTAGGCATAGTTTTTTTTTTTTTTTGTGATTATTATGATATTCAAAGGCATGGTAATGATTGCTAGAATGTTCAACTTAATTCTTAAGGCTACTTATTTCTTTAACTTTATCTAAAAAGTTTAGAAGTTTATAACTTTAAAAAAATTGATGTTGAAGGGTGTTTTTTGAACAATTTGTGCTTTCAATTATAAAGTTAGTTGAAACATCATAATTTTTTCTATGCCTAATTTCAGGCATCGTTTCCTAATTTCATGTGTTTGTGAACAAGTATACTACTTTTGGAAGTTAATTTCTTTTGTTCAAGCATCACTATGATCTCTCCAATTTATGTTATAAACTTAAAAAATCAATTCTTTCAACAAGTAATTTATATTAACATATTTTTTTAGAAACAAGAAGTGAAATTTTTTATTGGTTATGATTTTTGTTTTAAAATGGTTATCATTTCTTTCAACTTGTAATTTATATTAACATATTTTATGGATATTATTGTCTTTTTCATTTTACAACACAATTATTAGTTTTGATAACTTGTTATTGTAGTGTTGTAAATTGTCACCCTTAACAATTTCACACTAGGTTTCTCTCCCCTACAATGTGCTTGGATCTAATTATTCACCTAATTTCAATTATGCATTCCATGGCCTATTTTAACATTTATCAAAAAACTAAATGTGAAAGATCAAAATATGCATTAAATATTTTTATCCTAGACATTTTAGACCCCCAAGAAGGATGGATGTGGTCTAGGGCACTTTGTGCTCTAGACCTCTTAAGTTGGACCCAAATTTAAATACATCAGTCTCAGTAATTTATTATTTGAAATTCAAATCCTAATTGTCGGTCATCAGGATTTAATTTTTTGAAAAAATAGAAGAATTGCATATAAATACATAACATTTTCACCAATTTAATGAATGAGAAAAGGAGAAATTATTGAGTAAATTGAAGATCCTAAAATTAGTCAAGGGTAGTGAAGAGAAAATTGTTAACATTACTACAACATTATTTTTAGTCAAGCATCATGGCAATCCTTCATCATGTTTCTATATATGTTTATTCATATTTTTTGATAATTTTTTTTGTGAGTACTAGCACTTATAGGTCTTAAAATAAAATCATGTCAAACAACAATGAATCATTAAAGGTAATGACTATGACTTACATCTATCAAGGAAATCAAGTATGAGTGGTGAGTTGTAGAAAAGTGTCAATTCATGTCATTTGTTCATCATTTACCCTCTATCCCTCAAGAGAATAAGCTCTCTTTTAGCATCAATTTTTCCATTATGAAGGTAGAAATACCAACATAGGGTTTGACTAAGGCAAGCCCCTATATGGTACAACCCTTCCCCTCCTTTTATGTATACAAATTATAGATCTAAATATGATTGGAGGATGATTGAAGACAATTTTATCATTCATACATCAAAACCCTATAAATTGACAAGTCAACATCTGAATTATCTCAATAAGAACTAAATATTTGATAATCAAATTTATAAGAAAAGAGTTACAGATTAGGAACCTCAGGAATACAAAAAAAAAATTAGAATTATGGTTTCATTCTAGGATGTATGCACCCTAGAACAATAATATTTTCCTCAAATTTATATGTAAAGTACCTCTTTGTAGGCTCTCCTCATTTTTTGAACTGAAATTTTTCTACCTATTTCTAGTTTATCATAATTCATAACAAAACACCTTATTTTCATAGTTTATCTAGTTGCATCATTGCATCACATCAAAAAATCAATTTCCAATCCTCAAAGAATTCAATTCCAAGGTTGACTGACTCGCCATTTAGGTTGTAAGTTAATCTCATAACCTTGTCAATTTGAATTCCAACTATTTTGTAAGTAAAAAGTAGGTAACCCTAGTTAGATCTAGGATCACTTTTCCTACAAAATGGTTCCTAATAATATTTATCCATTATTCAAACTCTAATTAGGTTTTCTTACATCTACATTTATTATTAATTTATATTGTTTTCATTTCACTCAAGGTTTCAAAATATATTATTTAAGGTTTACATTTGAGATTCATATAAAAATTCATATCTCATGGCCATATACAATTACAAACTTTTAAATTGGTGTCTATCATGACCATCTGCCCTTGATTTGACTCCAATGTCTACAATTTTACCCTTCATGGTTTATAAGTTATATCATTTTAATCTTGAAATTTTAAAATTCCTAGTTTTCTTATGAGATTCCATACATTGAAATACAATGTTGGCCCAACATAGAATAACTCAAAAATTTAACCTTGATGATAATTTTGATTCTAATAGACATGAACACATGCCAGTTTATTATCTATAACTATATAAACTAAAAAAAATTAAAAAATGATTTAAAGCTATAAACCCAAAATCAAAGCTTCAACATAACATTAATGAAGATTTTCTAAATGAACACAAATTCCAAAATGAAATACTACACTATGAAAAGAAAAAATTATTCATTCAAAAGAAAATTAACTCCATTGTTTTGCTATTCATGAAGATATTTATTGGTGTATTTGTTGCTCTTAGATTTTCACAAGCATAAGTGCAACAAGAAGTTATGATGTGTGTCACCAAAAAATGTATAGTTGGACATTTTTAAGCTCACTTAAGTCTCTCTTATGGAATTTGGCTTAATTTTTCCTAGATTTAATGTTGTAATGTGGTCAACACATTCAAATTAGGTCTTGAACCCTTGAGAATATTTAAGAATTCTAGGATGTTTTGTAAAAGTGTTGTGAAGCATTATAACCTACTTTCACACTTTTCTAGGACCCTTTCATTATAATTCACTTAAATAAGTCCTTTTTATCACTTACTAAGTCTTATTTCAAAGTTTTAGAAAGAGTTGTAATAAACTCTCATGCTTTTCAAGACTTGTCATCACTAATTCAACCCTTTCTTATGTTTAAATGACCCCTTAATGCATTTTCTGGTGATACTTAATTGTGTTTTGAGAATATTCTTGTTAAACCACATTTAATGCACTTTAATTCGTGACACTAAGTAAAATTTCCCTGGTGGGACTAAGTCACCACCTAGGGTGACTTAGTCCCACTAGGCACAAAAATCAAAATAATTTCAATTTTTGGGCAATATTTTATTCTTTTACCCTTGAGGTTGGCTTATAATGTGTTATTTTTAATAAATTTAGTAAAATCAAGTATAAATAAAGGGTTTTCACCTCATTTTTCATCTCCTAATTCCCTAATGCATTCACTCAATCATCCAAGCAATTATCAAGCATTCTAAGCATAATCAAGTCATCCATTGGAGCACTTCATTGCATATCTTCAAATTTATACATCAAGGGTTTGGTGAGTTTGTGAAATTGCATGTTGTTTATTCATCATTCTCTTTCTCTTTGATTTTATTATCGAGGGTTTGATTACTAAAGTGGGGTTTGACCAAGTAAAAATCATATAATCTAACCCTTAACCCTTTTTCCCCTCTTTGCATTTGTGTTTGCAGGCCTTATATGCAAATTTATCAAAGAGAAAGGTGTTAAAAAAAAAGTTTCAATCCATCAAAGTCATCAAAGTCAACAAAGCCCTAATTGAAGCTTGGAGACTAATTTCAGCCTGTTTTCTACATTGTCTGAACTAGACATTTGTTAGAAAATGAAATATAGACAGAGAGCTACAAATTCTTGTCTTGAATATCCCAAGATTCCTAGGTGAACTAAGTCACCATCTATAGTGAATTAGTTCCACTATAAGGCTTGAAAAGTGGTTTCTACATTTTTAGATACCCATTTCCCAGATTCCTACTTTGACAGATTTCCCTAAAACTAGATTAAGTCGCCTAGCTTGAAACAAGTGTCCTAGTCAACATTTCCAATCAAATTTGTAGGATTCCAGAATCTCTCTACATCAAAATTCAGATTCCAAGTGCACATTTTCAATCTTATTCAATTCTCTTAGCATTTTGGGTCTATTTCTATCCTTTTAGGTGAAAAGAACTAAAAGAGTTAGAGAACATCTTGGACACCTGAAATTGGTGTCCGCATGATGAAGGGAAGAAAGGATTGTATGGTCAAAATTCAATGTGATTTTTGGTGAGAAGAAAGGTTTTATATAGATGTCGTTGCAATAGATCCTAGTTATAGGAGAGATGTGGGATAAAAGAGTGGAATGGAGAAATAAATGTTTATCCCATATTCTTTAATCAAATGAAATTTATGAGAATGAGAGAGATAATTAAGTGACTTAATGATATGTAGGTTTAGGAGTTAGAATAAAGATAGATTTATTTATTCAAATGATTTAATTGAATATATAAATGGATAAAGATTAATGTGATTTGAATGCAAATGATATTTTAATGATTATGAAAATGGAATAATAAGAATTGATAAATGATTGATTAAGCAAATAGATAAACACATATAATATTTTAATGATTCAAGTGGATTAATGAAAATAGAGGAATATATTAAATGAATTAATTAAATGGATAATAATATCCATTTAATTTATAGATGAAAAATAGGATGATTGTGAGGAAAATTTTTGAGTGACTACATTTTGTCCCTTTTTGAGACAATGTAGCTTGTAACGCAGTTTCAAAGAAAACTGATTGATTAACAATACATGCCCTAGGGATATCCTGGTAAGAATGATGATAAGGATGATATCCCCCCTTGAGAGATTGATTGAACAAGTTGTGATAAGATTAATCTCTTGATAGATTACAAGGAGAAAATTTGGTAATTGATATTGTGTGAGTGGTTAAACAAAGATGTGCGTTTGATGAAAATGCACAACTAATAGGTGTAACTGAACAATTGATGGAAATTCTCAATATAGATAGGTTGATTAGCTGATTAAGGTTCATGCTAGCAAAAAATAACGATTGATTAATAAATTGAGTGATTATGGAGCATTAGAGTCCCATGCTAAAAAGCAAGTTATTGATTTGATATTTGGATTAAAATGTAAGTAGCAGTTGGATAAAGTGATTAATTATCCTTTGAGATAAGGAGTATGAAGAAAATAAAATGATGAAGGAAATGGAGATGATGAAGCTTCTTGTGCTTTACAAAGTGCTTTATCATCATAGACCTTATTATGTCGCAAATTAGTATAAGCGTCTAGATAACATGAACATCTAGATGACCTAAATACTATTTGCATTTTTATTTAGTAATGAAGTATATGCATCTAGGTATAAGGACCTTAGATGCCCTGAATACTTAATGCATGGAAGACACTATTAGCCAAGGAATTCTCTCATCCACACTAGACTCATAGTGTTTGATGATTTTAGACAACCATGTCTTAAGGTGAGTCATCATGTGAATAAGAAAAAATCCACAAACAAAAAAGAGTGAACATGCCACATCATCATATCTCTATTCCAAGAAATCCTTGAGAAGTTAAAAGACATGCCACCAAAAATAAAAATAATAAAATAATCAAAGATTGACAAATAAACGAACATATTTCGTTGATGCAGAACTGATTCTTATCACAGTTTATGTGTTTGGTTAGGTTTGAAAGGGTAATTGATAAGTATGTTGTAATGCTTGTCTGATTATCAATCATTGAGTGTTTTTATTTTTTTTTAAATTTCAAAGTTGTGTGGCAATCTGAAAGTATCACATTTTTTTTTAGATTTTTTTTTAAGTATTTAATTTTTAAGAACTTTTGAAATATTTGAATATTTTTTATTTTCATAGTATTTGATTTTTTTGGATTTTCAAAATATTTGAATTTTTTGGATTTTTAGAATATTTGATTTTTGTGAATTTTCAAAATATTTGATTTTTTGGATTTTTCAGAATATTTGATATTTTGTATTTTCAAAATATTTGATCATTTTGAGTTTTATGATGGAATGGCACAAATTTCAAGCGAGCTGACAGATAGAGTTGAGAGTTTCTCTAATTGCAAGATGTTGGGTATCCCAACCCATAGCTAAGGTTGAGGAAATTCCATAGTGAGGGATAGAACCAACCTAGTATTTCTGGTGAAGCAAGCAAGCAAGGGAAATGTCAAATAATTCGCAAGCCATTTTGAGTGTGAAAAGGCTATTATGAAGTGGAGGGTGAAAGGAAGTGGGATGGAAAGATCAAGTAGAGCTCCAAAGGAAAGAAGAGCAAAGCCTCTAAACATGACACCAATTTCTTAGTTTTCACCAAAGTACTTGCTCAAGGTGCCACCGAAGTAGTTTTCACCATTGAACGAATTGATACCTTTTTCATTTTTTTATTTTTACGTATTTTTTCAAGACTTTTTTCCATTTTTTTGTATTTTTCCAAGACATTTTTCCATCTTTGGTATTTTTTTAGGACCTTTTTTCCATTTTTAAATATTTTTTTAAGACTTTAAAAGAGCATACTTTCTAAGGTACTCAGGTATAGAGCCTATGAATGTGCATATTATTGGTGGGATCATTGAGTAATTCACCTTATGGAGTAGATAACTAGTATGCCCTCGATCCATACACAATAGTGATAATGTATGGACCCAACTAGTTGGGATCATATTTTTATGACCATGCTAGACGAAGAGATATGATTTGGAGGAAAGGTGTGGAAGATGAATACAGAGGATGACTAATGTAGTGGGTAAAGGGAGTTAGGGCTTGATTCCTAATGTACATAGTACATTGGCCATTAGGCTTCACACAAAAAGGATTTTGGGAAACCAATGAGTTATAGTACATGAAGGGGTCATCATTAAAGGCCCATTGAAAAACGTCAAAAATGGAGGGATATGATGGATATGTGAATATGGATGGATGGAATGGTGTATATGGAATGAGTGATAATGATAGACATTGGATCAATAAGCTCTTTTTTTTAATTTTTTCCTTGGATGCCCCCTATGATTTTTGATGGAGAGGGATACATGGAGATGGACTTTTGCTTGATTTCACTTTTGACATTTATTTTTTATTTTTCTGATAGCTTTTTATTTTGGCTAGGGGACTTGTCTTGATCTTCTTTTATTTTTTATTTTCCCAATAGATTTTTATTTTTTCCAAGGGACTTGTCTTGATATTATTTTATTTTCATTGTGTGTCTTCATTCTTGATCTCCTTTTAAAGATAGCTCATTCATTAGAGCTTTTCCATTATTATTTTCTTGAGATATAACTTGTTGATCCATGTCTATGATGAGTATGGAAATGGGTGAGATGAATGAAATAGGTGGAGTGATAGGAATGTTTATTGGATGAGTGGGAGTGGTGATGCCATCAATTGAGTCTTTGGGAGTATCATTTTTGGTACTTTTAACTCTAAAGGAAGCTTGCACATCCTTAAAAACTTCACAACATGGCTTAGTAGAGGAAAAAATAAGAGATTCATAGCCTAGCCTAGGGTTGGTGGGATGGAGGAATGATGATTGGCTATCCTCAGCGAGATCATGATCAAGGAGTGGTTATCATAGATATCATGATCAAACATGGGAGTAGTATGGAGATTAAAGGATTGGGATAAATTGGACATGGTAAAGGCAGATGCATCATCAAAATCCTAGAAATTTTGAATCCAAGCATGACCATGTGTTTGCATTCCTTCTACATCTGTCTTGATATCATTATTAAAAGTTTGATGCTTCTCAACAAAATTAGTAGTTTATTTTGATCGTAAATTATCCATACTGTATTCTCCACATCCATATCATAGATTTGGACCTTGGGGTTTTCTTGTAGGGTAAATGAAGTGGATATTTTTTAAATCTCAGGATCAACATATAGTTGAGAAGGAAGTATTTAACAATTTCTAGGGATTATGATTTCAATTTCAGGGCTTAGATTATGGCAATATAAGAAAGGATCTAGATCTCCTTGTATTGTAATTTCCACACCCTTGTGTGGAAATTTAATGCACTGATGGTATGTAGAATGAATTGCTTGCATTTCATGAATCCATGGTCTTCCAAGGAAGATGTTATAGGTTAGAGGGAGATTGATAACTTGAAAAACCACATCCTTTACCATAGGCCCCAAATTTATTGGTAAAGTAACTAATCCTTTAAATGAGGGTTCCCCTTCATCATATTCCTTGATGGTAATCTTTTTCTTTGGATCAACTTCATTTTTAAAGAACCTTAATTTTTTTATCAATGTTTTCATACAAATATTAAAACCTACTCCTACATCTATCAAAACTCTCTTGATAATAAGTTTATGGACAAGGAATTCAATGTGTAAAGGTGATTTTTATGGTTTTTGGATAGATAAATCATCATTGTCAGTAAAAGTGATAGCGTGACAAGAGGTGATGTGTCCCACCATAGCTTGGAATTGATCTACATGCAAGTTTGTAGGCACTATTGTAGTAGTAAAATTTTTATCTAGGATGGATTTATGCTAAAGAGATAGGAATAGTAGCTCAAGTATAAAAATGTGTACATACATTTTACTAAAATTCTCTATGAGTTTGTATCATGAAGTTGGTAAAGCATATTTTGAACTAGGACCTGTAAGGGTAACTATTCCTTTATGAGTAGAAACATTGTAATTAGTTTCTTTTCCTCTTATAATGAAAGTTTTTAGATGATTGTCAACCTCACTAATGTTATTTATGATATAATCATATTTACTAGTAGTATACTTCACACCATCATTAGATTCAAGGGTCTTTCCTTTATCCTTGTCATGCTTAGGTAAAGGGTTCATAAAAATCTCACAATTAGAGGTACTAGGAGTGTTTCCATCAACTGTTATCTTACCATCATCAATAAGGTCTTGCATTAGATGTTGAAGCTTATTGCAACTATTAGTCTTATGTCCTTTGTGGCTATGATAGTCCCAAAAGTGATCCTCATTCCACCATGGGGTTTGACTTGTTGATTATATTCTTTCATCTCAGGTAGTGTTATAAGATTATTTTCAATGAGTTATTTTAATGTGGATTCAAGTGATTGTCCCAATGGTGTAAAATCTTGTTTAGGGAAACTTCTTTGTTTTTATTTTCCTTTATCTGAGGATGAACCCTTAAGGTTGAAATTTGGTGATGACATTTTAGTTGTTTATACATCAACTACTGTGTCATTGACTACATTCTTTCTCTTTACCCAAAAAGGTGTCTTGTTGCTTGAACTTGATTTTTGACCTTTATCATTATTAAGTTTAATAGTTCCATCATCAATGAAGGTTTTTTGATTCAAAATCCAAATTCTATGGGTTTGAATCCAAGCATTTGAGGCAACGTTCCCTTTTGATTTCAGAAAGAGGTCAACTGATTATTTGTTTGGAATGTCATAAGGTAATCATTTTGTTAAATATCTCTATCTTTCTAAAAATGACACAAAAGATTCTCCTTTTCTTTTTATGTTAAAAAGGTTTGTAATGGTTACTTTATGTTCATAGTTGAAACTATAATTGGAGAAAAATTTATCAACCAATTATTGAAAATATTTGATCATCAAGGGTAATTGTGAAAACCATTGCATAACTTCTCCTCCTAGAATGTGAGAGAATAATATCATAAGTTATGTCTCATCAAATACAAATTACAAGGTAGAAACACATAATTATATTAAGTTGTCTTTATGATATCCCTTTTTCTTATATTTATCAAGTGTCTGTATGCCCCAATGACTATGAAAAGCTAGCATTGGTATGCTCGGGTCAAAAGGATAAGGACATATGTCTTCAATGGAGAACTTGTGGGATGATGTTTTACTATTCTTGATAGTATCCAATTCTTGTCTGAGTTCTCAAAGCTCATCCAAAATAGGATTGTTTGTATGTGCGGGTTTTAAAATCTTTGATGATTTATTGTAACCATATTGTAAATAAAAAGGTCTGTGATCTTTGATCCTATACTCATTGTTTATTTTTGTATGCTCAAGTTCATTAGATTAATTTTTGTCATTCATCATTTTTAAGGATATGTCAAAGTTAGGAGGTAGTTTGATTCCATCATCAACAAGGGCCTTGAAGTATTGTTTTATATTATGTTTGACTACCTCAATATGAATTTTAGTGAGTCTATGATCATTAAATGCTTAATTTATATGGAATTGGTTTATTTATTCATTATATATTTTATTTGATTCACTAATTGTAACACTAATGTGATCATTCCCATCAAATTCTTTTCCCCAAGGGTTCCCTTCTTGAAACATTTTTACTCTTGTTCTAAGGGTCATGGGAGATTGTTTTGATGTTGAACCCAGGACAAGATAATGTACGAGACATAAGATTAGGATGCAATGGAAATGGATATGATTCTAAGATGAGATTTGAGAATGGTATGGTATGATATGACAACCTTGATATACTATTTGAATGTATGAACTCAAAGGAAACTCTAGGTCTAAAGTTGGTTATGATGCAAGGCTTTTACTTTTGCTATGATGGATAGACACAAGGACAAATAATAAAGAGAGGGTATGTAGGAGATGATGGACTCCAAAAAATATTTACCTACTCTAGGATAATGTAATTCCCTAATTGAAGGGTGATAAACCTCAAGTGATGTAGGTGATTAATAGCCAAAGGTTTGATTTCAAGACCTAGGAAGAGTAGCCTAAGTGCAAGCTAAAGGTTTGTTTGACCAATGATGGATATGCAAGGGTGGAGAATATGTAAAAACCAATCAGAATGCAAGGATTGAAAAATCATAACTAAAGGATGATGCCTCCAAGAGATTTGAATGTCATGTTCATTTTGGATGCTTTTGATGTTTGAGTTTTTGGGTTTGTGAGTTTGAGATGTTACAAATTATTAGGTGTGATGATTGGTTGAGATTTTTTTTGACCACCCAAGTAAACAAATTATTTTTTATTTTGACCTTGATGTGAAATGAAAAAAACTTTGCACAACCTATGCTTCTCAAGAGATACCACTCACTATATCTCCACTTGGATTTCTCTAGCCACTTAAACAAGGCAAATAGCTAGAGACTTGGTGACATTGGATCCCCCTTACATGACACACACTTCTTGGGCCCACTACTTCTCAGGAACACTAAGTCTCATTCATGAAAGAGGAATTTATGTCTCTACACATGAATAGTGAAAATATGGGGTGGCTTCAAAATGATAGCTCCTACAATAGTAAATAAAAGGGATTTTGGCCACTAAAACAATTGGTTCTTAGTAATGGATTTCATTCAAGGTGGCCATACATGTGATAAGATTATCTCAAGATTAGTTAAATCGTGATGCCTCCCAATCCCTTCCTAATAAAGGATTTTGACGAGTCACATGTGTTAGAACTGTAAAATTTTGAAAATTTTCATGGCTGCATATACTCATTAGTTCCCAAAAATGCCCATACCATAAGCATAAGAATCTACTTTGTACAACATTTTTCCCATGCATTACTTGGTTTTCATCATTTGGTCCCATAGAATTCACTTGTCCTTGAGCATTTCAATGTATAAACCATATCAAAATAAAATGTTGAAGGTCTCCCCGATCCATAAAGCATTTTATACTGACATATGTCTTTTTCCAACATATCGGCCAGAGATCAAGATTGTCTTACTAATAAAATTTTATTTGGTAGTACACATCAAGTAGACATAGTTTGCAGTCCTAGTGACTAGAGGATCTTATTTGCAAGACAACAATTATCAAGATATGTCATATTGATCCATCATGTGTCTTACCCATCGAAGCACCAAATGACTGTTGGCAAGACCTAAGTCATCAGTCAAATGTCCCAAAACATTCATTTTGGTTTTTACAATACAACGAAGGTGGATTCTAACGATGTATCAGGAGGAGTTCAAGGAAGTCCTACCAATTCTCAATGTCTCTATGATGGGATTATATCAATAATATGACTTGGTGATATTCATTGTCTTTCTGATAACAAGATTCATTGGTGAGATTGGCATCATCGAAGAGAGCTATGAGAGTCATACCAAGTGTTCTTCCATTGGCAAGAGAAACATTATGTCTTGATGATCAGTGGGTAGTCTGAAGGAAATTTCTCCATAGGATATGATTAATCTGTGGAACGTCTGCTTGATTCACAATGTTACAACAATAGGCTTCATTGGTGAAATTTACAATGATATACATAAGACAGGAAGGAGTAACTGTCAAGAAGACTCAAAGTGTCGATCAAACTATAGGATATCAAAGTGATATGTAAGCTATGGTAGTCAGAGAGACATTAAATGTCGGCGGAACTACAGGATGTCTCAGCGGGTGTTTAGCAAACATTGGTAAAAGCCCAAATGAAAGGACTACCTGACATTTGAATATGAATGGATGCATCCTTTCAAATGACTAATGCATAAATATTTATTTTGATTGTAAAAAGGGATAGAGGAAGAAGCAAAAACGGAATAAAAATACAATAGGATACAAAATGTTACAATTTTTGAGACTATGATGCATATTTGAAATAGTGGAGATTTCAATTGAATTCATTTGATGTGGTGACTTTTTTCTGGTATCAATTGTTTGTTGTGTTAATTGAAAGTATTGCTGAATTTTTCTCCAAGGTTGATGTTTTCTATTTTTTTAAACTGATATATCAAGGATATTTTTTAGTTTATTAGTGCACACTTGTTATATTTGTATGGTTGGATTAATTAGTTCTTTCAAGGAAATATTAAGTCCTTTTAATCAATCATAGTAATTAGGGAATCTCAATTGAATCACTAAGAAGAGCTTGGTAATGATGTTCTTGCATGTTTATACCAGTTATAAACTTAAATCTATATGCCAAACAATTTGAGTTTCTACCATAAAGAAGTTACTCATTTCATAGTTTCATTTGACTTTGTACACCCAATAAGGCACTAGTCTCTACCATTCTACTGTTTAATCTCATTCATTTTTACATATGAACACATTAGATTTTAGCCTTGATATTGCTTATACAATTTTCACTAGAATAAAACTCATTTATCCACTCCCATTTTCCATTGTGGGTAAATTTCTTTAGGAAATGAATAGAGGTTAAGTCTGATTTATTCAAATAGGTACACCCACATAGGTCTAACAACACCTATAGAAGGTCTAAATCATTTGTCCTTGTCTGTTACCCTGAAACATATCAAGAGATTGGGAACGTCTTGAGGTATTTTTCCTACATTTTTTAGAGCTAACAAATTGGCGACTCTGGTAGGGAATCATTTGTAGAATATCCGGTTGAAGATCATCGTATAGAGTCATTGAAGAAAGATTCATAATTTGAGAAGTTCCAAAAAAAAGTGATTCCACTAGGAAAAATAAAAAATCATTTTAAAAGAATCATTTTTCTACTTTTGGAAAAGTAGGTGGTGACTATGGTAAAAAATCGATGAAGAATGGATAGACAATTTGTGTATGGAACAAAAGAATATTTTAGAAGGCAACAGTTGATATGAGAAATTAAAGAATTGAAAAAGAAATGGCTGCAATTGGAGAAAGAAACACTAAAATTGAACAAAGAAACACTACAATTGAACCAACAACTGTTACAATCAAGAGAATTTTGCAGTAAGAATGAGTACACAAGTGCAAGCAGGAATTGGACTCCACAAGTGCCTAATAATCTAATTGGAAATCTTCACAATGGAGGTGATGCATATCATGCAAAGTAGAACATTTATTGACCACAACCATCAAAGCAAGTAAATTCTTATCCATTCCCTCCTAAAAAAATATTGGTAAGCTATCAATATGATCAATTAAAATTGCAACACAACTCCATCCCACTTGGAAATGTTAGTTAGAATCTGCGGCAAGGTACATCTTGGAACTGACAATCTAAAAATGATGAATGTTTCAAAAATATTTTGGATGCCTTTCTTAACATAAGAAGATATAGAGGAGAATCTGGGCATTATTTTCTCTACCAAATGGTGGATATTTGTAGTAAAATACCTATTAATTCCCCACCTAGTAAGTCTAAGATCATTCGACTGTTCATGGAAATGTATGAGCTAAACCCAGTTTATTGGCCTGGATCATGGATACCAGTTTCTCTTGATCAACTAGATAAATGGAATGATATTGTAGATAGGAACATGTATGAAGACAATGGTGGAATCATTGATGAAGATGGAGAAATTGATCAAATAATGCAACCAATAGAAGATGAGACATGTGCAAGTCAGAATGATTCCTGTGATAGCCTGCATGATGAAGATGAAGATACAAGTGATCTCTCTTGCATAACAAATTGTGATAGGGAAAGTAGTACATGTTATGAGGGATCTAGTGAATATTCAAATGGTGAAAATGAACCTGTGGATTTTGACTTACAATGGGGTGATTCTTGTAGTTCTTGTGGTGATCAAGAGGAAGAAGTAATGGACAATGTGGTTCCATTTGATAGTGAACAAATAATTCCTCTAGTTGTAGTTGAATAACATGAAGACACATTTGATCAAGAAGTGGGGGAAATAATGGAGGATATGGAAGAAGAAACGTTTTCACTCAGTAGTGAGTAAATTTCATATTTTCTAACTCTTGAATTCCATAAATGTGCACAAGAAGGTGATTCTAAAGTCTTATGTCTAGCTTACATTTGTTTTGATAGTGAAAGTACTTTGTACGATGATTCATATGACTACATGTGTATTTCTCAAAATGATAGAGAAACCTTTGAAGCTGATAAAAAATCTATATCTATTCATGAAATGGTAGGTAATTTAGAGATTTTTGGCTCATGTGGAGAAGATATTTACTTGCATACTAAGAATGATAGGAATCCAGCATTGATTGGTTCATATATGCATGATATTGAAGATGAGTCATAATTCAGTGTCATTTCCAAATGGTGATATGAAAGAGGTGCAAAATGTCTTAGATATGTTTGTCTCAAATAGTGTTGATATGGCAATTTTTTGATTCTCAAGAGAAGCATTCTAATGGTGAATTTTTAGTACAACTTGGAGATTGTTTGTAATACACAATAGTGAGCAAGATAATGAGAAATATTGCATTGACTATGCATGTACTTTTTATGTTGAAGATAACAAAGATTTGTCCTATGATGATGGAGAATTTGAACTGCAGTATGGTGAAGGGAATTTGGGCCAAGTTGAGCATGATGATTCTCTAAAAAAATTCAATAACAGTGATAGGGAAGATTGCATGAATGTCTTCAAGAAGAATTTGATGAACTCAAAGCAAAACTAGGTGTTTGATAGAGGAAAGTATGGGCCTTTCTTTTGGGTGGCCTTGAGCCATCATTTACCACAATGAAGTTTGATTTTGTTCCCAAAGGAATACAAAGGATTAAGGGTTGCCAGTGCATGGACAACTCTTGACAATCCTCTCAAAAATTTCTCTTCCATGCACAGTAGTTTAGGAAATAAAAGGAATAGGAATTTCTAGTACATGGACAATCCTAAAATTCCTTCTTTTTAAATAAATTTTTCCATGTATAGTAGTATAGGGTCATGTTCATCTCCATTTCCATTCATTCCATCCTGCTCATTGGTCCATCACCTTCAAAGTTTGGTCTACTCACCCAAAAATCTAGATCCTTGCAATGATCTCATAATCATTCATCCCCAGACGGAGCCACTATTACAACTATAAAATTTTGAAACTTTTTATGGATGCATATACTCATTAGTTCCCAAAAATGCCCATGCCATAAGCATAAGAATCTTCTTTGTATAATATTTTTCCCATGCATTACTTGGTTTTCATCATTTTTTCCCCATAGAATTCACTTGTCCTTGAGCATTTCAATGTATAAACCATATCAACATAACATGTTGTAGGTCTCCCTGATCCATAAAGCATTTTATACTAACATGTTGCATAGGGATTGTCTTACTAATAAAATTTTATTTGCTAATACACATCTGGCAGACATAGTTCACAATCTCAGTGACCAGATGATCCTATCAGCAAGACAACAATAATCAAGAAAATTCATATTGAGCCATCATGTGTCTTATCGATCGAAGCACAAAATGACTATTGGTGAGACCTAAGTCATCAATGAAATGTCCCAAAGCATTCATTTGGTTTTTCTGATACAACGAAGGTGGATTCTAATGATGTATAGACATGAGTTCATGGAAGTCTTCCTAACTCTCAATGTTGCTATGAGTGGATTATATTAGTAAAAAGACTTGGCGATATTCATTGTCTTACTAATAACAAGATTCATCGACGAGACTAGCATCATCAGAGAGAGCTAGGAGAGTCATACCAAGTGTTCTTCCATTGGTAGGAGAAACATTGTCTCAAAGATCAATGGGCAGTCCAAAGAAAATTTCTCCATAAGATATGAGTCATATGTGGAATGTCTACCTGATTCACAATGTTACAGTGATAGGCTTCATTAGCGAAAGTTACAATGATATACATAAGACCTCAACGAGTAACTATCGGGAAGACTCAAAGCATCGATCAAAATATAGGATATCAAAGATATATGTGACCTATGGTAGTTAGAGGGAGATTAAACGTTGGTGGAACTACAAGACATCTCAGGGGGTGTTTAGCAAACGTTGGTAAAATCCCAATTGCAAGGACTGCCTGACATTTGAATACAAAATAACACATCCTTTCAAATGATTGATGTATGAATATTCATTTCGATTGTAAAAAGGGATAGAGGAAGAAGCAAAAAAGGAATAAAAATACAGTAGGATATAGAATGTTACGATTTTTGATACTATGATGCATATTTGAAACAATGGAGATTTCAATTGAATTCATTTGATGTGGTGACTTTTTATGGAATCAATTGTTTGTTGTATTAATTGAAAGTATTGCTAAAGTTGTTTTCAAGATTGATGTTTTCTAATTATTTAAACTGATATATCAAGGATATTTTTTAGTTTATTAGTGCACACTTGTTGTATATGTATGGTTGGATTAATTGGTTCTTTCAAGGAAAGATTAAGTCCTTTTATTCAATCATACTAATTAGGGAATCTCATTTGGATCACTAAAAAGAGCTTGGTAATCACATTCTTGCATGTTTATACTAGTTGTAAACTTAAATCTATATGCCAAACAATTTGAGTTTCTACCAGAAAGAAGTTACTCATTTCATAGTTTCATTTGACTCTATACACCCAATAAGGCACTAGTCTCTACCATTCTACTATTTAATTTCATTCATTTTACGTATGAACACATTATATTTTAGCCTTGATATTGCTAATACAATTTGCACTAAAATAAAACTCATTTATCCACTCTCATTTTCCAGTGTGGGTAAATTGCTTTAGGAAATGAACAAAGGTCAAGTCTACTTTATTCAAATAGGTACACCTGCTTAGGTCTGGCAGCACCTGAAGAGTAGAAGGTCCAAATCATTTGGCCTTGTTTGTTATGCTAAAATGTATCAAGAGATTGGCAACCTCTTGAGGTTTTTTTCCTATTCTTTTAAGAGCTAACAACATGGACACTAGGGGTGGTACTTGTCGATATGACACATCCGCACCTTTTGCTTATGAATTTTATCACAAACACATTTTTATATAGTTGCTTGAAAGAAGTTAGCTTAAGAATCTTTACTGCTTGGGTCATTCCCTATTTCAAAGCAAGCCCTCTAAAGGGTAAATAAAAGAAAGGAAGTACATTATTTTTGATCTCCCAGATCATACAGATTGTAAGGAGAGTGCATATGTAATAACTTTTCCTCACACTCACATGGGGTGCATTTTAAATAAAAAATAAAAATGTGTGGTTGGTTATACAAAATTCCAAGGAAATGCTTTTGATTGTTGTAAACAAATATTTTAACACCCATAATCTTTGTATCCCTTCTTGGGTTTTTCACCTAAAAGGAGAAAGATGGGCCAAAATGCAATGGAAGAACTCTAAATCAATGCATGGATGAATGAAGTATTCCTAGATGAAATGCATAAATGTAATAAACTAAAAAAATTAATGACTTATTGACACAAAACTAAAGAAATGTAATATGTTTGAAAACGCATTGTGATATGAAAAAACAACTAGAAATGAAGGTAAATTGAAATAAAAATTTCTGAAATTGAATTTTTGAACTTGGAGGTTGAAAAAGGATTGAATAAAGGTCTGGAATCTTGACAAAACTGATGTAGAAGAATACTAGAAAACTTATGCTAATCTAGGTGATAGTCCCAAATATGGAAAAACTACTCAAAAGAACATTTTGGCCAAATGGTTATCCAAATCTATAGAAACCTCTATAAAATAGATTCATTGGGACTAGTTTACCACTATTGGTGACTTATTCCACTTCTGAATTTTTTAAAATTTGAAAGTGAAAATGAAAGCTCTCAATCTGTACTTTGGTTTCCCATAGGTGTCTACTTCTAAAACTATAATTTTCAGGCCTAAAAGTGAATTTTGTTTGATATTTTAGCTTTAGAAAGGAAGGAGAGGTCTTAAAAAATTCTTCAACCTAATATTCAATTATTTTCAATTCCTCAAGATACCTAAACCTACAAACACAAGAGGAGAGAATGAGAAAATATTGATTGTTAGGGCATGGGGGTTTGCCTTGGTCAAACCCATTTTTAGGTAATTAAACCAAGATGGAGAAATGATACAATGAAGTATGAAGTAATGGAGTTCATACATTTCCATGATGATTGATCTTGAAATTATGTAGCAAAAGATGAAGAATCTGCCCTTGAATGTCTTGGAAAGCTATCTTGATTACTTGCAATGATAAAATATTACCTTGCTTCACTTGAGAGAGAAGATAAATGATGAATGAATGATGATGAGTTAATATTCTTATGAATTATGATTTAGGGTCATGTATTTATAGGAAAATCACCTTATTTTCCCATTAATGTGATCCCCAAGGCTAACATGAAAGAAAAATAAACTTAAATTACAAAATTTCCTGCTCAAACCTCAAAAATAGGCCAAATTGGACTAAGTCTCCATTATGGGTGACTTGGTCCCACCTATTATGGACTCATTCACCCAAATGGGTGACCTCTAGTCCAAGAGGGGCCCTTTTAACAACTATAATTTTGAGGAATGAGAAATTCCAATTCTTATGTTGATTTTATCGAGTATTTGATCAAATTATGCCTTGGGATGCACAAAATGGGGTCATAGGGGCCTATTAATAATGATGTAAATTTTAATTAGGGATTGGGAGAAAAATTTCAATGTGAATGTGTGATTAAATACACTTTACAACACTAAAATGAGGTCCACATAGCCTAAAAAGGCACAACATCTAATGTGAATTTGTAAGACACATTTCAACACTATATTAGAGTTAAGTTTACTTCAAAAGGATTATATATTAATGTGATAATGCATTTAAATATATTTTATAACATTGAATTTGGGAAAGATGGGTCCATTAAGTCTAGAGAGGCATGAAAGTATTTCACAAGACTTTACAACATCTTTACAAGACATTGAACATAGATACATTTTATTCGGTTTACAAGGGTCCAAGACCTAGTGTGGATATGAAAAACACCTCATAGTACCAAATCAAGGCCTCTTTAAGTCCAATTTATCATAGATTATTCCCATATCAAGGAAGCACAAAGGTATACATTTTTCATGTCCACAATTCCCAAGATCGCTAAGTGGTGTGAGAGAAAAGCATACGCATCTAGAGACAAAATTGTAAACCACAAGACATGAGAAACACTTGTTAATTTTAACCCCACGTATGATGAGAAAGTAGACTATCAAGTTCTTTTTAGACCAACTAATCCAAATGTGATCTAATTTAAAAAAAGAAGACACAATGTTTTGAGATAGATCATCTGACAATCGAACCTGCAACACATTTATTAGGAGTTTGAGTCACTGGTCTTCAACAAATGAGAGTTTGTGTTTTTATTTTTCAAGTCTTCGAAAAATGAACCTGCAAATAATCTAAAGATTAGCCACAAAATAAAAAATTATACTAAAAAGAAAAATGACATTAATTTAAACCAAACCAAATTAATAAAACTAAATTAAAAGTAATCTAAGCTAAAATTAGCAAAGTTAATTGCTAAAATTAATCTAAATTAATAATAATCTATGTTACTAAGATTAATCTAAACTGATGTCGATCTAATCTAACAAAATTACTTACTCTAAACTAGTGTCAATCTAATCTAAAAAAATTATTTACGCTAAACTAATTTCAATCTAATCTAACAAAATTAATTGAATGCTCATATTTTTCTTCCAATTAGAAATATTTTGGGCTTGCACTTATACCGACACTAGCAAAAAGAAAATCATATGAAATTAAACAAAAACTTAGTAAATTTGAGACTTTCCTGTTACCGCATATCAAATCTCTCAATTCCTAAAATTAAACTTTCTTGGAATCGACTTCCTTATGATTTAAATCCTTACAATCAATGTAGCACACATAAGATTCTGCCAAAAGGTTATAAGGATATTTTTATGCTTGTTGTGAAAATGTATCAAAATTGTTCAAGGAAGCACTAATATGCAACAGAATAAAGACAAGATAGTAAAAGAAAATTATTAAGAGCAGTATATTTGGTGCCCTTAAATTACATGTTACGCTTTGCAACGTATAAGTTTTCAACTTCAACAGTTCAAAAGAAAGAATGTATTGCTGATGAAGTTCACATTATTCTAATAGTTGTTATGAGTTGCCCTTGCAAGCAACTGATATATGACAATTCAAGAAGTATCTTTGCAAATCAAGGAAAATGCAAAATGTGAAGGATACACTGCTAGCAGATATGCATGCAAAATCTCATTCTTGGACCTTTCCTTAGACTTCATGCAAAATGTTGAAGCATACATTATACATGAGTTTTTTGCTTAGTAGATATGAATGAAAAATGTGAAAGCATAGATAACCTAGATAAATCTTTTACAAAGAGGCCCCAAAGAAATGTGATCATATAGAATCAACACTAAATAAGAGTAGAATCAACATATTTTATCTCTAGCATCAACATCTTATCAGACACAAATATTGAAGAATATTGCTATAATGAGTTAAAACATCTAAATATTGCTAAATATTGTAGAATATTTGGATTCAACAAAATTTATCCTACAATTTTGTTGCAAAATAATTATAAAATAAGCATATAGCCCTAGATTAATTAAAAAAGAGAAACTATAAGCATGCATCCATAAACTAAGTTCATTTCAGCTTCACCATTAGGTATACATTGAAAAATTAAAAAACTGATTTAAACCTATAAACCCAAAATTAAAGCTTCAAGATAACATCAATGAAGCTTTTCTAAATTAACACAAATGCCAAAATAAAAAAAAAAATACACTTTTAAAACCAAAACCTATTCAATCAAACAAAAAATAACTCCATTATTTTCCAATTCACCAAAATCTTGATTTATGCATTTTGTGCTATTAGATTTTCATAAGCACAAGTGCAACAAGAAGATATAATGAATGAAAACAAGGATTGTATGGTCAAAATTCAATGTGATATTTGGTTTGAGTAAAGGGTTTATATAGATGTCCTCACAATAGATCCAAGTTATGAGAGAGTCATGTGGGATAAAAGAGTGCAATGGAAAAATAAATGTTTATCCCATATTCTTTAGTCAAATGATATTGATGCGAATGAGAGAGATAAATGAGTGACTTTATGATATGATGTAGGTATATGATTTAGAAAAAAGATGGATTTGTGAATTAATGGGTGATATAAATGGATTTATGTATGCAAATAATTTAATGGAACATACAAATGGATAAATATTAATGTGATGTGAATGTAAATAATATTTTAATGATTATTGAAATGGAATAATATGAAATGATAAATAATTTATTATGCAAATGGATAAATGTTTATAATATTTGAATGATTTAAGTGGATTAATGAAAATAGAGCAATATATTAAATGAATTAATTAAATAGATAATAATATCCATTTAATTAATAGATGACACATAGGATGATTTTGAGGAAAAAGTTTGGGTGTCTAGAAAAACCTCTAGCTAAATTATGTAATCGATGATTTTTGTTTTTCCTCGCAATGCTTTGCTCCTCCTAGGTTATTTCACCTAAAAAGAGAAAGGGGATTGGATGGGGTCCAAAATGCAAGGGTTTACACTCAAATGCAATGTAAATTAGATGTATTATTCCTAATTAAGGTGTTCTAATGTTCTTATCTGAAATTGAAATGTCCTAATGATGCAAAACTTAGAAAATGTAAAGTGCTGTAAAACACAATGTGATATGTAGAAATGCCTAAAATTGTAACTAAATGATGAAATAATAGAAAATAATGAAAGAGGTGCACCTACAATATTAAGCTTGATGTTGGAAAATTCTGGAATCCTAAAAAAATATCTGAAAATGCTAAGTGGGATTCTTACACTAGGCTGGGCAACTTAGTCCCAATTTCAAGAAACTTTGCCAAAAAGGGAATCTTCCAAATGGGTATCCAAAAATGTCAAAATAAATTTTCAGGCCTAGAAATGGGACTAATACAGCACTAGTGGTGACTTATTCCTCTTGCAAATCTCAAGAAATTTGGGATAGAATATTGTAGCCTCGAGTCTGCACTTTCTTTTCTAATAGGTGTCCACACTTGATTCTACAAAAAATGGGGTAGAAAACCTCTCCAAGCTTGAACTAGGGTTTTTTTTGCTTGATTGACATTTTAGACTTGTTGACCACCTTTAAACACATAATTTATGATAAATCTACATACAAAAGTATACAAACATACATGCAAAAGGGGGAAAAAATGGCTGAGGGTTAGACAATAAGGGTTTTCCTTAGTCAAACCCCACTTTGGTAATCAAACCCTAAATAATGAAATGAAATGAAAAGAGTATGATAAATAGATAACACACAAATGTCATAAACTCACCACATCTTTGATGTTCAAAATTCTTAAGATATGCAATGAATTACTCTAATAGATTGACTTGATAACACTTGATTTGCTTGAATTCTTTTGAATAACTTGATGAATGCTTGAATGCTTGTGAATTAGGAGAGTATATGAGGAGATGTGAAATAAGGGTAAAAACTCTTATTTATACCTAATTTTATTAAAATTTCCACTAGAAATTTAAAATTATTTTGAGTTTAGTGGGAAAAAGGATTAAATAAGGTTTAGAGGAAAATTTCCCACTAGAAATTTAAAACTATTTTGACTTTTGTGCCAAAAAGGACTAAGTCAACCCTATTAGCGACTTAGTCCCACTTAAGCAAATTAAGTGGGTGTCTAATTTTGGGGCATTAAAAGTTGTGTAATGGGAATATCCTTAAAAAAAATTGAAAATGGTCAGGAAGTACATTAAGGGGTCAAATAAAGCATAAGAAAGGTGTAAATAGTGAGAATAAGCCTAGAAAAGTGTGAAATCTTGTTACAAGACTTTACAACACTTCAAAATAGGACTTAATAAGTGATGAAAAGGCGATTTTTAGGTGAAATATAATTAATAGAGTCTAGAAAAGTATAGAAATGTTTTACAACACCTTCACAAGACATCATAGTTTGAATGTTTAGGAACTAATGTGAAATTTTTGATCACATTACATTAAACCCAAGAAAAATCAAGCCACTTGAAATTTTTTGAGAAGTACATTAAGAGGTCAAATAAAGCATAAGAAAGGTGTAAATAGTGAGATTAAGCCTAGAAAAGTTTGAGATATTGTTACAAGACTTTACAACACTTCAAAATAGGACTTAATAAATCATGAAAAGGTGATTTTTAGGTGAATTATTATGAATAGAATCTAGAAAAGTATAGAAATGTTTTACAACACTTCACAACACCTTAACAGGACATCATAGTTTGAATGTTTAGGAACTAATGTGAATTTTTTTTATCACATTACAATATTAAACCAAAGAAAAATCAAGCCAAAGTCCATTAGAAAGACTCAAGTGAGCTTAAAAATGTCAACTATATATTTTTTGGCAAAACATTAAGCCCCCACTTTAGTGAGAGTATGAACTTGCTTCAAACTCTTGCTAAACTAGCCCAACATGCACATCGAGAGGGATCCTAATGCAATCATGTCGGTAAGATTAAAAAACAATAATCAAGAGGGATGATCAAGCCCTCAGGATCAAGATCTCATGGCAAACCAAATATAAGAACAAAGGAACACACGTGATGAAGAAAAGGAATGAAAGCTTCAATCGTTTATCCAGTTCATTATGGATTAGATCTAAGCTGGTTGTTTGAAATAATAAATGTGAACTCACACTGGGGTGACAAAACTTATTGTTTCCTATCAAGTGATAACTCCCAAGTATACTCACTCTAGGGCCACAAAACATTTGGTTGTCCATGGGGCGAGAAAGCCCAAAAGGTGAGATACATATGTTAGTTGGTATGCACTCACAAACACACATATGGCTATGGGGAAAGTTGTACCTCAGAATGGGCATCCCACTCAACCATATTAGAGTTATACCTCCTGATAACTTTAATAAGGTTCCACAAAGACAATGTCAGTTCATGCTTCATGAGACAAGCAAAGCTTTGTATGCTTAGAACCTATGAACAAAGAGCAAGGTACCACTGGCATGCAAGTTGAGTTATGCAAGGTGGAAAAAATGTAATGTAAAATGAAAAATATGTTCAAAGGATTCTTGTTAAGTTCATGCAAAGGTTTGTCACTTAGGGAACATTGTGTATAATGTCTCCAAGAGAAAACCAATCGAAGAATAGTATATTGACAACTTAGGGGATGCAATGTGTCACATCAGGCCACCAAGAGGAATGTAATATGCTAAAATAGATCACACTTATGAAGGACATCAACCCCAATGTCATACAAAAAGTGACAAACATGTTGTATGAAGTGACAAGGCTACACTAAGAACCAAAAATGAAAATGAAATGATGCCAATATATGCCCCCCACTTTAAAATTACAATTATTTTCTCTCATGGATGTGAAATAATAACAATCTAACTATATAATCACCTATATTATTCAAACTAAGAAATTAATTTTTTAACTTGTGGGTGCAAATAGATTTTATTTACAATCAAATAATCTATAGTTTTGTAATAATATGGGCATGAGATATGTCAAATTCTAAGCTTAAACCAACATAAATTATTAAAATTTCCTGATATGTTTTTGGTTTGTCTGTGTAGGTGTTTATATTAAAAATGAATAGATCTAGGGTTTAGGATTAAATTTTGCGATGTAAGGTCAACACATGCATAAGTGCATGAAAATGAGAGACCAAAAAGTTGTCTTAATTGTATTATGTACCCCAATCATATTTAGAGGCTTAATTTTTCCCCACTTTTGTCAATGCATTTTCCCCCCAAATATTTAATGAGGGAATCAAGGGAAAACAATGATTTTTGTTTATAGTTTTCTATTGATATCAAGGGGGGAGAGAGAATCATGTGTAAATGAACTTATCTACTCAGGGAAAGAGAATCATGAGAGAGGTTTCAAGAATGTTTTGTTCAAAGTTGTTGTGTGGTCTTTGGTGGATTTTCACATTTTTTGTTGCCATCAACGATAAAGGGGAAGATTATTCCAAGTATGCTAATGTTCTAATTTATGTCAATAGGGATTTTTCTAACTAGAGTTTTCATTGATGTCAACTATGGGATGAAGATGTTGAGGATATTGATAAAATTGTGAAAAAGAGGAAAACATGTTGTGCATGTGTAGTTGAGATATTAAGGATGTGGTGTGAGTACATGGAGCTATTCTCTTTTTGTAGAGTTTGAAGATGAGTGTGAATGGGGTAATAATATGAGATTATGTTTCTAGTACTTTGTTTCCAAGTGCTTTTGAGGAAATTTAATAAATAGAGTAAATTTTATTATGCAAATGTTAATAATGTGCTTTGATATTGTGCTCCATATTTTTTTGGTCTTGATGTTTTTCCTTTGTGGATCTTATAGGTTATTCAAGGGTACAAATCTTATGCTTTGCAAATTTTCAAGGGTGTAAAGTGCGAGATATTTTCACTAGTGTGTGAACTAGTTTTTTAGTGATGTTTTTCTTGGTCTAGGAGAAATGTATTTGCTCTTCATTTCTATGTCATTTGGATTTAGGTTAAGTAGATTTGGGAAGTTATAATTAGTTTATCTTTTCATATCCATGTTTTTACTTGATTTGGCGCAGTAAAATGTGACTTTCATTTAGTAGTATGCAATTAAGGGTTATTAGTTATTTTGAGTTGAAGTATTTGTTGATTGGAGCTTGAAAGAAGTGTTTGATGAATGTTATGTAGTTTGTGGATTATTCAATATTTATTTCAAGTGAACTATATTTTTTGAAACTTTCAAATTGTTCTAAGGAAGCACACACTTATTCTCTATGGTGTTTTGCATGGGTGTTGGTAGACCTTGTTTTTAATAGTACATGCGAGGCTTTTGGAAGCATGTTGAAGTGTGTTGGGATCTATTTGGATCCTAATTAAGGATTTGTGTAGGTCTCCTTTCATTCCTATCCACCATGGGAATTTTTAAGTGGTGACCTATTTTGATTTTGAATATATAATGGCTAGTGGCTAACATTGGATAATTTTTTTGACGTGGAACTTGATATAAATATGTAGGTTCTTGATGCAAGTGATCTAGCAAGTGGAAAGAGTAAGAAGCAAGATAGATGCAAGATTTCTAAAAGTGGTGTGAGCTATGTGAAATTGAGTAGAGTAGTGTGAACTTCATGTTAGGGTTCCTAAAGGAAGTGAGCTAAAGGAATCTGATATCCTTCATGTGGCATTGTGAAACTGTGCAAGGAATTGTGGTGGACTCGTTGCATTGAGAAGTTTTTTATCTATGTAATATTCTTCCTCTATCTTCTTGTTTTTTTTTTCTATGGAAATGAGCCCTAGATGTGAGCCTTTTGGAAAGTGTGTCCTATTTTGGCAATGAGCCCCTTTGTACTAGTTTTTCTATTACTTATATTGTGAGCTAATCCTCATCGTGGTTTTTCCCATATTGGGTTTTCCACATAAATTTGGTGTTCTCATGTGTATGGTGTTGTGATTTTAGTTCATTTTATTTACATTTCATGTATAATCAAGTTAACAAAATAAGAGTTTATGGAATACTTGTGGATTTGTTTACTATTGAGGGTTTTGAAGGTTTAATTTGTTAAAACTAATTCACCCCATATCTCAATTATCTTGCTCTTTTCAACACATCATCTAGTTTCCTTGATAAAATTAAATTCTATTTAGCCTTGGAATGTGCCTTACGTCTTATAGAGGTTGATGATTCCCATTATGCAACTTAATCATTTTTTTTCCCTTTCCAACAATCTTACAAGGTTTTTTATCTCAAAAATAAAATAGCCCAAAATCCCCTTGTACATAATCAAGAAAATAACTTCTATGGGTCGTAGCATGAAATGAAGCCTCTAAGTCTAACACCAAAGAATCATCAACATTGTTAAGGCATCAAATAAAAGCATCATCCTTAGATTTATTATTGTGCATATTATACTCCTTATTGCCATCTTATTTATCTCCTACGTTATTCTTCTAAGACCACTAATCCTTCTTCAAATGATCCACTTTCTCACAATATCAACTATGGCAATAGAAAAAGTATCTCTTTACTTTTCCTTGCTCATTTGGCCCTCCTTGTTAAATTGAGCTTAATGTTGCCTTGAATTAGTGTTGTAATGTGTTTGACACATTCAAATTAGGTCTTGGGCCCTTGTGAACTAGTGAACTTAAATAGTGCCTTACTAAGGTGTTGCAAAGTGTTGTAACACACTTTAACAATTTTTTTAGGTTTTATTAATTAACTAAACCTAATAAACATCTTTTTAACAAAAATGCACCTTAATGATACCTTTTTTAGAGTTTTGTAAAATGTTGTAACACATTTTCACACTTTCTATGATTTCTATTAAATAATTGGGCTTCTTTATACTTTAATTGGCCTTATTTTGCATCCACAAGCCTCATTTAATGCATCTTTTTTAGGATGATCCTTACATAAATCAATATCTAATCATAATTTATGTGTTTTTAGGTTGTGTGGTCTATATTTGGTGGTACGGGACTCATACACCACCTTTGGTGTATGGCTCTTACTTAGGGTTTTGGGTCCCAATCTAGATTTCACAAATTTCTAAGCATTTTTAAAAATGGTCCCATAATTTATGCCTAATGGGACTCATACACCACATTGACCATATGAGTATTGTGTGGCCCAAAATTAAAATTAACTCAAATTCTTGATGGTATTTAATCCTCCAAGATATGATGTCAGCTTGTAGTGTTGTAATTTTTGGAACTTTCACTTATTTTCACCTCAAGCATTCAAGCATTCATCGTTGTAGCAAAGTTGAGTTCACAAGAGCATTCAAGTTGTGCTATAGAAAAATGGCCCAATGTCATTTCCATGGCCTTTTAGGTCTTTTTCATGGTATTTGATATATTTTTCTATAATTTTATGTTGTAACATGGCTAGACTCTATTTATTGCAATTCACCTAAAAATGACCTTTTTATTCATTATCAAGTCCTATTTTGAAGTGTTGTAAATTATTGTAACAAGATCTCACACTTTTCTAGTCACATATTCATTATTTATCCCTTTCTTATGCTTTATTTTTCCCCTTTATGACCTCATATGTCTTAAGTGTATTTTTGAATGTAAGCCCAACAAACAACATTAAATACAACTTAATTTCTGACACCCATTTTCAAGTCCTATGTGTGACCCATTCACCATGGGTGGAAAATGAGTCCCCCTTCACTCCAAATTCAAAATTTCTAAATTTTCCTTTTGGGTTTTTATTCAAAAACACTTGATGTTAGCCTGTGATGAGGTATGAATAGTTGACTAAGGCACAAGTGTGTATAAATAGGTGATTTTCACCTCATTTTACATCCCCTACAATTCTCCAACATTCACACATCAAATTCAAGCATTCAAATATTCTAAAACATCAATTCAAGCAATATTCAAGTACTTTGGACTATCCATTAACATTATTTCAGATTTTCATTATCAAGGTTTTGGTAATTTGATAGCTATTGTATGTTATTATTTTATCATTATATTTCATTCCATTGTTTCATTAGGAGTTTGATTACCAAAAGTGGTGTTTGCTCGAGGAAATTCTATATTTGCTAATGGGTATGTGAAAGATCATGATGGGACAAAAAGTGGCAATATGTAAGTGATATCATGGCCCATGTGACTTATGACTTTCTTTTACCAAAATTGATGAAATGAAAAAGATTTTAAAGGAGATTATCAGCTTTCCACCAATATAAATTAAGTTTTACTTTGAATTTAATAAATAATTATTATTCATTTCCCATTTGAATTATGACTAAAGTCCTAATTGATAGTTTGATTGAAAAAAATCTATAGCTTTCAAATGGTATCACATTTTTTTGAATCCAAATCATGTGTCACATTCTATGCTTCATAAACTTTAGGATTAAAAAAAAATGAATTTCCTAAATTTTTGACCAAGTTAGGGTGGTTAGACATACTAGTTTTTATATTTTTAAAAAGTTGGAATAAAAAAATTATAATTAATTATTTACTTAGAAAAAAAATACAAAAAAATATGCATCACATTGGGACATGAATCCTCTACTTATATCTAAAATATTATAAAAATATATTATCATTTTATTGTGGTTAGGGTGGTTAGACAAACACCTACTTATTTTTTCCTTGAAATTTAACTACTACTACATTGAAATTTCAAATTTTGACCAAATAGAATTTTTTTAAAATAAACCTAGTATTTTAGAAAATAAATTCAATTTACTACAAATTCTTTTCTTACATATTTTTGAAATAATATAGATAACTTATTCAAATTTTTATGTCAATTTTCCTAACTCTGATTTTTCTAAATTTTTGCCACTTAAGGGCCTATTTTTTCCATGATGATCCTACACATACCCTAAACCTCAACCATTTTCCCCCATTGCTTGTGTGTTTGCAAACCTAGGTATGCAAATTTAACAATCTTGTTGGTGTTGAAGATTGTTAAACAAGTCAATTAGGTGCTTCAAGTCAACTCATTCATATTTCAAGCTTGGAGAAGGTTTTATGTTCATTTCTTATAGAATTGAATTCAACAACCTAACAGTTAGAGATTTCTAGATCTAGTATTACTCAGTTGTCTCTTGATTTTTCAAAATTTTGAGAGAGGATTGATTCACCACTAGTGGTGAATGAGTCCCACCTTGTGATTGAAAATTTGAATTTTGTCAGATTCTAGATCACGACAGTTAGAAACTAGTTTCTGACATTTTTTCATGAGTAGGACTAATTCGCCACCCTAGGTGAATGATTCCCACTATGAAATTTCACTTATTTTATTCAACATCCACAACATTCCAGATTCAACAAACATTTCCATGGTGCACCTTTTTTTATCTCATTTCTTTTTTTTCTACATTATTTCTTCATATAGTTCATTGTTTCCATATCACAACATTCTTTCAAACATAGATTAAATCTTAGTTTTGCATTCAAATTCACTCATATAGGTCACTCAATTTCATTTAGTTTAATTCATATAGTTTAGACAACATCACACATAACATAATTTCAATTAAACCTTAGCATTTTTGGGCCCTATCTCTCTCCTTTTAGGTGAAAATTTCTAGAAGAGCTAGAGTTGTCCATAGGATAACCCAAAAATCAATGATTTATTTTGTTGAACCTAGATTTTTAACACTTTTTATTTATGATTTCATTTTCCAATTGCATCTTAGTTTACACTTGTGTGAACATTCAATTAGGACATTGTTATTTTTTTGCATTCTAGGACTTTTCATATTGCATTAGTGAAAATTTCATTTATATTTCATTTTTGTATTGTATCTCATTGAAAATATTAAAAATCAAAATTTTGCATCCTTGATTGCATTCTATATAGCATTAAATTAATCTTTATTTTTTTGAAAAATAGAGAAAAACATCATACTAGGACTCATTTGCCACCGTGGGAGAATCAATCCTCTGCAGTTTTTACACAACATTTCTAGCATTTTCTTGCATTCCAATTTATTGTTCTTTCATTCTATTTTCATTTCTAGAATCTTTGTTTTTAATTATTTATTGTACCTTATTTTACTTGCATCATGGCATTTTCTTTTAATAAGTTTTGGATTTCATTAAAATCATTGAGAGATATGTCCAATTGTGCCTTTGGTTGTTACCCTAATGACCTTGAACTCACACATGCTCCTTCAAATCCTCATTATTGTCGTCCTCATGATGTATAAATCATTAGAGAAGATGATTTTAGTATGAACAAGTTATACAAAGACTGCCTTAACAACCTAGAAGCCAATGTAGCCTTTTATCCATCCATGAATTCACAAGATCTTCCTACTATTGCACCTCCTAAGCAATTTTCCTATTTACATTGTAAAATCAATGTAAGACCTAAGGTTTTGCCCACAAGTGGACCTAGTTCCCCTAAACAAACACTTTCAACCATTTTATGATCACAAAGTCACAAAAACTCCTATAAACCTTGAGGAAACATATGGTAAAGGCTTCACTATCTTAAGTAAACAGGTTTGTGACACAAAACATGAACATGGCATCCATCAAATTCTCAAACAACAGTCAACAGATGCAAACACAATAGGATTAGGATACCAAGATCCTTCTCATCATGATAGACATGCTTTTCAACCTAGGATACTTTGGTATGCTAGTTTAGTGATCATGAATGCTCCTCTTGATTTAAACATTTTTCTTCCATGTGAACAACCATTCTCTCCTTCTAATGATGAGGATGTTAGGATCCTCATGGGTTCTCCTCCTCATATTCATGAACAAGGAGAATCTAGCAAATGAAAAATGACCATACAAATTAAAGAAGCTAAAGTTTCCTATACATCCACCCCCTGAATGTGAAAGGATACTTCAACTACATTTAAACAAAGTTCTTATACTTCTAACACCTATGAATAGGTTTTTTATTCATCCAAAATATTCTATCATACCATTTTTCAAATATCATCATATTATTGGACATTGAAAAAAAGAATGTTGGACATTGAAGGACATACTGGATAAGTATCACTTCACTGATACCGATTGTTTCCCCATCATACCTTAAAATAATATAATTCCCTTTGTCATGCCATGTTTGTAGAGTTTCCTATTCTCACTATTGTATGATCCTTTCCCATCACCCACCTCAAATAATTCTTTCCTTTAGACTTTGTGGGTGGCAAGAAGTCGTTAGCCTTGTCCTTGTAATGCACTTGAATTTGTCTCTTAACTATGTTATTCATTTTCCACTTAACCATTAAAGATTGAGAAACCAATAACTTAGTTAATGGTTGACTTGCATTTGCATTACTTGATTCGTTTTGTTTCATGTGCATATCATGTTTGGCCGTATCATGTGTTTGTTGTCTCTTTCTCTTTGTACACTTGTTCTATTTGTATCTATATTCTTCTATTCATCCTGCATTGTCTTTTTCACTTTTCTTTTGTGTTCTCTTTTTTAGGATGATGCAAAGCATATAGATTCCTTATATCTCTTTCATGTTGACCCAAAAGGTCCTTGTCTTTTTCAAATTTGTTTTGTGTTCTCCTTTTGTGGATGACATAAAGCATAGAGATACCATGTGTCTCTTCCATGTTGACCCACAAGGTCCTTTGTCTTTTTCACTTTTGTTTTGTGTTTTCCTTTTGGGGATGATGTAAGGAATTGAGACCAAAATGTCTCCTTCATGTTGACCCAAAACCATTTGAATTTTCTTTCACCTTTTTTCTTTCTTTTCATTTCACTTGTGTTTTCCTTTTTGGGACAATGCAAGGTGTTGAGACTGCAATGTCTCTTCCATGTTGACCCAAAATGGACTCTCTTTTTCTTTTGTTATGGATCTCTTTTTGTCATTCTTCCAGTTCTATTTTTTTTTGGGGAAGGATGACAATTTATAGCTATTTCAGAAACACACTACAACAATGAACATACTGAACCCAAATAAATAGATCCCTTATGTGTTTGGTGTGCTTTCTTTCCTGGGGGGAAACTCCCTTTATTTTTTTTTCATTTTCCTTGACATGACACAACCTAACTTCGAAACATATTACTTGCATAGGGATTTCCAAGTTGGCTCTCATGTCTTATTTTATTTTTTTCTTTTTCTTTTCATCTCTACTTTAAAGTAATTTCTCACAGAATGATGTTTCAAAATTCCTTGAAAGTGGGGGGCATACATTACTATTAGTTCATTTTAATTCTTGGTTCCTAGTGTATCCTTGTCATTTATGTGATGTGTTTTTCACTTTATGGATGACATTAGGTGTGATGTCTTTCATAATTGTGATCTATATCAGCATATTATGTTCCTCTTGGTAGCTTGATGCGATACATTGCATCCCCTAAGTTGTGAATTTACTATTCTTTTATTGGTCCTCTCTTGGAGACATTAGACACAATTTTCCCTAAGTGACTGACCTTTAATGAGTGACTGACCTTGAATGAACTAAACAAGACTCCTTTGAAAATTTTTACACTTTCTATTTTTCCATTTTTACATTTTACATGTTTGCCACCTAGCATAACACAACTTGCATGCCTATGGTACATTTCTTTTTTTTCATGTCATTTTTCCTTTTTGGCATCTTGTTAAAGTTATCAATAGGTGTAACTTTAATATGGTTGAGTGGGAAGCCCACCTAGCAGCATGACTTTTCCCATAGCCACCTTTGTGTTTGTGAGTGAATACCAACTAGTGTATGTATATGACCTTCTTGGGCTTTCTCACCCTACAAAAAGCTAGAAGTTTCATGGCCCCAGAGTGAGCACATTTGATCCTTCTCACCTGGCAAACCATTATGTGTTATGTCTCCCCAAAGTGAGTACACATTCTCTTTTTCAAACAATCAGCCTAGATCTAATCCACAACTAGTTGGACAGACAATAAAAGCTTCATCTAAAACTTTTCAACACTTGTGTGTTTATTTTTTCTTATATTTAGTCATGGGATCTTCATCCTAGAGGCTTGATCATCCATCTTTATTTTCGTCATTCCATCTTGTTAATGTAAGTGCATTTGAACCCTCCTCTTGATGTTCATGGCTACTTTAGTGTGAGTTTCAAGAAAGTTCATTCTCTCACTAAAGTGGGGGATAAATGTGTCAGAAAAGTGGCCCACTGTCATTTTCATGGCTTTTTAGGTCTTTTTTCATGGTATTTAATATATTTTCCTCTAATTTTATGTTCTAACATGGCATGAACATGCATATTTAGGTATTGAAATTCAACTAACAACATCTTGTGAAGGTGTTGTGAAGTTTTGTAAGACATTTATACATTCTTCTAGACTATATTTATTGCAATTCACCTAAAAATCACCTTTTTATTCATTATCAAGTCCTATTTTGAAGTGTTGTAAAGTATTGTAACACGATTTCATGCTTTTCTAGGCACATCTTGACTATTTATCCATTTCTCATGCTTTATTTGGGTCCTTTATGCCCTCATGTGTATTAATTAAGTGTATTTTTTAATATACTCCCAAAAAAGAACATTAAATACAACTTAATTCCTAACACCCATTTTCAAGTACTAAGTGGGACCCATTCACCATGGCTAGCGAATGAGTCCCCCTTTGCTCCAAATTCATTTTTTTTTAATTTTCCTTTTAGATTTTTATTCAAAAACAGTTGATGCCTGGTTGTGATGAGGTATGAAGGGTTAACTAAGGCACTAGTGTGTATAAATATGTGATTTTCACCTCATTTTACATCCCCTATAATTTTCCAAAATTCACACATCATATTGAAGCATTCTACAACATCAATTCAAGAAATATTCAAGTACTCTAGAGAATCCATTGACATTACTTTAGATTTGCATTATCAAGGGTTTGGTAATTTGATAGCTATTGCATGTTATTATTTTATCATTCTCTTTCATTTCATTGTTTCATTAAGGGTTTGATTACTAGAAGTGGAGTTTGACCAAGACAAACCCCTATTTACTAACCCTCAACCATTTTCCCCTATTACATGCGTGTTTCCAGACCTAGGTATGTAGATTTAACAATATTTTTTGTTGAATATTGTTAAGCAAGTCAACTAGGTGCTTGAAGTCAACTCATTCATATTTCAAGCTTGGAGAAGGTTTTCTATCCATTTCCTACATAATTAACTTCGACAACCCAACAATCAAATATTTCTAGATATGGTGTTGCAAAGTTGTCTCCTAATTTTTCAAAATTTTGGGAGAGGACTGATTTCCAAATAGTGGTGAATGAGTCCCACCTTAGGACTAAAAATATGAATTTTTTCAAATTCCAGATCCCAACTGTTAGAAACTAGTTTCTGACACTTTTTCACTAATAGGAGGATTAATTTGCCACCTTGGGAAAATGAGTCCCACTATGAAATTTTAGAGATTTTAGTAAACATCCACAACATTCCAAATTCATCAAACATTGCCTAGGTGCATTCTATTTCATCTCATTTCTTTCTATTCTGGATTATTTCTTCATTTAGTTCATTGTTTGCATATCACAATTTGTTTTGAAACATATTTTAAATATTAGTTTTGCATTCAAATTCACTCCTATAGATCACTCTATTTCATTTATTTAACCTCATTTGGTTTAGAAAACATCACACATAACATAATTTGAATGAACCCTTAGCATTTTTGGGCCCTATCTCTCTTCTTTTAGGTGCAAAACCCTAGAAGAGCTAGAGTTGTCCATACAATAACCTAAAAATCAATGATTCACAAGTGTTTAAAAGAGCATACAAGAGCATTCAAGGGAATATTTTTAATTTTTTAAGAGAATTATTTAAGCAATAGGAATCATGTCAAAGTATTCATGTGTCAAGTTTTTTTTGGAGCTAACAATTGTGATGTATAGTTTTATTCAAGATCTATCACATTCAAGCAAGAGTAAAGATCTACATCAATTGGAGCCACTTCATACCTATTTTTAGTACTTTATTGCTAAATTTTGGTTTAGGTTGAAGGTACATTGAAGATAAAGTTTGGAGAAAGTTGTCAAAGTTGCCACCTTGCATTAAAGATCACTGGAAGACTTCTACAAGTTGCAAATTAGGGTTGCAGATCTAGAAATCCATTGGAAGGGATAGAGCATACATTGAGGATCATATTTATACTTTGAAGCTTGAGAAAATCCTAAATAGACTAATATTCCCATTTTGGAGTATCGGCCCTAGTTTTGGTCATTTTCTAGGTTTTTGTAGTTCCAAACGCCCATTTACTAGCTTCTAGTTTTTGCATAGAAACACAAATCTAGGACTAAATCACCTAGCCTGGCATATGAGTCCCAACAAGCCTTAAATTCAATGTTTTAAGCATTTCATTCCTTCATTTAGTCATCTTTATATTTGTAGGTGCACTCATTTCATCTTGCAACTTTCTATTCTAATTTATATGCATTTTTAGGTCATTTAGTGAAAGGATTCATTACATTAGGTTTTATCATTACATTTTTCATTTCATTTGTCTTTCCAAGTACTATATTAGTGATGAACCCCTCTTTAGTTTATAATCAGACCCTAGGATAGCCCTATTGTAAGACCTCTCTCTCCCTTGCATACTTTAGATTGAGATCTTTAGGATTTCCCTTCAATGAAATAATTGTGAAGTGGGTTATGTTCTATTTCCTAAACCATACAAATCATAATACCATTTTTTTTGTTTCATTTTGGTGAACCCACATTTAGAACATAATAATTTTGATTTGGATTGCATCATCATCCTATATTTTGTTTGGATTAACATATCATTACGGTTTGCATTAGTGAAAGTTCATATAGGTTGCATTTTTGCATCTAAAATAATTGAAAAACTTATAAAATTTACACGTGTATTTAAGTTACAGATCATACAATATAAAAAAGCATAAAAATCACTTGAAATTTTCTAAAAATTGTGAAAAATCCCTTACTAAGACTCAGACACCCCTCTCGGTCATTTAGTCCTAGTGCAAAATTTGAACTACATTTTCTAGAATTTAAAACCCTATTTTTGTGCTCATGTTTTCTATTGATTTCTTTCTATTTAAGTTTACAAACTTTATGTTTCATTCACTTCATTGCCTCTAGTTTAATTTCGTTCATCTTGTGCATTGCTTAATTTTTTTGAGAACATTTCATTTCACATTGTTTCCTAGTTTAGAATCTGAGTTTTTCATTGCATTTCATCATAGATATGTGTTTTGGTAAACTATGGATGTCCTTGAAGTCCTTAGTGGATGTTCCAAGTTGTGCTTTTGGAAATGAACCTAATGAAATTGAACATACCTATGCTCACTCAACTCCTAATGCATGTCCTCCTTGTGATGTTGACATCATTGGAGGAGATGATGAAATCATGAATACATTCTTAAATGGTTTCCTTAACAACATTGTAAGCAATGCATCCTTTTATCTATCAATAAAATAACCAACACCCTCGATAATACCACCACCCGATATGTTTGGTTACATCCTAAAACTAAGACAAGAAATGAACCTAAGTTCCCTACAATAGGTGAACCTAGTTCCTATAAGCAAGAAAAAACTCTCCCATTCTATGTTAAAAAGTGACAAACACTCCCATCAACATAGAAGAGACATATGGAAAAGGATTCACAATCTTGAGTAAACAAAGATGTGATTCAACAAGTGAACATGAAATTTACCAATTCTTAGAGAAAATTCAAGTTGAAAATACAAAAGGGTTGGAATATTAAGATCCTCCTCTAGATATAAGTTTCCTCCCTCCTCAAGAATAATCAATAACATAGAATGATAATAACAATGACATGGTGATCTTCAGACCCCCTCCCTTTATCCTAACTAGAGAAGTTGGTGAATCTAGTAAGAAACCAAAAACCTATATAAGCAAGTCCTTCTACCTTCCTTGTCCTAGGTTTGAAAATGAGAAAGCATTGCAAATTCTTCTTCATCATGGTCTCATTAAATTACCACCCCCTACCAAAATCAAATTTCCTAAAGATAACACAAAGTATTGTGCATACCATCACATTCTTGGGCATAGTACTAAAGACTATTATACCTTATAGAGGATATTGAATAGATACAATTTTCACAAAAATCTTGACTTTATAATTGAATAAAAATTATAGCCATTCAGCTCCTTGTCATGGAATAGTTGTAAAATGTTACATATTCTCACCATTATATGATATTTCCATAACCTACCTTGACTCATTATTTTCTTGTGCATAGAGAAGGAAAGAATTAGGTAGCCTTGTCATTTTAATGAATTTGTTTTTGTCCCTCTAACTATTTTCTATTGGGATGCAAATGACCTTATCATAGGTTGACTCACATGTGCCTTACTAGTCTTTTACATTATTTATTTTTCTTTTCTATGATTGCATGTGTGTAATGTTATCCCCAATGATTTTTATTTTTTTTATGTTCTCTCTCTTTGTGACATTCCTATATTTCTTCCTTCATTCCTCTCTATGTCATCCATCTTTTTTCTTTTCTTTATCTTTTTCATTTATCTTGTGTTTTTCCTTTTGGGGATGATGCAAGGCATCAAGACATTCATGTCTCTTCCATGCTGGCCCAAAATATTTTCATTTATCTTTTCTTTGTCATTTTTTCCTTTTGGGGATGACTCAAGGCATTGAAACATTTATGTCTCTTCCATGTTGACTCAAAAGGTTTTTCTTTTTTCTTTTGCTCTTTGTTCCATTCTTCTAGTTCTATGAGTATTCGAGGAATGATGATAGTTCCAGGCTCTCTAAAAACATTGTAGCAAGAATATACTAATCCTAAATCTAAAGATCCCTTATTTATTTTTGGAGTTCCATATTTGGGACAACCCCTCTCTTTCCTTTTGCATGACATAGCTTTATTTGGAAACGTATGACTCGGCATAGGGATTTCCAAATTAGCTTTCGTGTCTTCTTTATTATTAGCATTTATAATTCGATACTTTAATTAATTTCTCAGAGCATGGTGTTTACAAATTTATTTATTGTGAGGGCATACATTGGCATTATTATTTTACATTTTCTTTTTCTCATGTTTCATGGTGTAGTCTTCTTGCTTCATGTGATGTGTCTCTTTCTTTATGTTGACATCGGGTGTTATGTCCTTCAAGAGCATGATCTCTCTTAGCATATTAAATTCCTCTTAGTGGTTTGATGTGGCACACAACATCCCCTAAGTTGTGAATCTTTCATTCTTTGATTGGTCCACTCTTGGAGACATTAGGCACAATATTCACTAAGTTAAAGAACTTACATGAATTAAGGAAGACTCCTTTAAATGTTCATTATGGTCACATTTGCATTTTCAATTATATGACCACCTTGCATAACACATCTTGCATGCCTATGGAGCCATCTTGTTCACAAGCTCCAAGCATACAAATCTTTTCTTTTCTCATGAAGCTCGAAGTTCATTTTACATGGTGCCTTATCAAAGTTATCAAGAGGTATAAATTTGGTATGGTGTGATGGGAAGCTGATTTGAGGCATGACTTTCCCATAGCCACTTGCATGTGTTTATGAGCACATACCAGTCATGTGTGTATGTGTCTCACCTTCTTGGATTATTCACCCATCAGACAGCCTAAAGTTTTATTGCCTCAGAGTGAGCATGCATTTTTCAAACAAATATCCTAGATTTGATCCACATCGCAATGGAAAAATGGTCAAAGCTTGATCCACCCTTTTGTTTTATTTTTCCTTTTCCTATTTGACTTTGGTAGAGTATTCTTCTGCCTTATTATTGCTCTTTATATCATTTTCATATGTGTCTGTTTGTGTCTATGTTGGTTTTCCAGAGGATCTTGATCTTGGGGGCTTGATCACCCTCTTAATTGTTGTCATCACATCTTACCAGAATTGGTGCATTTCAACCCCTCTTGATGCGAGTTTGTCTACTTTAGTGTGAATTTGAAGTAATTGCATCCTCTCATTAATGTGGGGGCTAAATGTGGCAATAGAAAAGGTATCCTTTTACTTTTCCTTCCTCATTTGAGCCCTCCTTGTAAAACTAGGCTTAATGTTGCCTTGATTTAGTGTTGTAATGCATTTGACACATTCACATTATGTCTTGGGCCCTTGGGAACTAATGAACTTAATGGTACCTTCCTAAGGTGTTGTAAAGTGTTGTAACATGAATTCACACTTTTCTAAGGTTTTATTAATTAACTAAACCTAATAAACCTATTTTTAACCAAAATGTACCTTAATGATAACTTCTATAGAGTGTTGTAAAGTGTTGTAACACACTTTCACACTTTTCTAGGATTTTTATTAAATAATTGGGCTTATTTATGCTTTAACTAGCCCTTTTTTCTGCATCCACAAGCCTCATTTAATGCATCTTTTCAAGGATGATCCTAACACAAATCAACATGCAATCATAATTTAGGTATTTTTAGGTTGTGTGGCTGAAATTTGGTGGTCTCAAACTCATATGCCACCTTGGGTGTATGGGTCTCGCCTAGGGTTTTGGGTCTTGATCTAGATTTCACACCTTTATAACCATATTTTAAAGGGGTCCCATAATTTATGTGTAATGTGACTCATACGCTACCTTGGGTGTATGAGTCTCGTGTGTCCCAATATTAAAATAAATTCAAATTCTTGGTGGTATTTTATTCTCCTAGATCTGATGTCAGCTTGCAGTATTGCAATTTTAGGAATTTTTTCATAATTAATTATAATATACATGTTTCTTTCACTCATTTTCACACCAAGCATTCAAGTATTCATCCTTCTAGAAAATTTGAGTTTGTGAGAGCATTCAAGAACATTCATGGGAAAATTATCAAGTATTTTAGAGCACTCTTCAAGCATCAAGCATCTTGTCAATGTCTTCATGGATCATTTTTTTTGGAGCTAACAATTGTGATGTAGGGTTTTAGGGTTTTATGATTCAAGCAAATGTTCAATTGAAGATCTATCACAATTAGGAAAGAGTAAAGATCTACATCCATTGGAGACACTTCATACATGTTTGCAACACTTTATTGCTAAAGTTTAGTTTAGGTTGAAGGTGCATTGTAGAAAAAGCTTAGAGAATGTTGTCAAAGTGTTCAAAATTATCAATTTTTTCACCTTGCATTGAAGATCATTGGAAGACTTCTATAGGTTGCAAATCTAGGTTTAGGATTTGAAAATCAATTATAAAGGACATAGTGGACATTGAGGAGTAGATTCAAAATTTGAAGCTTCAGAAAACCATATCTAGACTGATATGCTAGTTCTAGCATGAGTCCTAGTTTAGCTCATTTTCTAGGTTTTTGCAATTTTAGAAACCCATTTGCCAGATTCCAATTTTTGCATCAAAAACCAAATATGGGACTAAATCATCTAGACTAGCATGTGGGTCCTAGTAGGCCTTAAAATCAATGTTTTTGGCATTTCATGCATTGATTTAGTCATCTTTAATTTCTAATTCCACACTTTTCATCATGTACCTTTTTGTTCTTATTTAGATGCATTTTTAGGTCATTTAGTGAAAGGTTGCATTACATTAGGTTTTATCATTACATCTTTCATTTCATTTTCCTTTGCAATCCCTAGACTATTGGTGAACCCCTTTTTAGTTTACAATAAAACCCTAGAACAACCCTATTGCAAGATCTCTTTCTCTATTGCATACTTTAGATTGAGATCTTTAAGGTTTCCCTTTAATGAAATAATTATGAAGTGGGTTATGCTCTATGTCCTAAACCATATGAAAGCATAATCTAGTTTTTCTATTGTTTCACTGGAAATCCTTCTTTCCTATAGATTTAGACATTTTTTCCCTTGACTAAGTTCCTCATGACTTCCCATGACCTCCAAAACCTTTCCATCTCTCTATTGATCTACCCCTACTTTTGTTGAGAAATATGGGGTCATCTTAGAGAAATATCCAAGAATAATAGTTCCTTTAGTAACTTTTAATTTTGTTAAACTACCTCAAAGACACGTACAACTATGCCAAAAATAAGAATCAAACATAGTGCATTTCCCACATTAACCTTTATGAGAGAAGCACATGTAAATTCAATAGCAAGATTTAAGATATTCTACAAACATAATTAATAAACATGAAAGATGGAACAAAAGATAAGAGCATAGATTTATGTGGGGAAAACCCTTTCAGGTAAAAAACCCCACCTTCCAAAACACTCAGCTCAATTGTATTAATAACCAACAACAATAGTTACAATACAATCTCAAAGCTATTTTCTTTAGGATTTTACATCTTGTTCATTTTGGAGAGTACAAGAAACAACATTATTCATGACATTCACACTATTACAGTGTCCTCAAGCACACAATGAAAATTCATTTGAGTTCACCATCCTCTTGGCCTTATGGCCAGCTAGTCCTTCACCTTGTCCACTCTCTATCTCTCTTCTATCAGGTTCACACCACCCCAATCATTTTGTTTTTCTTCTTGTTATATTCACTTTGACCCTTCAATTTCCAAGAATCTCCTATCCAAAACCAATTTGGTTCACTCAACTGCCAAGAACCTCAACTGTTGATATTATCCCACATTGGCACGAAATATTAAAAGTCATAAACAAAAGCCTAAAGACTTTAGGTATCCACAAGTTAGCCCTTTGATTACCAACTCACTCATACACCCATGCTCAAACCAATCATTGACATGGCCCCATCAAAGTGAACACCCATCGATGCATCACTCAAAATGATAACTTCATAACCAGTGCATACAATTTATGAATTTACCAATCCCCATGACTACTATTGCCTAATCAAAGAAAACTCAAACTTCATAACCACCACATACAAGTTATGAAGTTACTGAATGTTGTGACAAGTTGATACCACTATCACCCAATCAGGAAGTTACAAAACTTCCAAACTCCATGAAAAAGTTATGAACTTAGGAACTTCAATGATTTACCAAGAATGAAGACTTGAATAGAGATATAATCCAACAATTTGAGGCACAATTTCCAACAGGACAGTGGTACAAGTAGGATCCATCACTTTTAGAGGTATAAGCAACAAAACTAGGGTTTCACCAGTGAGTTTGAGACACACATTCTCAACAATCTCCAACTTGATGAAGAACTCATTAAACCCCTTTCCAACCTTTAGAACCACTGTACCATAGCAACTAATGCAATAATAAGAATCTGAAATAATGCTCTCATGCTCTAGCTAAGACACCTACACTAACATCCAAGATGTCCACCAACTTAGGAAACAGTTTCATCCATCCAATACAGGAAAAGAAATGAGCCAAGGCATATATGCACCAATCTATAGAACACAAAAACTACATCCAACTAATAGAAAAGACTATAATATTCTACCACCACTTCACTGTGCTCACACGCTATAAAAAATCAATATCAACTTCAAAGCCTCAAATAGAACACAACTATGAGGTTATTCTCCAAAAACAAAAATAAAACATTAGCTAGATCAACAACTAGAGAGCTGACTACTCCCATCCAACTAATTATCCCACGCGATTGAAAATAACACCCATAGCTTTGGCTATTCCATCCAATCTTGCATACCTTCAAGGTATCCTCTTTAGTAGACTTATGTCAGCAACACAACCAACCCATCAATCATAGATACAATCACCATGCATAGACCAGTCGAAAAAGACCAAATGCATCCAAGTACTCCCAATACATGGGTAATGCCAAATCTGAAGGATCAAAGTCATAACAAGTCTACCAATAATAGCACACAGAAAATGTAACCATGTAGTACCAAGGAATTATCCACAATGATATCCACAACTTGCAACTAGGTATTACAAGAATAATTTCTCTCAACATTCTTCCAAATATCTTCCATGTTCTTCAACACCCAACAAAGGAAAAATATTAAGAACCTCCATGTCATTACCCAAGAACATGAGTGAAAAAACATGACCACAAGCTAGTGATCACTACAGCTTTGAACAAACCTTAAACCAATGTAATGTGAAACTAGACATCCAGGAAGAAAACCAAGACCAAATAGAGAAACTTTGCACATCATATATCTGTAGAACATCCTCCTACATACACCTCTAAATATAGTTGTTTCAAGTATGATCTCATTCAAAAACCCCAAAGAGAAAAGCATAAAAACACCCAACTGTTCAATCTCCAATATCAAATAGAACACTTATAACATGGAATCAACATGGATGTAAGCCTCTCAAAGAAGATCAAACTACGTCATTTCCCATATCAGGAAATCTGCCCACTACCATCCCCTATGACCATCATAGATGAAAAATAATAATCCAAAGGAGATAAACATGCTATCCATCTCTCACAATGAACCCTCCAGAACCATCTAAATAACAATTCGAGATCCATATCATGAAAGGAAGCATAAAACACATATGAAAGATACAATGGGAAAATACATCTCAAATTAGACTTCTTTGTAGAGTATACCAAGAGTGGGGAAAGAGAATTCTCCTCCAGGAGAATCAAATCATCATAACTTGCCCAAGATAAATCTCCTCATTGGTCTTTGTTGAAGTCACATCCAACCAAGGTGTAGGCTTCTCAGACTTTCTACTAAAAACTTCATCAAAAGTGTCCATCAATAGTTCTCTCCTCTACATAGAAATACAACCTCATGTTATTCTCCTTGTATTCATGAGTATTGGCTACTGATCATCTCATGCTAAACCCCAATATGCATTACTACAATATCATGAAGTATCAAGCAAATAATCGAAGCACCCAATAAACAAATAACTACCAAACCACTATCAAAGCTCCAATCATCTGAATTAGGAACTTATCATGATACCATGATCTACACACCCCCCTTAGGAGATACCATGCTCCAAGTGACTTCACCATGGTCTCAAGTACAATGTGCAATGTCAAAACTCCAAAACATGGGCAAGAGTATACCATGACATAAAGCAAACAAACTGAAAACCAATATCACCTATCAAGAACCACCAACACCTATACCAAAGCCTCCAAATGTACTCCATGGTTCTAAGATGTTGTACATCCTCAAATAGAGTCCATGTAAATGTGAAAGAACCCTTCTTCAATAACAGGATCTAGGAGCTCCTCTTAGTAACATATGCAACACTAAAGAAGATCATTCACCACCAAGTGATGAACACATAGTCATTGCTAAAACTCCCACTGAATCATGACATCCAAGCTTTCCAAGCATCATGACCAAACATCCATTGATCTAAAAAATTAGTAGGTATAATTGACAACATGTCCATCTAACAATAGTGCCAAGAAACACCACACCATCACTGTCAAAAAGCTTACACTAAAACATGTATCTAGCTCTCCATGACATCGTGATACACATGATATAGGTTTCCATAATTGACTATTTAGGTACTCAATGCCATCTATCCTCTCATCTCAAAGAAATCACACCAATGCACACAAGTGACCATAGACAAGGCCAACTAACAAGTTGGCACAAACACTGCATCAATGTCGTGGATATAAATAGTCTACATTTGAGTCGTCCAGAGAAAACATGTTGGTAAAGACAACCCACAACATTGCTCAACCCATAGATTCAATCAATGAAGCATGCAAACCCATCATCGCAATGGAATATGAAAAACTAAGATATCAAAGAGAACACCATGCAGACAAAATGACTCAAACACCAGATCAAGCCAAATCTAATTTTCCAATCATGTCCACAACTCAAGCACCATATCCTAGGAAACCACAAGTACCACCACAAGAATGTTGAGTAACAAATCACTTACCAACACTCCCATGCAAAGAAAGCATCTTGCCTCCTTAAACCATGCACAAAGTATGCATGCAAAACTATAACTATCTCATCCAACAACACCCCAAAAGCTAGGGTCTAGAAAATAACATAATAACTACTCCACATAACCACAAGTTTTTCTTGCCCATGTAAAACCTACAAAACCAAAGAGCCATGCAAGTACAAATTATCCTTAAAAGAAACAATAATTTAAGAAATCTAGGCCCCTCTCAAGCCAATTCCAAAACCATCAATATGTACATGCATCTGAGAAAAAGATAGGCTATTTCAGTAGCTTTCAAATCATCTAATGATTAACTCCATTGCCTTTATGCATTTGAGGTTAATAGTACACAATTCCTTCCAACACTAGGAAACATCACCTAGCATAAGCATTCTCTTCCACATCTGAGAAACAACCCAAGCTTCTCCATATCACTAAGGAGCCTCTCACATAGACACCTAGTTTGAATCACACTCTATTCCAACACAACCATAAGTATAAACTCACACCCCTTGCATCACAATCATTCGTTGTCAACCAGGAGCCTCAGACCACATCATTACAATATGATCAACTCTAATTTCTCCATCTTCACCATCCTTAAAGCTACGTGTTGTCTCTGAATACCACAAGACTTCCACTCATCAAAGGATCAATACATTAGTTGATTTCTCCAAATTTCCTTAAGCCTGACAGACTAAGAAATCTTCATTGAAGAAATACCAAAAACTAGCAACTACGAGAGGGCTCTAATACCACTTGTAGGTATCAATGAGTCCTAGACTCTATTCTTCCTGTACTCACATAACTCTGATACCACTTGTTAGGAAATATGGAGTCATTTCAAAGAAGCATCCAAGAATAGTAGTTCCTTTGGTAACTTTTAATTTTGTTAAATTACCTCAAAAACATATGCAACTATGTCACAAAGTGGAATTTGACACAATGCATTTCCCACATTAGAATTTTTGAGAGAAACACGTGTAAATTCAATAGTAAGCATTAACAGATTCTACAAATAGAACCGATAAACATGAATTATGGAACAAAAGATTAGAAGACAGATTTATGTGGGGAAAACCATTTCAGTTAAAAACCCACATCCTCCAAAACACTCAACTCAATTTTATTAATTAGAAACAATAATAGTTACAATACAATCATAGAGCTATGCTCTTTAGGAGTTTACATTTTGTTCATTTTGGAGAATATAGGCAACAACATTGTTCAAAACCTTCGCATTGTTACAATGTCCTCAAACACATAGTGCAGATTAATTTGAGTTCACCATCCTCTTGGCCTTACCAGCCGACCTTATGGCTAGCTAGGCCTTCACCTTGTTTACTCTTTGTCTCTTTTCTATCAGGTTCACACTACCCTAATTGTTCTATCGTTCTTGCTATATTCACTTTGACCCTTCAATTTCTAGGAATCTACTATCCAAAACTGATTCAGTTTGATCAATTGCCAAGAAGCTCAACTATTGACATTATCCCACATTAGCACATAATATTAACATTCATAAACAAAAGCCTGAAGACTTTAGGTATCCATGAGTTAGCCCTTTGATTACCAACTCACTCATACACTAGCAGTCAAACCAATCATCTTCATGGCCCCACCAAGTGAACACCCATCGGCGTGTAGCTCAAAATGATAACTACAACCAAAAGGACTAAAGGGACCACTTTCACCCAGTTGAAGAAAACTCAAACTTCATAACCACATCATACAAGTTACAAAGTTACAAAATCCTATGACAAGTCGATACCATTGTTGCCCAGTTAGGAAGTTACAAAACTTCCAAACTCTGTGACAAAGTTACAAACTTAGGAACTTTAGTGATTTGTTGACAATGAAGACTTGAATAGGGATACAAGCCAGGAAGTTGAGGCACAATTTCCAATAGTACAATGGTACAAGCAAGATCCATCACTTTCAAAGGTCTAAGCAACAAAATTGGGTTTCACTAGTGAGTTTGAGATACACATTCTCAACAAATTTTGTATTCAAAACATTGCTTGATGTGTATGTTCTGCCCTAGCCTTTTGAATGAATTTCCTCACTAAAAATTACACCAACAATATCATAAAATTTTAGTGTATTTGAACTAGAAACAAAATTACTAACTATCATTACCATGTTATTGTAGCTTTTAGTAAAAGAATAGAATATAAAGAGAGCTCTAACTTCTTCATCAAAATTTACATTAACAAAATTCAATTGATTGGTAAGTATGTTAAAATCATTTAAATGATAAGTAACTAATCCACCTTCTACCATTTTCATATTAAATAAACGCTTCATAAAAAGTACCTTATTCGAAGCTTAATGATTTTCATATACTTTTGTGAAGGTTTGCATCAACTCTTGAGTTGTCTTCACTTCTAAAATGTTGAATTTCATTGATTCTACAAGACACAAGCAGATACTTCCTAGTGCCTTTTTGTCCAAAAGTTCCCAATCCACATTAGCCATAGTTGTAAATTTTTTCTTTTCTTTCGCTTGTAATGGCTACCATAAATCCTTCTGATAGAGATAATAATCCATCTGCATCTTCCATAACTAATAGTACAAGCCCATTGAATTTATCAACCTTCAATTTACCCTCATCTATGATTACTCCTGCTCAATTGTAATACTTTCTTGCAGAGGATAATCAAATACAAATTGTTTTGATTCCACTTGTGAGGAATTGCAAGTAGAATATATCAATTAAATGCAGATTATAGTTAATGGATAGAATAATTAAATACACATAAATAAATGACAACAAAAAACAATAAAAGATTTAATGTGGTTCACCCAAATGATGGGCTATAACCACAAACCACAATACCTTTTATTATTTAATATCAAAGAAATTTTATTATAATAGCATACAAGAACTGCTACAATTTGTAGCTTTCATTTTCACCAATGATATCCACTGTTGTTCTTACAATGTGCTTTGTTGAATGTACCCATAGCTTAACCTACATTTTTTAGCCACAAACTCATGACCTTCATCTAATTGTTTCTCATGCACATCAATGACAAAAAAATTACCACATGCTTGTTGGACCTCCACCTCCCTTTCTGCAACTATTCGGCATCGTGACCATTAATATTCTCATGTGTAGCCAAAAAAACTCTTCATTTTTGGTGGTTTTTTACAACTATTTAAGTGTATTTTAATTACAAATGTGCAACAATTAAATTATTAAAATCATGACCAGTTTTTTCTATGGGGGTGCTTCAAGAGGGGTGTTAGCCTCCTTGCATTCCCTTGTTAAATATTTTTGGGGGAAATACAACAATAAAATTGGGGAAAATGAAGTCTAGCTCTATTATTTCACAAAAGTAGTAAATTTGTTCACAAAACACATGAAATTGAAGCAAATTGATGCCTAAGATTAGGCATAGGGTATGTGAAGGATCGTCATAGAGAAAATAGGCCCTTAAGTGGCAAAAAATTCAAAAAAAAATAGTTATGTAACTTGATGTAAAAATTTGAATAAGTTATCTATACTATTTAAACACTATGTAAGAATAGAATCTGTAAAATATTGAATGTATTTTTTAAACAACTAGGTTTACTTAAAAAAATAAAAATTATTTGGTGACAATTTGAAATTTCAATGTAGTAGTACTTAAATTTCTGGGAAAAAATAAGTAGGTGTGAGTCTGATAATATTTTAGATATATAAGAAAAATAAGTAGGTGTCAATCTGATAATAAAATGATAATATTTTTTATAATATTTTATATATAGTAGAGGACTCATGTCTTGATGTACTGGATATTTTTTTGTAATTTTTTTTCGAGTAAATAATTAATTATGAATTTTTATTACAAGTTTTTAAAAATATAAAACTCATATGTTTGACCACCTTAACTTGGTTTCATGAAATTTAGTTTCTCTTTAATCCTATCGTATGCAAAGCATAGAATGTGACACATGTTTTAGATTTAAAAAATGTGATACCATTTGAAGGCTATAAATTTTTCAATCAACTTATCAATCAGGACTTTCGTCGTAATTCAAATAGAAAATGAATAATAATTATTTATTAAATTCAAAGTAAAGAATAATTTATATTGGTGGAAAGTTGAGAATCTCCTTTAAAAATCCTTTTCGTTTCATCAACTTTGGATAAAAAAAAAGGTCGTCAAGCACATTCCCTACACATACCCATCATATCACCTCTTTTTGGCCCATCATGATCTTGCACATACCCCATAGAAAAAGATATGATATTTCAACTAATTTCATAGTTGAAAGTAGAAATTGTTCAAAAAACACCCTTCAATATCAATTTTTTGAAATTTACAAACTTTTGAACCTTTTTAGTATAAAGTTAAAGAAATAAATAGCCTTAAGAACTAAATTGGACACTCTACCAACCATTACCATGCCTTTGAATATTATAATTATCACAAAACACAAAATAAGTAATGGCTACAATAAACGAATAACAATTGTAGAGACAAAGCAATGTATGATGATTTCACCTTTCATTTACAACCATGTACAAAGTAGTGAAGTGAAGAAATTCTTTGTTCAAAAATGAAAAGCAAAGATACAATACTAAAACTAAATGATGGTTCTTTGCTTTAGTAAGGTTTCATAACCTTACCTCTAAGTTACTAAAATGTAGGCATTAGCCTTGAACATAAGCAATGTGTGGACCTTCACCTTAATGATTCATTCCCTTTGTGCCAATGCAAAATTATCTCATGGAAGTAATAACCAAAGACGAGCAAAAGTGAACTATAAATAAATATTACCATTAATAAATATAAATAAATATTACCATTAATGGCTGAAACATGTCCATCTATTTTGTAATCTCATAGCATGTTGTACACATACTAGGATTATTGGTAACTACCACTAGAGATCCTTGTGATCCACCTTTGATCAACATTTAAAATGACAAGAAAATGTGAAGTCCACTTTTCTCATTGTTCTCCACATGATAGTTGATAATGATGCCACACCAAACAATCTTTCTAGAATAAGATGGTTGGTAATGAAATGGTAGTGGAAGATTGGTGTTGCAATACATAGCACTGAAGGGTCTATTTCTTGAGGTTAATATGGTAGGTTGGCAGTGGAGTGTGAAACAACTAGAAATAAATATTACTATTAATAGATAAAACATGTCCATCTGTTTTGTGATCTTGCAGCATGTTATACACATACTAAGGTTATCCATAACTACCACTAGAGATCCTTGTGATCCACCTTTGATCAACATTTAAAATGACAAGAAAATGTGAAGTCCCCTTTTCTCATTGTCCTCCACATGGTAGCTGATTGAAACACCCTTGAAAATAATTTTTTAATTTTGCCACCTCATTGAAGAAAAATAAAATTCTTCACATAGACTCGTAAGATAGGGTGCCCCACCATTGGACCCTTTCCCCTGTACGCAAAGATCTAGACATTGACAATATGCCATTTAGTTCACGCAATTTACTCTGCAAACCAGGTAGCTGGCCAAATATCCGTTACTTGCTTAGTGGTCAAATATCCGTTACTGTTTTCCAACGTACAGGAACCATACATGAACAAAGCCTTGTCTATTTCTTGTACATCAGAGAGAGGCATTCGTTCTTTACCATGACAGGCTTTACAATCCAGACAGCTTGGTCTATTTCCTGTAGATTTTTATCATCAATTCAGACATCTAGAATGCGGGTCGCCGAGTAGGTAAAAGACCATGAAAATCACATGCTAAATTAAACAGGTCAAAAGCGATCGAGGAGCATGATGTCTCTACGGGGAACCACATGCCATCAGGTCATAGGTAAGAGTCGCGTAGAAATGTTACGTTTAGAATCTTGGAAGTTTTATATTTATTTGGGGCGGAAATGACTTCAAGTCGGTAGAGACCATAATATCCTCATCGAGATTAGCGGGGGCTCGAAAAATAAAAACGTCGAATCAAAACAATAAAAACCAATCTCATTGGCACCGTCTTGATCATGTATGGTTCTTGTACGTTGGAAAACAACGGAGATCTGACCACTAAGCAAGCTACCCGGGTTTGCATTGCAGAGTAAATTGCGTGAACTAAATGACATATTGTTAATGTCTAGATCTTTGGATATAGGGGAAAGGGTCCAATTGTGAGTCTATGTAGAGCATTATGTGAGAATTTTATTTTTCTTCAATGAGGTGGCAAAGTTTGGAAAAATTATTTTCAAGGTTGTTTTAATCAACTATCATGTGGAGGACAATGAGAAAAGGGGCTCCACATTTTCTTGTCATTTCAAACATTGATCAAAGGTGTATTATAAGGATTTTTAGTGGTAGTTACCAATTTCTCTAGTATGTGTACAATATGTTATGAGATCACAAAATAGATGGACATGTTTCATCTATTAATGGTAATATTTATCTCTAGTTATGTTTCACTCCACTGCCAACCCACCATATTAACTTCAAGAAATAGGCCCTTCAATGCTATGTATTGCAACATTAATCTTCCACCACCATTTCATTACAAACCCTCTTGTTCTGGAAAGATTGTTTGGTTTGGCACCATAAGTTGGTCACTTTTGCTCTTCTTCAGCTATGACTTCCATGAGATTTCTTTGCATTGGCATAAAGGGAATGAATCATCAAGGCGAAGGTCCACACATTACTTGTGTTTGAGGCCAATGCCTTCATTTTATTAAGTTTGAGGTAAGATTATACAACCTCACTAAAGCAATGAACCATCATTTAGTTTTAGTTTTGTAACTTTTCTTTTCATTTTTGATGTTGAAGGGTGTTTTTTGAACAATGTATGCTTTCAATTATGAAGTTAGTTGGAATACCATATCTTTCTCTATGCCTAATTTCATGTTTTGTTGCTTCGATTTCATGTGTTTGTGAACAAATTTACTATTTTTGGAAGTTACATTCTTTTGTTCAAACATCATTGTGACCTCTCCAATTTATGTTATAAATTTAAAATTTTCACTTCTTTCAACTACTAATTTTTATCATGAAATCATCATACATTGCTTTGTCTCTGCATTTGTTATTCATCTATTGTAGGCATTGTTTATTTTTATTTATTTTTATTATTATAATATTCAAAGGCATGGTAATGGTTGGTAGAATGTTCATTTTAATGCTTAATGCTATTTATTTCTTTAACTTTATACTAAAAAGGTTTACAAGTTTATTAATTTCAAAACGCGATGTTGAAATGTGTTTCTTGAACAATTTGTGCTTTCAATTATGAAGTTAGTTGGAATATCATATCATTTTCTATGCCTGATTTCAGGTACTATTACTTCAATTCCATGTGTTTTTTAACACACTTACTACTTTTGGAAGTTACATTCTTTTGTTAAAGCATCACTATGACGTCTCCAATTTATGTTATAAATTTTGAATTTTATTTCTTCCAACTAGTAATTTATATTAACATATTTTGTAGAAATTAGTAATCAAAATTTTTTATTGGTTGTGATTTTTTAAAAATATATTTTCATTTCTTTCTACTATTAATTTAATTAACATATTTTGTGGACATTATTGTCCTTTGTATTTTTCAAGACAATTATTATGTTTAATAACTTTTCCCTATAGTGTCATAAATTATCACCCGTAACAATTACATAGTAGATTTTTCTTCCCCCTATATGCTTGGACCTAATTATGCACCTAATGTCAATTATGCATTCCATGGCCTATTTTAATATTTATCAAAAAACAAAATCTGGAAAATCAAATTATGCATTTAATATTTTTTCCTTCACCTTTAGATCACAAAAAAAGGAGGGATGTGGTCTAGGGCACCTTGTGCCCTAGACCTTTTAAGTTAGCCTCAAATTTAAATACGCCAGCCTCACTAATTTATTATTTGAAATTCAAATCCTAATTATTTTCCATTAGGATTTGATTTTTTAAAAATTAGAAGAATTGTATATAAATACATAATATTTTCACCAATTTAATGAATGAGAAATTATTGAGTAAATTGAAGATCCTAAAATCAGTCAAGGGTAGTGAAGAGTAGTTTATCAACATTATTGCAACATTATTTTTAGTCAAGCATCATGTCAATCCTTCATCATCTTTCTATGTATTTTTATTCATGCTTTTTTATCATTTCTTTTTTATGGGTACTAACAATTATAGGTTTTAAAATCAAATCACATCAAGCAATAAAGAATCCTCAAGGGTGAGGAGTATGACTTCAATCCATTAAGGAGATAAAATATGAGTGGTGAGTTATATCAAAGTGTTAATTCATCATTTTTTATCATTTAGCCTCTATCCTTTAAAAGAATAAGCTCTCTAATTTAACATCAATTTTGTCATTATGTAGGTAGAAAATACTAACATGGGGTTTGACTAAGGCAAGCCCCTATATGGTACAACCCTTCCCCTCATTTTATGTGTATAGGTTATAGATCTAAAGAGGATTAGAGGATGATTGAAGAAAAATTTATAATTCATGCATCAAAATTGTACAAGTTGACAAGTCACAGAATTTACATTATCTCAATGACAGACAAAGATCCAACAACCAAATCTGGAAGAATAGAGTTATAGACCAAGCACCCCATGACTACAAAATCCTTTTTTAGAGTTATGGTTTCAGTCTTGGGTGTAAGTCCCCTAGAACAACAAGGTTTTCCTAAAATTTATATTAAATTACCTCTTTGTCACTCTCCTCATTTTCAAAATTGAAATTTGTCTACGTGTTTCCAATTTTTCATAATTCATAATGGAAGACTGCATTTTCATAGTTTATCTAGTTGCATGATTGCATCACATAAAAAAATCAATTTCCAACCCTCAAAAAATTCAAATATAAGGTTAATTGGCTCACCTTTTAGGTTGTAAGTTAATCTCATACCCATTTTCAATCTAAATTCCAAATGTTTTGTAAGTGAAAAGTGGCTAATCCTAGTTAGATCTAGGATCACTTTTGCTACAAAATGGTGCCCAATAATGTTTATGGATTATTCAAACCCTAATAAGGTTTTCTTACATCTACATTTATTATTAATTTTATATTGTTTTCATTTCACCCAAAGTTTATAATTTTACTATTTGAGGTTTACATCTGAGATTCATATCTTATGGATACACAATTGTAAAATTTATAATTGGTATCTCTCATGACTATCTACCGTTGATTTGACCCCAATGTCTATAATTTTACCATTCATGGTTTATAAGTTATGTCAATTTAATCTTCAAATTTTAAAATTTAGGGATTCAATTTATGAGATTCCATATGTTGAAACAACATGTTGGACCAACATAGAATAATGAAAAAATTTAACCTTGATGATAGGTTTGATTCTAATAGACAATAACATATGCAAGTTTATTATCTAAAACCTCTATCTAAATTACAATCACTTGTCATACATGTGAAGATCATAACAATCTAACTATATAATCACCTATATTATCCAAACTAAAAAATGCATTGTTCAACTTTTGAGTGAAATTAGATTGTAGTTACAATCAAATTCTCTATAGGTTTGCAATGGTACGAGCATGAGAGAAATTGAATTTCAGGATTAAACCAACATAAATTATAACATTGCAAGTGACATGTTTTGGGTTTGTGGGAACTAGGTGTTTATATTTAATGCATAGATCTAGGTTTTGAGATTAATTTTTGGGATGCAAGTTAACATTTATATAAGTGCATGAAAATGAGGGACCAAAAAGGAGTCTTTGTTGTCTTGTGGAGCCCAATCAAAATTAGAGGCTTGATTTTTCCCCACATTTTTTGGTGCATTTCCCCCAAAAATATTTAATGGGCGAATACAAGGGGGGAAAAAAAAACCAAGTAAAAATTCGTCATTATTTTAATAAGGAAATTGTTGCACTTTTTTTATTCAAAATACAACTAGAAATAGTTGTAAAAAATCACCAGAAATGACGAGATTTTTGGCTAGACATGATAATTTCAATGGTCATGAGGTTGGATATCTAGAGTAAGGGCATGCGTAAGTCTAGTAGGTGTGTGGGGTTTGGTTTTTTCATTATTGTGCATGAAAAATAGTTAGTAGAAGGTCATTGGTTTGTTGCTAAAAAGTATAAATTAAGATGTAGGTACATGCATCAAAGCACATGGTAAAAGTAATAGTGGATATTGTTGGTTAAAATGGTTGTTGTAAGTTGCAATAGTTGTTGCATGATATTGTAATAACATTTTATAGATATTAAATAATAAAATAGACTCTATTTTGTGGTTGTAGCCCATAATTTGAGTGAGCCACATTAAATTATGTGTTGTTTTTGGTTGTCATTGATTTCTATGTATTTAATTCCACTATGCATTAACTATAATTTGCATTTAGTTGATATTTTCTACCTATAATTCCTAACAAGTGGTATCAAAGCAGGTTGTGTTTCATTATCCTCTACAAGAAAGTCTCATGGTTGAATGGAAGTAATCACAGATGAGGGTAAGTTAAAGATTGATAAATTCAATGGGCAAAACTATCAATTATGGAAGATGTACATGTAGGATTATCTATATCACAACGATTTATGGGGGTCTTTGGAAGGGAAAGGAAAGAAACTGATAACTATGGTTGATGAGGATTGGGATATTTTGGATAGAAAGTCACTAGGAAGTATTTGCTTGTGCCTTGCACCATCAGTGGCATTCAACAATTCAAAAGTAAAGACAACTTAAGATTTGATGCATACCCTCACAAAATTATATGAAAATACTTCAACTTTGAATAAGGAATTTCTAATGAAATGTTTATTTAATCTAAAAATTGTAGAATGTGGATTAGTTACTAATTATTTAATTGAGTTTAACATAGTAACTAGTCAATTAGCTTTTGTTAATGTAGTTTTTGATGAAGAAGTTAAATCCCACTTTATATTGTGTTATTTTCCTGAAAGGTGGAATAATGTGGTAATGACTATCAGTAATCTATTTATAGTTTGAATATGCTAAAATTTGATGACGCCGGTGTAATTTTGAGTGAGAAAATTATTACAAAAGACTCAGGTGGAACATCCATATTAGGTATTTTTTTAAATATAGAAAATAGGGGTAGATCAAAGGAGAGAGGGAAAGGTTTTGAAGGTCATAGGAAGTCATGAGGAAATTCAATGGATTAAAGGTCCAAGTCTCGAGAAAATAAGGATCGGTAGTATTTTGGGAAATTAGATCACTTGAAGAAGGATTGCTAGTCTTAGAAGAATAAAGAAAGAGAAAAAAGATGGAAATATGGAGGAAAATATGGTAAGTAATAAATATGAGAATAATGGTTTTATTTTATCCCTTGAAAATGTTGATGATTCTTGGGTGTTGGATTTGTGAGCTTCATTTCATGCTACTCCCTTGATATAAGAGCAATACTTGAATGTGGTTCTTGACATTCCAAGAGACCTATTTGATTTTTTAAAGACTATTTTTATTGTGAGGAATTTTTTTATGTCAAGAAAAGATAAAAAAAATAGTCTTAGAAAACCATATATATAATATTTTGTAATGTTCTCTAGGCTAGGTGTTGTACACGGTTAAAAATTGCACAAAAAGAGCATAAATGTCAAGTTTAATGACATAGCTATTAGGTTTATTAAGGAGAAAGGTCATATCCTCAATGGGAGAAGGATTGCATGAAATATGCCCTACTTGACAATTTTACGACATTTTTTCTAAAAAACAAGAAAATAATAGATTGGTATGAAATTGTTTGACATAGTTTTAGGTCTGTGATTACTTGGAATGATAATGACAAGTCTTAAGGTTCAAATTTAGGTGGTTTTGAGTGATTTAATTATTTTTTATCAAGTTATGGAAATAATAATGCTTCTTTCCTTGTTCAAAAACTAGGGTTTTTAGTGAGCAAGAAAAATTCATTCTCAAGTTCTAACTAGTGAAACATCATGAAATTTGGAACATAATATTTTTCACTATTTTTGTATGTTTCCACAAAATTGCAAGTGATAACTCATTAATTTTCATGATTTATAGATGACAGTGTGTTTTTATTAGCATCTAGACTCTCATAATCCCTAGTTTATTGAGAGTTCCATTGAAATGCATCATTTTGTTAATCACAATTACTTAGGATTTAAATGAGGTATGTGGAGATTGCTTAAAGTATTTAGAAGCCTAATAATGAAGAAAAAATGAGTGTTGATTATTTCTTGAGACTTGAACCTATGAAAAAAATAAAATATGATAGTTTATAGGGTGTTATTTTTTGTCACCATTGAAATGTCAGGGAATCAAGTGCATATTGTTGTGAAACCAAAATTTTATTGTTCTTTATTATCCATTGTGTGGAGTTTCTATTACTCTACACCATTCTTTGTATCAAAGCTACAAAGATCTGGGAAGGGGAAGTCAGTGTGTGTGTTAAACTTTGATAGGTTAAAGTGAAGAACCTATGTACCAAGAGATTGGACAGAGAAAAAAAGTAGAGAGAAGCCTTAGGTGAGGTATCACAAAGTGGAGAATAGAAAATAAAATATGTGCAACAACAAGAAAGACTCAAAAAGAAAGACAAGATGAAATTCAATTAGATAAGACAATATGTAGAGTTTGATAGAGAAATGGAAGAGTTGAGGCAAGATATTATTCTCGTAGTATAGCATTGGCTTGAGGAGGGATACCAAGAATATGCTGGGTATTAATCAATGTGTAAGAAGGTGAAGTGGACCATATAGAATATTTTCAAGAAAAGACTAAGGGAACAAATGGCTTCCATGACAAGAGAAGATGAAGAAAATAAAGAAGACAAACTAATTAGCATTGGCATGAAGGAAGATCAAGAATGTCTTCAAGAAAGTGTAGAAGTAATGAGACAAAAACATTCTCAAGTAGACACATACAAAATTACATTGGAAAGAGATACATTTGAGAAACCAATAGGTTGGTTATAGTAAGAAAGTTGATCAAAAGATAGGTATGGCTAAGATAATGAAAGAAACAATAAAGCAAGCACCAAGAGCTAGTGAAGAGGCACATTGTCCTCATGGTTCTTATCTAATGCATGTTGATGATAATGTTTGTATACGTGAATACCAATGAGAGAATAAAGAGGATGATGAAATTGAAATTATTACTTAGGCACATGAATGATAAATAAAATTTTAGAGTCTTGCAGTTGAGTTGAATATCATCAAGAGGCAGTACAAAAAGAAAGCATGAAAAAAAGTGTGAAGACTAGGAAACATGGAGAAAATGAAGACAAGCATGGAGAGAATCAAGAGGAGGTCAGTGAAAATATAATCATGCAATACAATTAGAAGAAGAGAAAGAAAAGTAGGCTATCATTTCAAATAGAATGCAAATTTTGTTTCCCTCGAGAGTATGATGTAGGAGCATCACTTGAATGTTGTTCTTCAAGGTCCAAGAGACTTAGATGATGTTTTAAGGAATTGTTTTCTATGATTATTAGTTTTATGTCAACAAAAGATCAAAAAATGGTCATTGACAACCATATATATAATCTTTTGTAATTTTTCTACCCTAGGTGTGGTATAGGGTTAAAATTTGCACAGAAAGAGCATAAATGTCAAGTTTAATGACATAGATATTATGGTTTGTACTAGAGAAAAATGGATCATTGACATTTTCATGGTCTTCCAGGTCTTCCTCTTGTGATGTTTGACTTGTCTTACTTTGATTTAATGTTGTAATGTAACTTATGCATTCACATTAAGTCCTAAATATTCAAATTATGACATCTTCTAAAGTGTTGTAACATATTTCTACACTTTTCTAGACTCTTTTCATTATAATTCACCAAAAATTCTCCTTTTCATCACTTATGAATTCCTATTCGAAGGTGTTGTAAAGTCTTGTAACAATATTTCATGCTTTTCTATGCTTTATTTCACTATTTACACCTTTCTTATGCTTTATTTGATCCCTTTATGCACTCAGAATACTTAATAAAGTGTATTTTTGAATGTAAACCTGTAAAACAACATTAAATGTGACTTAATTCTTGACACCCACTTACAAGCCCAAGGTGCAACCCATTCGCCATGGGTGGCAAATGAGTCCCTCTTGGCTCCAAAATCAAAATAATTTAAATTGTTTTTTGGATTTTTATTTAAAAATACCTTATGCCAGCCTTGATGAGGTATCATTGGCTTATTACAACATAGATGTTTATAAATAAGTGTTTTTCTCTGCATTCACTTCCATTCACTATACATCAATTAGCATTTGAGCACTTTGCATCATTATATGAAGCATCAATCAAGTACCTTAGAGTAGACATTGACATACCTTTAGATTTCTTCAAAAAGGTTGTGGTGAGTTAAGGAAATTTACATGTTTATTCATATTTCCTTGTTCATTTCTTCATTAAGGGTTTGATTACCAAAGTGGGATTTGACCAAGGAAAATCCCTATACTCTAACCCTTAACCATTTTTCCCCTTTTTCATGTGTGTTTGTAGAATTCTGTATGCAAATTTATCAAGCAATTAGGTGTTAAAAAGTGGAAAATAATTCAAAAAAGTGTTTCAAGTCAACTCAACCCTATTTCAAGCTTGGAGACAACCTATAGTATGTTTTCTGCAAATTTGACTCTGTTAACCTAACAAGAAGACAAGTGCAGTTTTGGAGCTACATAATTGACGTTAATTTCATATGATTTTGGAGGAGGAATTATTCATCATTAGTGGTGAATGAGTCCCACCTTAAGGCTAAAAAAGGTGATTTTGTTTGATTCTAGCTCCTAATAGTCAGAAACCTATTTTAAGGAGATTTTACCAATGGTAGGACTGATTCACTATAAATGGAAATTGAGTCCCACTAGTAATTTGTAGTGATATTACTAGCATTCTAGAATCTTCTCCGATCTTCAATCTACCTCTAGGTGCACTTTGATCAACCTCTTTCAATTTTTTTTTGCATTTGTTCATGTTTTAGTTCATTCTTACATATCTCACTATGTTTTCAAACATTTCATTTTACATTAGTTTTCAATCAATTTGAACATTTAGTTGTATTTAAAAAATTTCATCTAGTCATACTCACATCATACAATCCTCTATTTGAGTGAACTACTTCAATTTTTGGGTTTTATCTCTCTTCTTTTAGGTGAAAGATCCTAAGAGTGCAAAAGAAGTCAATAGAAACCACAAAATTGTTGGTTTAGAGTTATTGGGGAAATAGGTAATATCCTTGATGGTAACTATTTTTTAAAGTTCTCCATGCTAAATAAATGAAAATATATGCTCAAAAAAGTTGTGGGAGTAAGATTGCATAAAATATGCCCTATTTGACAATTTTATTACAATTTTTCTTAAAAAACAACAAAGAACATATTGGTATAGACTTGTATGACATATTTTAAGGTTTATTATTATGTGGAATGATAATGGAAGGTCTTAAGGCTCAACTTCAAGTGTTTTGAAGTGATTTCATTGAGTTTTACTCAAGTTATGGTAAAACTAATGCTTGCTGCCCTATGTAGAAACTAGGGCTTTTATCGAGCAAGAAAAATTTATATCTCAAGTACCAACTGGTGAAAGATCATGAATTTTGGAAAATAATTTTTGTAGGTTTTTATGCACATTTACACCAAAGGTTAGGTGATAATTCATTAATTTTCATGATTTATAGAGGACAGTGTGTTTTTATTAGCATCTAGACTATAATAATCCCTAGTTTGTTGAGGGATTTGTGGAAATACATTGTTTTGAGTTAATCACTATTACTTATGATTTGAATGAGGTATATGGGGTTTGGGTAAAGTATTTAGAAGACCAAGAATGAAGAGAAAATGAGTGTTTATTGTTTCTTGAGACTTGAACCTATGAAAACAAGCAAATAGGACAGTTTATAGGGTATTATTTGTTGTCACCATTGAAAGATTGGGGAATAAAGTGAATACTATTGTGAAACCCACATTTTCTTGTTCTTTATTTTCCATTGTTTGTGAAGAACTACTATTACTCTATATCATCTCCATATAAGTTATTTTCTTGATTATGTCCAAGGGGATATTGGGTTGGTGTACTTGGGAGATAATAAACCTTGTTAGATTGTTGGAAAGAGAAAAAACAATATTAAGTTGTAGAATGGGAATCATTGGCTGCTAAAAGAGGTACAAAATATTCCAAGGCTAACTAGAAATTTAATTTTAGTAGGGAAAATAGATGATGAAGATTGTGTTGTTACATTTAATGAAAAAAAGTAGAAGGGTACAAAAAGGGCCTTCATAGTAGAAAAAAAGGTGTGAAAGTAGGTGCCTTATATCTTTGTACAAGTCATACTATTCCTTCTACTTTAGCTATTATAGATAAATTTAATCAAATAGGGAAGTTTTGGGAAAAAATAGCTACAACAATTGATGCATGTTTAAAAGTAGTTTCTATGGGTTTTGTAACAAGTGTAGGAATAGTTGTTTCAATTCAATAGACAAAAAACTAGATAGTTGTTGTGGGTTTAGAAACAACACTATGACATAATAGACTTGGGAACATGAGTGAAAAAGGTATGAAGGTGCTTCATTTAAAGAAGGTTTTACTAGGTCTGAAATGTATTAATATGGATTTGAGTGAAATTTGTGTGTATGAAAAATAAAAGAGAGTTGGTTTTGTCAAGGATAGGAAGAAAAAGAAGGATGCAAAGTTGGAGCTTGTGAATACATAAGTATGGGGTCCAACTCAGGTATCTTATCTTGGTGGCTCTTGGTATTATGTTACATTCATTGATGACACATTTCTAAGAATGTTTAGATTTATTTCCTTAAACAAAAATCTGATGTATTTGAAACATTTAAGAAATGGAAGAGCTTAGTTGAGAATGAGATAGGTAAAAGATTAGAATTTCTTAGATTTGATAATGGCGAGTATTGTAGCAAATATTTTGAAGATTATTTCTCCTTTAATGGAATTCATAGGGAAAAAATGGTTCCATGGACTCTACAAGAAAATGTAGTGGTTGAGTGCATGAATAGGAAAATAATGGAGCATGCAAGGAGCATGAAACTGCATGATGAGATACCTTTAAACTTGTGGGTAGAGTCTTTAAAAACTTGGGTTGTGGTATTCCAGATGAAGCATGGATGGGTAAAAAGATGAGTTATTATTTTTTCAAAAAATTTAGATGTGAAGCTTATGAACATGTAGATTCTAAAAATAGAACTAACCATGATGAAAAATAAAAAATACATACCTTTGTTGGATCGCATTGATGAATTTGGCTATAGGCTTTGGGATTGTGAAAATCTAAAAATTGTAAGAAGTGGGGATGTTGTATTCAATGAGAAGGTAGCGCACAACAATCAATTGTAGCAACATGAGGAGAAAGAAAAGAATTACACAGTGCTAGATGACACTCTAAACATCAATGTTTGAGTGGTTCCTCATACTCCACAACAACAACAACAACAACAACAATTAGCATAAACTCCATTGGATGTTATACGATCATCAAGGATAAGTAGACCTTCCAAAATATTATCTCCCTCTTTCTAATCTATTTTATTGAATGGTGTTAGTGAATTGCAATGGTATGATGAAGCTATGTGGGTGGATACAAAGGTTCAGTGGTAGCATGGTATGGAAGAAGAAATGGACTCATTGCTAATAAATTAGAATTGAGAATTATGCAAGTTTTCTGCAAGTAGAAAGGATTTACCAAATAAATAGGTTTGTTAGTTTAAATAGGAAGATGGAGATAAGAAAATATTTGAATTCAATTTATTTGTAAAAGGATTTGTACAAAAAAAAAGAATTAATTTTGGTGAGATTTTTTCTCTAGTTGTGAAAATGACTTCTATTCACACTATTATAATTATTGTGGCTATGAAGGTTTGCATTTGGAATAGCTAGATGTTAAAACCACCTTTCTCTATGGTAATTTGGAGGAGGAAACATATATGGAACAACCACAAGGATTTGAGGTGAAGGTAAGGAGAAATTGGTAAACGAATTGAAAAAAAAATTGTATGGCTTGAAACAAGAACCTAAACAATATCCTATTAGTGGGATTATTGTTGATTTGGCCAAATATGTAAAGAGTACCATCAAGTGCACATTTAGGTATGTTATTTTGTGAGAAAGCAATGTCAAGAGGGTATTTAGTCAAGCCCTTATGATGTTTAGCTTTGATAAATTCTAGCACGTTCACGGGATGTTGTTCAATGTTTTTTGTATTGTCTTCATTTGCATCAACATTCATCACATTAGTCTTTGTTTCACTAGCTTTGACAAATTAAATATTATGCTTAGGCATAGGATTTGTACAGATTTGCAAATTTTGATTAGGAGGAGCTACAAAATTATTTCCTTGATAACTCACGAGTATGTGCAAGATCATGATGTGACAAAATGTGGTGATATGATGGGTATGTGTAGGGTATGTGGTTGATGACTTATTTTTTACCCAAAATAGATGAAAAAAAAGGGGTTTTAGAGGAGATTCCCATCTTTCCAGGGTGATCCCATAATAGTGGTTTACAATTTTTGGCCAAACTGGACACTAAAATTATTATTTTTAACTAAATCTTCACATTCGGGCACCTATAGCGGCTAAACTGTGAGGAATTTGAAGATGGTGCAAAATAGAGTCTCATCAAATTTTGTCTATAGATTCTAAAAATATTTTTTTCAAAATTTTTGGAATCAAATTGTACTTCTTTTTCCATCTCCCACGAAAATAGATTTTTTTCAGAAAACAACATTTTAAAAAGTGACGCACCTGTATAACACATAATTTTTTTTCCCTGAAAGATAAAATTCTAATTCTTTCAAATTTAGATTTGTAACTCTAATATCTAGTGCTTCCACTTGGTTAGAGAGTTTTTATTGAATATTTTTTCCTTAATCAAGTTTCAAAGTCAAATGAATTACAATTTAGACACAGTAGCATTTGTATAAAGTAACTTTTTTTTGTATATGTCAAAATTTTATTTTATTTTATTTGTTGGATCAAGGACTTCAATATCTAGTGCACTCATATTTTTTCAAATTTTTTTTATAATCTTCTATTTTTCCACATGTGAAGAACAAAGAAATTCATTTTTTGATGAAAAACCTATGTTTAATAAAACTTAAAAACAAATACATAACAAAACCAAAACATATTAAAATTATATTCATTGGATAGCTTGTTCTGAGGAATACCATAATCATTTGAAATAAATTTTAAATGAATTCATTTGATCCCCAAAATCTAAATCAAAAGTGATTTTTTATCAGCATTTTGATAGGTGTAAAGGAGACGCATTTATAGGTATGGTTTAAAACTAGAGAGGTTCTATCCAAGGGGGTTTGATCTAAGGTGATTTGATCAAACCCTCTTCAATTGGAATCCTTAAAATGGAACTTTTTAAGGCTTAAATCATTATATTTTCTAAAAATATGTGATTTCAGCTAAAATTTGTTCTCTCGAATTGTAAACCACTATTATGACGCACCCTCCACCAATATAAATTATGCTTTACTTTGAATTTAATAAATAATTATTATTTATTTTCTATTTGAATTATGACTAAAGTCTTGATTGATAGGTTGATTGAAAAATATCTATAGCTTTCAAATAGTATCACATTTTTGAATCAAAACATGTGTCACATTTTATGCTTCACGTACTATAGGATTAAAAAAAAAAGTGAATTTCATGAAGTTTTGACCAAGTTAAGGTGGTCAAAAATATGAGTTTTTTTATTTTTTAAAAGCTATAATAAAAAAATCATAATTAATTATTTACTTGAAAAAAAATTACAAAAAAAATGCATCACATCAGGACATGATTCCTCTAATTATATCTAAAATCGTATAAAAAATATTATTATTTTATTATGGTTAGGGTGGTCAGATAGGCACCTACTTCTTATTTTTTCCTTGAAATTTAAGTGCTACTACATTAAAATTTCAAATTTTCACAAAATAGATTTTTGTTTTAAATAAACCTAGTAGTTTAGAAACTACATTCAATTTGCTATAGATTCTATTCTTACATATTTATGAAAATATAGATAACTTATTCAAATTTTTATGTCAAGTTTCCTAACTATGAGTTTTTTGAATTTTTCACCACTTAAGGGCCTTTTTTTCCATGATGATCCAACACATACCCTCACACCTCTGATTAGTAAATGATTAGAATCAATAAGTTTTTACACAAGATGTTTCAAATGCTTATAGTATTTTGTACTATTTCCATTTGTTTGATGGTAATGACAATAAGCATATTTCTAAAAGCCTTTAGGAAATGGTATAGTAGGGTCATGTTCTCTAACAAGAGGTAACATAAGCATGTTCTTGTAAATGAGTTGCAGCATGATATTGTGAAGGGTGTCAGATAAAGGTGTAAACTCTCTCTCCCTATCCCTAAATGGAGTTGTAATTTTTATAGTAGCCACTTGATTATTGTTTTGTTGACTAGTTTGAGGAGTGTTTAATTGTAAAATGACCTTATTTTTCCTCTTGAATGAATTATAGTTGTTTTGAGTTGTGGATTTAGTCCTTTTAGGACGACTAAGGATATTTTTCACATCACAACCACCAGTGAAGTTTTGATGGTCACGAAGGGTTGTACATAGTTGTGTGAAGGATGGAAACCTTAACATTTTTAGTTTCTTCTTATTTTATCTTGTAAGTTGGAAATGAAAATTCTTTCAAGGTTAGCATTAGGAATCTTAATGTTTACTTGTGAATAAAGTGTTTGATATCTTCCTATGAAATTAGTCACTTTTTCATCTTCCTTTTTCTTGTATGTCATTATATCCATAAGGTTCATCATGCAACCCATGTGAATATGGAATTGGTTGTAAAAGGAATCAATGATTTCATTGAATGAACCAATTGAATTGTTCAATAAAGATGAAAACCACTCTAAAGCAATATCCTTCAAGGCTCTAGGGAATAACTTACCCAATAGTTTACCTTTAAAGATGAAATCACTCCACAAGGTTGTGAAGCCTTAAACATGTCATACATGATCTCCTTTCCCACCATATTTATCAAAGTGAGGGACCTCTATACCTTGTAGCATTTGTGTTGTTAATATCTCAAGGGAAAATAGGATGGACTTGATGTATTTCAAAAGTTGGCCATTATTGTTTTGTTGTAATGTTGCCAATTGTTGTTGAAGGTATACAATGGTTTGCCAAAGTGAATTAATGAGAGGGTCATTTTCGTTATAAGGTTGAGGGGAATAAGGTGGTGTAGTGTATGTATGTGGAGGGCTAGTGAAGTGTAGGTTATTGAATGTGGATTGTTGAGGTATTATTTTGTTTGAACCATTTCCTATGGGAATACCTATGGAAGTGTATATAGTGCTAGTAGGTATGACTATTGTGGTTGGTTGAATGGTAATTGTGGGTTGAAATGTTGTTGTAGGTTGGAATGTTTTTTTGGGTTGAAATGTTTTTGTAGGTTGTGTACTAGTGTATGTATGGATGGACATTACAATTGTGGATGATGGAATTGGAATTCCACCTTGAATTTGAGTAGACCCCAAAGCTTGAGTGGAAGTGGTAATGGTAGGAACAGTGTTGGCATTGTTAAGGAAATTGGTTGTGGGAGGTGAGGTCATGGGAAATAAATTATGCAAACTATAAGCTATAGAGGGTTAATTCTCAACACTATCAAAAAGAGAGTTAGACCACCCAAAATCCACAACAAGTGAGAGATCACCAGATTAGATGAGCCTTGATCTACATCTTATAATAGTATTGTGAATAGGACACCATGTTGTAAAGATCATGCAAGTTTTACAAACCCAATGTGTAAACCCTAGAATGGAAAAGGGAAAATGAAACAACCTACAATATGATGCAATTTAAATATTCCAAGCAATGAAATTTTTTGATTAAAAAATGAAAATGCAATTTTTTAATTTTTACAATGCACTAAAATGAATCAATTTAAGCTAAATGCAATGAATTTGATGAAACATCAAATCTAGAAACTAAAATAGAAAGATAAATGCACCAAAGATAAGATAGAAACTAATATTTTAATGTCTTGAAATTGTAGATCTATAACTAACAAGGACTCATTCACTAGTAAGGGTGAATGGGTCTTGGTTAGGTTTTTATGGGAGTTTTATGTGGATTTCAGAATAAATTTTAATGTCTTTTCAGTTTCCAGAACCTTTAGGTTGGACTTGAATAGGGACCTATTTTCCAATAAGGGTGAATGGGTCCTGGTAAGGTCTTTTAAAATTATTTTTAATGGTTTGTAAGATTTTAGATATATCTTTTATTTCTAGGATGTAAACAGTGAAAGGCAATTTCAAATTTTCTAGAAATTAAATGCAAAATTCTAGTAGAAAGATGAAATTTAAGACCTATATTGAAATGTAATTTTATTTTTATTTTCAAATAAAATTGAATGAAATCTAAATGAGATGCAAAATGAATGCTTTTTTATATATTTTTCAAATTTAAGAAGGGCAAAAAAATGCAAATCAAAACCCTATATAATATGCAAGATTTAAATGCAAAAGAAGAAACCCTAATTCAATGCAAATATAAATGCAATGAATGCAAGGTTTTAACTTGAAATGAAAAGGAAGACTCTAAAACTTTATAAAAGTTCAATGTTGAATAAGTTATGTTCACCAAAAAATGATATGTATAAAAATAGGATCTATCCTAAAAATGAGATGGATCACTTATTTTCCAAGCCCAACTCAATTCAAATTATGTAAAAGAAGATGATCATAACAACTATAAATAAACACTACCTATTATATTAACTATGAGGAATTTTTTTAGAGTATAAAAATCCTTATACCTGTCCTAAAAGCTGTTGTGTTTGAGTTATGGAGGACTCATTCGCCTTCAGGGAAAAATATGTTCTTTTGGGGTTTCAGAAAATTAATTTTAGGATCCTATACTTTGATGTTTGCACTCTTGATATCACTATCATCCTATTTTGGAAGGTAGTATCTAGTTCTATAGGGCTGTTTTCGTGTTCATGTAGCTTGAATGAGAACTTTGCAATTTTGACAATTTTGAAAACTTTGATAATCTTGCTCTTCAACCTGTAAATCTACAATCACACACTCAAGGATATAAAACTTTTTGATTTTTTAATAAATGGGTGTTTTCCTCAATCAGACCCCTTCTAGGAAATTCAACCAAATGATGAAATAAGATAATGAAGCATGAACATGAAATGATGTAGTTAGAACCTTGCATGATTATATGATCTTTGAATTACTATAATAAACTCTTGATTTTTTCCTTGAATGCCTTTGAAATGCTCTTGTAAAGTATTAGGATGCTCTCTTGAAAATCTTGAGTGAAACTATGTGAATTAACCCCTTATTTATACTAAATTAGGAGATTAACCCCAAAATTCAAATAACTAAGGCTGACACCAGATCTTGGAAGAAAGATAATTCAATTCACACTAGAATGAAATTCAAAATTAAGGTCTCCTTAAGGGAAGACCCAATCACTTCTAAAGGAAAATTGATCTTGGCTAAGTTTATAGGACTAAGCTTTAGGGAGTTGAAAGAGGGCCAAAAACCTATTTCGAAACAACTGAGAAAGGGGGGTCATGTTAAGGGAAGACCAATTCACCACTAAGGGTGAATGGGTCCTGCCTCAACTTACTAGGAATAAAGTTTTCCAAATGAAATAATTTGATATTTAATTTATAATTGTTGAGAAATATCCCCAAGAGGTGTGAAAATTAAGGCCTAAAAGGGGGGCTAATAACTCCAATTAACCACAATGAATTAGAACCACCTAGATAAATGTTAAATTTCATTAAAACACATTACAATGCTTAAAAAAGCTACAAATTATGCTTATTTTGTTTAGAAAGGGGAACATAAGGTTTAATTAATCAAAAAATTCCTTGAAAAGTGTGAAAGTGTGTTACAATACCTTTGTAAAGGAAAAATTAAAGCATGATTTAGTTAAATAAATTTCTAAAATGATGTGAATGTGCACAAGACATTACAACACCACTCCAAGACAATTGTCTAAGCAAGCAAGGAAAAGGCTACTTTTTCCATTACTACAATTTTAACATGTAAATGACCTAATTTGAGAGTATAAAGAATAAAAAGTTAAATATTTTGTGATCATGTTTTATTTTACCTTTTCATAGCTTGACTTAAGTGGCAAGTGTTTGATGATGTTGAGTGTACAACCATATGTGTCTCTGAGACTTGATTGCCTAATTGGCAAAGTGTGGAGCAATCTATAGCATACAATGAGTGGATTCTTTTGTACCTCTATTGTGTTTTTATTCTTTTACCTTATTTTTTTACATATTTATAAATAGATTTTTGGTCCTATAAGAAAAAATCGCAAAGCATCCCACTTTTTCACAAAGAGTCCACCTTTTTTTGCAAAGTGTCCCAAATAAGAACTAAAGTGTCTAGGATCCCCAGAAAAATACCTTAAAGCAACATTAGCACACTTTTGATTGTTGATTTGTAGATTTAAGATTTTTAGGATGTTTATGGGTGATATTTTTTCTTTTTTATTAGGTTCCTCCTTGATCATGATAATGTCTCAGCAACATGTTGTTCTGCCACCTATGAGAGCTTGTGACAGTGTTTTCAGAGGAGGAGAGGGGGATATTATATCATACATGAATATACTAGGCATATCTCATACCACCCATGAGATGCCATGATGCCATGCTTTTGTACTAGTAGAGAGATGGGATGTGGATACCTGCACCTTTCATCTACCCATTGAACATATGACTATCACTCTAGAGGATGTGCATCACATTCTTTGAATCCTTGTCTAAGGTGAGACTATATATTTTGTAGAGGACCAATATTACCGTGAGATGAGAGCAGACATCCAACATTGTCTTAGAGGTCTGATTCGAGAGAGGATTGTATCACCATGTATTAAGTTGAGGTGGCTACTTCATGCATGATCACCTCTCCTTAGGTAGATCATGATTATAACTACATCAATTTAGTAGTAGTCTTAGATAGTCGGGGGGGCACATCTAGATGGAGGACTATTACACATGATCAAGGAGATAGAGCAACACAGGACCATCTACGCTTGGAGTCACAATATGGTAGTACATCTTTACTATGACTTAGAATGGTTCACCTATCATGAGGTGGACAATATGGTTCATTTTACACAATTACATGTTTGGTGTTTGGAGCATATCACATGTACCAAACCGATAGGTTTTCCTACTATAGGTGTTATGGGTTATCCACACTCCTTTAGCTATCTACTTACAAAAGACTAACAGTATGGAGATTTATTATTCTAGAGAGTCAATTTAAAACATCTTTATCAAGAGGAGATCCTATGGAGACCTTACCAACTAATACCTCAGTGGCTAGATGAGAACCACTAGTTGAACAGAATGCAAATAAACTAATTTTTATTATGGAGGCACAATTATGTAGTGAGATCTTTCTACTATGATTGTGTCATGATGTAGTTTTGATAGATACAAGTACCACCAACACCATGAACTTTCTATAAATGATCAATGTGGAGCGTCCATAGGCCTAGAGATACAATACAACTCACAATCGATGATGTTATTTCTAGTTATTCAAATGATGAGGATATTTACATGCTCCTAGTCTTGAATGTTGATGATTTTGGTTCTATAGATGCTTATGAGGACTGGTGGGCTACAACACAACTAACTCCAATCTTTCTTATGGATCAACCTATAGGCTATGCAAGACCTCTTCTAGATCACAAGGATGATGAGGAATAGACAAGTGAGGAGGTCAAGGCTTCATATTTGTTTACATATGAGGTAGAGAAGGATTACAATGAGGAGGAGGAAAAGGATGAGGATGATGATGATGAGGAGGAGATCTATTTGATGAGTGGTAGTAGTGATATAGTATGTGAGGATCTATTTGCCACTGAGTGGAGGGATTTAGTTCCTACTTAGCTTAAACTAGATCATATTCAACAGCTAAAACACATGCCAATGCTTATAAGCATTGAGAGGGTAGTAGATCTTCTATACCTCCTACCCAGTAGGTAGGAGACTTGGCTGAGGATGCATTATTTGTATTTATGTTTATGATTTTATAATTATGTTCATGTTCTTACTCTTCTATAAATATATATATTCCTTGATGTGTACTAATTATCTTTATGATTCCCATCTTGCAAGATCCGTGAGAGAGCTACATGATCTCTATCGATGGGCCACCACAATGATTGTTCCTCTTTTACTCATAGATGAGGCTATCACAATATATTGCATGCCCCCATCAATCATGGAGCATCATCTTCATTTTTTCTAGCCTTTCACAAGGTTGAGAGGAGAATATGAGAGTACTACTAGGAACATCAATTGATTCATGATCAAGCTATCAACATTGCGGGATGCCTATGATGAGCTTCGTTCATATCAAGATCTAATGAAGCTTGAGAGACTATGTGTAGAGGTTGTTAGGCTATAGGTGGAGAAGGACTACATATATTGAGAGTGCATGGAGTCCATCATATGGGAGGATAGGGATGTTGGACAAGTACAAGTCCTATAGGATGCACTAGGATCCATGGGTAGGTCATGATCATGTACTACCATCTCTCAATGAAGGCAATCATGAGGTCCCAAGGTATTTGGTAGTCATAGGCAATGGTAGCTTTGTATATTTGATGATATGTACTTAAAAACTTTCTTATATAGATATGAGCATTTATATTTGGTTGCTTATATGGTTAAGTTATATGGTAATGTAATTTATGAAATAATGTTTGAAAGACTATTTAATAAATATCTTCATTATCTAATATGCTTTTTGCAATCTAATTAAAACTATCTTAGTTTATTTTACATACAAAATTATGATTGAGTATGATATGTTAAATTAAATGCACTTATGATCTAGTTGTAGAAAATTAAATGTATATAAGGATCTAATCTAACACAACATACAAAATTAACTTGAATATTATGAAACTTAAAGTAACAACCCAACACTAATTTTTATATTCAAGACACACAAAGAATCATTTGTCAACAATGAAGCAATGTGAGAGAAATACAATACTATATACTTACTCTAACATTACTACTTTTGGGAGCATGATTTTGAATTTCCTTTCTGAGATCAGGTGTCTAGTTCAAAGTAGCTGGGTCTATGCTATGGGGTGGTCTTTTTGGGGATGCGATAGGGGAGAATGTAGGAGACAAGAAGGAGGGAGTGACTTATGAGGAATGGGTCCAAGAAAAATGAGGGGACCTAGGTGGAAAGGCTAAGTTGTCCTTTAGCTCTTCTCTGAAGGGTGGGGCTTGTGGGTCTAGGTGTCTGAGAAACCAAGGTGCAGATAATGTTTTGAGAGACCAGTCATGTGGGGATTCAAAGAGGAAGTGGGTTTCATTGTTTGGAATCAAGCCTTTTGGTAAGTCAACCTTTCCTTCAGTTAGCAATATTTCATCTCCTTCAAGTGGGATGTATGCTATTCTTGTACCTAATCTAGTGCTTGATCATAACATTTCTCTAATGTTTTCATTGTTGGTGGGAAAATTTATGGGTTCGAGACAAAAAATTGAAGTGGTCAGGGATTTTGTAAGGAAGAAGTGGAGAGTTAAGGGTCAATTTGAGGTAGCAACTCTTCCCAAGGTTTTCTTCTCCTTCACTTTTTCATGTGAAGAGGATAAGCTAGCAGTTTTGTGTGGTGTCCCTTGGGTCATTTGCAAGTCATCTTTGGCTATTAAGAAGTGGTCCTTGAAAAATGGATTTCTCATATGCTTCTTTTGAAGTGGTTCTTGTGTGGAATCGTTTACCAGGTTTACTATTGGAGTATTGGAATGAGGATTTGTTTAGGGAAATTCCCAATTCTTTTGGGGAGTTGTTATCCATAGATGCCATAACTTCTTTTAGAAAAAGGATGTTCTTTTCTAGAATTTGTGTGGGTATCACACAATCTACTAACCTTTGATCATCAATTGAAATTGTGTCAAAACATGGAAAGTAGGTTCAGTCTATAGAGTTTGAGACTCTTCCTTTTGTGTGTTTTACTTGTAAAAAATTCAATCATTGGGAAAGGAAATGCCTAAACAATGTGTCCAATCGTGATGCTAAGACTACTTTCAAGGAGACCAAGATATGGAGGGAAAAAATGGTTGAGAAACCCCCATATTATGTGAATAAATGGGACAAGAATATACTTGAGAATGGTTAGGAGAATTCTAGGGAGTGCCAAATCCCTAGTCTGGAAGCTAATAATGTTGAGGAGCCTTTGAAAGGTAATGAAAAATGCATAGCTCCAGAAGGAGATCCTAATGATCATAACAGAGCAGATTTGGATCTGAAAGCTGTGGGATCCCAATGGGAGGATGAAAAGGAAAAAGAATGGAGCATTGAAAAGTAGGATGAAATCTTGAATTTAGAAAAGTAGGTTCTAGAATCTGTAGTAGAGGTTTCATAGGAAACATCTTATTTTGCTGAAGGTAAGGCAAGTGGTGAGGAGGGCTCAGAGAAGACTGGGGAGAGGATCATTCATTCTTCTATCCAGGATTGTTCTCAAAGTTCTTCGGAGGTTGTGAAATCCACTTTTGGTAATTTTGTGGATACATGTAAGATGAGGAATGATGTGGGTTATTCTTTGGTGAATAAAGTTGTTGTGGTTGTTGTATTCATGGATGGGAAATATTTCATGGGACTTGAGGACATTGATCTTGATGAGTATATTTTATATATGAAGGTTGAGAAGAAGAAGAGAAAAAAGGAAAAAACACAGGGGGTTTCTACAAGAAACATATAAAAATTAGATGTTGGAATCCAAAGAAATTGGGGTAGAAAATCAACAAAGTGGCATAGAGAACAGGAATGCATCAAAAATATTTTTGATGGGGTTCAAAGAACCATCCTGTATATTTATTGAGGCAATACCCCATTAAATAAATGAGGTTTATGTCATGGAATATTCAGGGGCTAAACAGTTCGCATAAAAAGATATTTTCTACAATTTTTCTAGGGACCATAAACCTAATATTTTAATTGTTCAGGAGTCCAAGATGCCTAAAGATAGAGTGGAAAAGATTAAGGTTTTCAAGAATGGTGGTGTGCAAAGTAGGAGCTCAGAGGAGGCTTCTAGAGGTTTAGTGACTTTTTGGAATCAGGATCATCTTCATGGTATTCTTATTTGGTAGAATTCCAATCATATAGCTACTAGATTTAGGCATATCAGAGATGATTTCAGCTAGATTTTGTCTAATATCTATGCCCCCAATAATAACGTTGCGAGAAGGATTTTTTCAAAAAAAATTGAGTCTTTTAGGTTATTCTTTCCTAATGGGAACTAGATCATTATGGGGGATTTTAACATTTTTCTATCTCTATTAGAAAAAATTGGGGGTTCTCAAATAAAAATGGATAGTAAACTAGACATAATGGACTTTATCAACTCCCATTGTTTGCATGATGTGGACCTAAAGGGGGGTACCTATACTTGATCTAACAGAAGGGATGGAAATGACCTCATCCAAGTTTGCCTTGATAGGGCCTTAATTTCAGATAATTGGATGAAGGATTATTTTTTTTCTTTAAATACTCTTTCCAGAATTGGCTCAATTCATTTCACTATAAGTTTTGTGGCTGACTCTATATCATGGGAGAGAAACTTCCCCTTTAGATTTGAAAGAATGTGGTTGTCTCATCCTAATATCTTTACTTGCATTCAAGAGTGGTGGAATATAAATGTTAGTGGTACTGCTATATCTTGGGTGGCTAAAGAGCTTAGTGAGGTCAAAACCAAGCTCTAAATTTGGAATAAGGAAGTTTTTGGGGACATTTTTGCTACTAAGTCTGCTATTCAGTATGATTTAAAGGATATTCAGGATAGAATTTAGAGGAATGATTATGTGGGAGATTTCTTATCCAAAGAAAATGAAATCCTTACAAAATATCATGATATTATATGAAAAGAAGAGGATTATTGGAAACAAAGATCTAGACCAGTTTGGCTTTCATCAGAGGATAAGAACACCAAGTTCTTTCACATGACTACTATGAAACACAAGGTGTCTAATCGTATTACTCATATTTTGAAGAATGGTGTTAAAATTGATGAGGATGAGATTAGGAATGAGGCCATTCAATTCTTTACTAACCTTCCTTCTGTAGAAGAGAGGTTGGATGTGAATGCTCAACAAACTCTCATTGAGGCTATCCCCAATATTCTGAATGAGCATCAAAATAGACTTTTGACTACTATCCCTTAACGGGAAGAGGTTAGAAAGGTTGTTTTCTCCTTTGAAGGGAATAAGGCCCCTGGACCTGATGGGTTCCCTATGTTCTTTTTCCAATTATTTTGGGAGATAGTTGTTGATGATGTGGTTAGTGTTGTCAAAGAATTGTTTGGATCCAAAAATTTGTTGAAATAGCTTAATGCTACATTTATTGTTCTTATTCCCAAGTTCCCTAGTGCTAATTATTTTGATTTATTTCACCCAATTAGCTTATGCATCTCCTTGTACAAAATCATTTCTAATGTGGTTACCACAAGGCTTCTTAGGGTTCATCCACTATTGATTTCTCCTCAACAAAGTGGTTTTGTTCCTAGAAAATAGATTTTGGATTCCATTATTACAATTCATGAGAACATCCATTATTTAGAAGTTTCAAAAAACCAATGTTTTTTACTTAAGTTGGATATGTCTAATGCCTATGATAGGTTGGATTGGGAGTTTTTGATAAAATTCTTAAAAGCTTTTGGGTTTTCAAAGAGATCTGGATAGTTGATATGGGAAATCATCTCAACTACCAACACCTCTTTCATAATCAATGGATCTCCTTCCTACTTCTTCAAAGTTTCTAGAGGTGTGAGACAAGGAGATCATGTGTCTCCTATTCTCTTTTCCCTGATGGTAGAAATTTTGGGAAGGCTTCTACATAAAAAAAGGTGATGGAAAGGAGTTTGAAAGGGTTAAAACTATCTCTAGTGAACCTTGCCTGTTCCCATCAACAGTTCGTGGATGACACCATTCTTATGGGAAGCTCAATAGTTAGAGAAGCCTAAACTATGAAGATTTCCTTTATGCTTTATGAGGAAGCTTCAGGGTGAAAATTTCTCTCTTCTTTTTCAATTCCCCTGATCATGGGAAAAGGAATATTGCAAACATTTTAGGCTATAGTGTTAATTCTCTTCCTTCCATTTACTTGCGGCTTCCTTTGGCTACCAAACCTCCAAATTAATTTTTGGTTTCTCTTGTGGATAGGTTTAATTGTAAGTTGGCTAGTAGGAAAGGGGCCCTTTTGAGTCAAGCTAGTAAAGTTATGTTGCTAAAGGCCTCTCTTCAAAATTTATCTATTTATGCTCTAAGTTTGTTTAATACCCCTTCCAAGTTTGTTGAAATTATTGAAAAGATAAAAAAATGTTTCCTTTGTTCTGGGGTTGAGGAGATGAATACAATTCTATTGGTTGCTTGGGAGAATGTGTGCAAACCCAAAAAGTATGGTGGTCTTGGGTTGAGGATCATTAGAGTTTTTATTAAAGCTCTCTTGGTGAAATAGGTTTAGAGAACCTTTGATGATACATGTGAATGGAATGTTATCTAGCACAACAAATATTTGCATGGAGTTGACTCCTTTAGATATTTTATTAGTTCTTAGAATATTTCTCTTGGCTCAACCCTTTGGAATAATGTCATTAAGGCTAGGGATCTTGCTAGTAAAGTTATTTTTTGGAAACTTGGAGATGGTAAAAAATCTTGTTTTGGGAAGACTAGTGGATTGAAAATGAACCTTTGGGCAATATCCCTATCTTTAGGAATCATATGCAAGCATGTAAAGCTAGATATGGCACTTTGGTTGGGGATTATTGGAGGAATAATCGATGGGTTGGTATCGCTTTAATTAGTCTAAATCTTTGACCCATGTAGTCTCTCTTTAACTATGTTGTGATTAGTTCACATGGACAGGAGGATTATTTGGTTTGGAAGTTTTCATCCTTAGGGATCTATTCTATTTCTTCAGCTATGGCCTCTTGTTATCAGTCCTCCCCCTCCCCTACATGGGTGAAGGCTTAGGTGCACAACCTTATACCCAAAGTCAACATCTTCACATGGATCCTTCCTTAAAATAAATTGTTGACTAATACAACCTTTGTAAGTTTGGATTTTGTTTTCCCAACAAATGTTATCATTGTTGTGAGGAGGAAAAGAAAGCTTCACATCTCTTTCTCCTCTATCATTTTTTCTATTATATCTGGTGTAGGATTTTGCAATTGTGGGATCTCAACTAGGTTTTTCCTAGAACCATCTTGGATTTTTATAGCTAGTGGAAGGTTCCTTTAAGCAACCAAGTGATGAATCTACTTTGGAGATACATATTTCATCACCTCGCTTGGGGCATTTGGAAGGAGCATAATAATAGAATCTCCAGGGATTCAACTCTTTTAGAGGAAATTATTTTTGGTAAAATTATCAGAGCTGTGAGAGAAAATTTCAATCTGCTCAATAATAAATTCAAGGCTAAGGGAAAGGTCAACTACAAAAATTATGAGCTCAAAGTTGTTGAGGCTTGGAAGATTAATGTGGAGACTTCTTCTCCTCTTAAGTCCTCTAAGGGACCTAGAGATGGAATCCATTAGAACCTCCCCCCTCCTGGTTGGCTTAAACTCAAATTCGATGGGGCAACCAAGGGTAATCTCAGTCCTGTTGGGTGTGGGGGAGTGATATGGGATGAGAATGGTAATTTTATTGTAGTGGTTACTCTCCCCTTGGGCACCTCAACTAACCACATTGCCGAAGCCATAAGGGAATTTCAAGTTTTGAATCTTGCTTGTCTATTGAATCATAAATATGTGTGGCTTGAAGGGGATTCAAATAATATCATTCAATGTATAAATGCCCTTCAAAAAATTTCATGGACTATAGAGAATTGGATTAATCTTTTCAAAGGGATTATTAGTAACTTTGGGAATTGTTATATTTCCCATGCTTATAGGGAAATTAACATAGTGGCATAATTTTTTTCCAACAAAGGTGTTCAGGTGACAGACAAGGTGATGTGGAAGAGGAGTGATGAGTTGGAGGATGATGTCACTGCCTTACTTATGTATGATCAAATTCATGGGAAGGTGTAAACTCCCCCTACCAATTTATGATTATTGAGTGTCATGTCATGTAGTCTTAGGACTACTATTCAATTATTATTCACCATTGGCTAAAGCTCAACATAAGTAATTTGTCTTCTGATATTTGGTGTTTTGCACACTTTTTGGTTATTTTGCTGGCTAGCTTATTTGGTCTTCCAAAGCTTTCTGAACAGGTATGCAACTCTACCAACATGGGTGGTGAGAGTCACAAGGTGGAGCTGATGGATTGTGAGGAGTTAAGAATCAACACTAAGGTTTGGGAGATGTTGGAGAAGGGAGGGATAACCATTGTCATAAAAAACTCCATGGCTGGGATCTCAATGTCTCTAGGGTTTTTTTCCAAAGAATGGATGAATGGCAAGATTAATTTGTTTTAGAGAAAGGTTATCATTGATGAGTAGTTGATTGCTGAGGTAATGAGGCTTCCCATTAAGGGAATCAAGTTTTATAGGGATAAGAATCTTTCTGACTAGGCTATGTAGAAATTTCTAAAGACTAAGAAGGAGAAGGAAGACCTACGAAGGACTACCAAAAGATGTTATGATTTTGTGAGGATTGTATCACATTGGAGGAAGGTTTTGAATGTGCTTATGGAGTACATTACCCTAGATGGTCATTACACTAGGGTTTTTGGGTACCACTTTGTGCTCCTCAACCATTTCCAACATCAGGTTAGGTTTTCTTTCCTATTCTATCTTGCTTCTTCTCTAAATGCCATTATGAAGAATTATAGTCAGAACTTGATTAGTAATTCTATCCTCCATGAGGGTCTGCTTGTTTTAATCTATGATCATTTTAAGGATATGTTGGCTCTATCCCACCTCACCCCTTCTTCCAGGGGAATGGTTGCAATTAAGCAAAAAGGTAATTCTAGTGTCTCTCCCCAAAAGAATGGTAAAATAAATTTCTTAGAGGATCCCTCTTATGATGCTAATGAGGAGGATTCATAGACAACCCCTTTGTTTGATTCGTAGAAAACCCCTTTGTCTAATTATTCTAGGTACCCTACCACTAATAGAGAGGATAGGAACTGTTATCCCAGTGATCTCAAGGAAGAGGACCATTACTTTAAAGCTAAACATGAATTTCATGTTGACATTCTTGCTATTGCTTGTAATGGGTCTGTGGATTTCTTTTGGTTAATCAGATGGGTATTTTTTGAGATTAAGGAACTTAAGCTGAATTAGAGGGCTATGAACAATAAAATGGAAAAGGCTAATAAGAATGACAATAATTATAGAGAAATTGATAAGGCCACTTATTTATTGACTAAAGAAGAGGGTATGTGCAGGATCATGATGGGCCAAAAAGTGGCGATATGCAAGTAATATGATGGACCATGTGGTTGACAACTTTTTTTTACCCAAAATTGATGAAATGAAAAGGGTTTTTAAAGGAGATTCTCAACTTTCCACAATATAAAGTATGCTTTACTTTAAATTTAATAAATAATTGTTAAATTCACTTTCTATTTAAATTATGACTAAATTCCTGATTGATAGGTTGATTGAAAAACACTTATAGCTTTCAAACAATATAACAATTTTTGATTCTGAAACATGCATCACATTCTATGCTTCACATACTATACGATTAAAAAAAAAATGAATTTCATGAAGTTTTGACCAAGTTCAGGTGGTTAGACATATGATCTTTTATATTTTTTAAAAGTTGTAACAAAAAAATCATAATTAATTATTTACTTGAAAAAAAATTACAACAAATAATGCATCACATTGGGACATGAGTCATCTACTTATATCTAAAATCTTATAAAAAAATATTATCAGTTTATTGTAGTTAGGGTGGTCTGACATACACCTACTTATTTTTTCCATGAAATTTAAGTACTACTACATTGAAACTTCAAATTTTCACCAAATAGATTCTTTTTTATTAAGTAAGCCTAGTATTTTAGAAACTACATTCAAGTTTCTAGAAATTCTATTATTACATATTTTTTAAATAATATATATAACTTATTCAAATTTTTATGTCAAGTTGCCTAACTCCAATTTTCTGAATTTTCATTGCCACTTGGGGGCCTGTTTTTTCCATGATGATCCTACACATTCCCAAGAAAAGAAATATATGGTGGAGTGCCTTAAGAAAATAGTTGAGGATTTGTAGCATTTTAAGAGTAACCATGATGGCAAGCTTTCTAATATGGAGGAAATGATGAGGAACATAAAAGATTCTATCCATAAGGTGTTGGAGATGAGCCACAAAATTTTTAAATCAATGGAAAAGACTATGAATACGATGGTTGACAATTTGGAAAATGCATATTAGGTGAGAATGATAGTTTATGTGGATGTTGAGAAAGAGGAAAGCCAAGTGGAAGGTGGGGAGCCAAGTAAAAAAATTAGAGTGAACCTAAAGAGAAAGGTTGATTAGGCTCTTGCGAATATTCAAGAGATTAACAAAGTTGCTTTAAAAATGAATAAACTTGGACTTTTGGTGGTCTTTTGTTGGCTTTTTGTTGTGCTGTCCTAGGTTTTTCCTTGTTTTCTTCTTTGAAGAAAAATATTTGTTTTTTTTGGGGTCCTTTTATTGCTATATATTTCTGTTGTTTATTGTTAAGGGTTTCAAGGTCCCTTCAAAACCTGTTTGTTCTTTAATAAAAAAAATTACTACTTTAACATTCACACTATTCAAGAAGGAAGGTTAGACATAGTACCAACACAAATGTGTGACATTAATAGGTGTATCATTCATTTTTGTTAATGTGTATGCTGCAAACCTATAAATTTCATCAATTTTGTAAGGTGCTAACCAATTAGGGCTGAATTTTCCATTCTTAGCAAGGAAAACTTTAGTGGTTAATCTTTGCCAAATAAAAATTCTAGGAATCAACTAAGTCAAAATTGGTGAATTTCTCGCACTCAACAGGGTGTCCAAATAATCTAGATTTTATTAACTATAGGTCCAATGCATGTCAATTTTCCAATGAATTTTTTTATGAGGCATATTTAAGCCACCAAATTTAACATTTTTAAATGACGAGTTTTAATTGGACCGACTAATACTTTCACCTGGAATCCTGAAAGAATTTAAGAAAAAAACCTACATATTTTCCAATACTATTAAAACAACATTATATTAGGACCCATTTTTCCAATTAAAATTTACAAATAGTTGCTTGTGAAGACCCATTTTTCCAATTAAATTTATAAATAGTTTCTTATGAGGACCTATTCACCAATAACATTAAAAAATAATTACATTTGAGGACACATTTCGCCTTGAAAATTACAACATATTGTTGTATAAGCACATGGGATTCACTAAATATTTAATATACCATTTAAAAATCTCATAAAATTTTCCAAATATGGAATCATGGATTGATATAAATACAATCAAAATTACCTTTTATTCTTACACATTTTTTTTAGTTATGAGGTTCTACTTCTTGATTTGAAAGTCAGCGAAAGCTAAAAACGTAGACTTAAAAGGTGAGTGATGATTTCTTCTTAGTGTTATTAGTTATAATAATAAGTTTTCTTTATCTCTTTTCCATTCTTGCTTCAACAAAGTGAACCTTACAACCAAACTCTAAAGTTTCAAAGTTTTCGAAACCTTCGACCCACCATGTAGAAAGATGACAAAGAAAGAATTGCAACTCAACAAAGTGAACCATCAAACAATTCAAGGAATTGCGAAGTTATGAAAATTTAGAACTCTACAACAAGGTTATAAAACTTTGAGGACTAGCGACTAAGTTTAGGAAAAGCTAATTTTTTTATATTTTATTCCATGTTACTGAATTTGATATGTGTTTCTCCATCATTTTTAAAGAATAACACTTATCACACTACTTATAAATTCCTATTGCATTTCCATTCATACAATCTTTAATAAATAACTAAAAGGAATATTATTAATCCATTCCTTGAAAAAAAAAATACAATCGAAAGTGTCATTTATTCTTACACATTATGTTCAGTTCTAAGGAGTGAGGTTCTACTTCTCGATTCAAAATTCAGTGTAAGCTAAAAACGTAGAGTTAAAGGTGAGTGATAAATTCTTCATAGTGTTATTAGTTATAATAATAAATTTTCTTTATCTCTTTTCCATTCTCGGTTTAGTCTTAAAAATGATATTGAGTAGGGAATGGGATCTATATTATTTTTCTCTGTCCTTTAACAAAAGACATTTTTTTCTAGTTTTTATTTGAACTAGGAGATGATTATGTTGAGTGACTTGAGAAGCAAGGATAATGCTCCTGCTACTCCTTAAGGTGGCAAAAAGACTCCTGCCACTCCTCAGACTTCTTTCACTCCTTAGGGTGGTAAGGGTCATGCCACTCCTTAGACTCCTTCCACTCCTTAGGGTGGTGAAAAGCATCATGGCACTCCTCGAGGTGGTGAAGAGACTAGGAGGCCATAAAAATTATAAAAAATTAGATGTACCATACATTCTTACTTTGGAATTTCCAAAGTTTCTAGTTCAGATCCATCGGGTCAAGATGGAGCTACATCATCAACTCTTTCTCCAAATATTGGTAGCATTCGCAATACCTCACTACCACCAGAAGGTCAAGTTGAGATTTTCATTGATTTAAATCAAAATATATCAAATCAAGATAGAAATACCACATAAGATGTTCCAAGGGACACCCTAGGCCTGGTTAGCCATAATGAGGTGATTGACTTGGATAAGGATGATGATGTTGGTAGAAAGAAAAGGAAAAACAAACCAAAAAGGTGGTGCAATTGGGAAATGACAAGAAATTTTCAACTTGGTTGGTTGTCAAAGAACCCATTCATTGAACCAGTGGGGAAATAAAATGATATTGAAAATGAAATTTTTTCCTGATGTATTATTTGTAATTGGAAATGTGGAAGAAACAAGATGTTGCAACTAAAGATTGACACTATATAAAAGCATATCAGTAAAGTTTATGAAAAACAACTCATAGACAGTAAGGAGCAATCATTCATATGATGGAAATCAAAGGAAGAATTTCTTAATGTTAGGTATGTTGTAGATTATGAAGTGCATCACCAAAAAATGTCAAATCTTGGTGAGTGTAAAGGTACACTTGAGGCTCAATTTGGGAAAGCAATGGAAGTAGAAAATCTATCAAAAACTATTTAGATGATTGTGGTTTTTCATATTTTGTCCAAAGAGTGTCCTATGAAAAACTACCAAGAATATTTTGGTTTATTGTCTTATTTGAATGTTCCTCACTATCACTACTCACATTAGTTGGTAAACACTATATGGGAATGGGAAAACTATCTTGTTGCAATGGAAAAGGAAGATTTAAAGGTTAAAGTAAAAGAGTCAAATTTCATTGCATTATCTTTTGATGAAGTTATTGTGGTAGACAATACTCCGTGTGTCTATATGCATTTGTATATTATACAACATTTTCACCAAGCTCTTCTTCTTTGTGTTCATAAAATGAAGGATAGTTCAACATCACAAAATATATTTGAATTAGTAAAGAAATATTTGAATGAAATTGTTGGTATGAATGAGTTGACAATTGCCAAAAAGTATGTGTGTGTAGGAACTGATGGAGCTGCAATGATGCAAGTTTAAAGGACCGGTGTTTTCACGAATTTAAAAACTACTTGTGCACCATACATTCTTGGCATTCACTTCATCGCCCATAGAATGAATTTAGCATTAAAAATTGTAAGTAAGTTTTCTACAGTATCAAAGTCAAAAATCTAGTCCACAAGATCCACAAATACTTCTACCAAAGTTTAAAATGTTTCACAGAATTTCAAAATTTTGTAGAGGGAATAAAACCATGAAACAAGCCTCTTAAGTATGTTGATACCAGATGGATCTCCTGCATGGACCAGTGCAACGAGTTCTTTCAAAATATCAATCCTTAATTGGAGTGATGTACAAACCTCACAACATAGTAGACAAAACTCCTAACCTCTTACATAGGTTAAGTGATATAGAGACACTCTTGACTTTAACTAGTCTTGTCCCCATGTTGGATGTGATGAATGAGCTTGTGAAGAAATCCCAAGATAGAACTATGTATATTAATGAATATTCCAATCTACATAAACATACATGCTTGGCCCTCGATCATCTATATCTAGATCTAACACAAGATCACCCAAATTATTTCATGTGGTAGAAAATTAATGATTTGAATGATCTTGATAATTATTTATAGTTTAATGCAAGTGGGCAGTTATGCATCTTTGTACATGGATATGACATACAAGTGTACCAATGTAAGATAGCTAGGTACTCTAGTAGAGAAGTAGTTGTTAACAAGGAAGATTTTCAAGGAATTGTTAAATTTGTTGGTGATAATTTTAAGGAAATTGCAAAATCTCTTTCCTTAGATATTCGTGAAAGATTCCCTCAACATGAAATACTTGAAGCCATGAGTATTATGTGTCCTCAATTTTGGGAAAACTGAGATAACCCAACATATTTTCATGTTCAATTAAAAATATATATCGAACAATATTCAAAAACTATAACATACAATGAGTACAAAATAGAAAAGATTTTAGATGAAGCTAAGCTTAGAAAACAATGTAGGAATTTTGCAACAGCTATGAAGGACCAATATAAATCCATGGGAATGGACAAGACCTTTTAATTGGGATCAATAAAAATGTTTGGACAAACTTATGTCAAAGTGAAATATTGCATGGTTTGATATCATAATATTTCAAACATGTTGATTTATGTCAAACAATGATATTGGTGTCAGTGGAGGATGAGAGAGTTTATAGTAAATTAGGGTTTTTGAAATCAAAGTTAAGAAACAAACTAGACAAGAATTTAGAAAATTGCTCGAGGATGAAAGGAACTATGTATAATGTTAGAAATTTTCCTTTTGAGAGGGAACTCACAATATAGAGATTCACATGTGAGAGAAGAGGGACTAGGTTGTGCAACAATCCAATTCCAATTTTTGTTCCCACTATGCATTTCCATTTGCAATGATTAGTCTTTATTTTTCTGAAGTGGATTCCTCATCATATTTCTTTTTGCTCTCATCTAGCCTTTTCTTTACTTCATTCATTGCAGTCTCATTCAACTTATCCTCTTTGCTTGTTAATGTAGACACAGATATTTTAATTCCTTTTTCTAATTCATTTCTCTTGTTATATGTTACTTTCCTCTTTGCTTTCTCATTTGCTAGGTCTACCTATAACTTTTCAATTTGATTATGCAACCTTTTTTCTCTCTATCTTTCTTTAGCAATGATGTGTACACCAATTCATTTTTCTTCTTAGATACATTAATTTTTTCAATATTTCTGATTCTAGAAAAATCCAATTGAAAATTGTTCACCTTGAATTTAGATGGAGGGTATGTGTAGGATATTGATGGGCCAAAAAGTGGCAATATTATGGGTATTTTTAGGGTATGTGGTTGACAACCTTTTTTTTAACCCAAAATTGATGAAACGAAAAGGGTTTTTAGAGGAGATTCTCAGCTTTTCACCAATATAAATTATGCTTTAATTTGAATTTAATAAATTATTATTATTCATTTTCTATTAGAACTATGACTAAAGTCGTGATTGATAGGTTGATTGAAAAACATCTATAACTTTCAAACCGTATCACATTTTTTGAATTTGAAACATCCATCACAATCTATAATTCACATACTATATAATTAAGAAAAGAAAAAATAAATTTCGTGAGGTTTTGACCAAGTTAAGTTGGTCAGACATATGAGTTTTTATATTTTTTAAAAGTTGTAATAAAGAATTTATAATTAATTATTTACTTGGAAAAAAATTACAAAAAAATATGCATCACATTTGGACATGAGTCTTCTACATATATATAAAATATTATAAAAAAAATATTATCATTTTATTATGGTTAGGGTGGTTAGACAGATACCTACTTCGTTATTTTTCCCTGAAATTTAAGTACTACTGCATTGAAATTTCAAATTTTCACCATATAGATTTTTTTAATTTTTAAATAAACCTAGTAGTTTAGAAACTAAAGTCAATTTTCTACAGATTCTATTTTTACATATTTTTGAAATAATATAGATAACTTATTCAAATTTTTATGTCAACTTTCCTAACACTGATTTTTCTAACTTTTTTGCTAGTTAAGTTCCTATTTTTTCCATGATGATCCTGCAGATACCCTAGAGCCATATGATTTATTGGTTTGTTTTGAATTATGGGAAAAAGAATTATGTACTCTATGATTTATTTACTTGTTTGAAATGTGGGTAATACCATGGTTGTTGTAGGCTCTAAATTTAGAGCAGGCACACTCTCCATCAGTTGCTTCTTTTCTTTTTTATTTAATTTTGATTTCTTTTTAACCTCTTCAATGTAATCAAAACTTGGGGATGCAACAACAATGGATTGCTTGAATGGAAAAGGAATAGGAGTACTTGAAATTTCTAATGATGTCACAACTATATTAACTGGAATTGGGGGAGTGACTGGAAATAACTCCTTTGTGGTGGATCCACTAGTAGGGTAATCCCACAAAGTTGGTTTACAATTTCTAGAAGATTTTGATTTTTGCTAAAATCACATATTTTTAGAAAATATAATTATTTAAGCCTTAAAAAGTTCCATAAAAATAATTCCAATTTAAGATGGTTTGATCAAACTATCTTAGATCAAACCCCCTTGGATAGAACCCCACTAGTTTTAAACCATACCTATAACGGAGTCTCCTTTACACCTATCAAAATGCTGATAGAAAACCAATATTGATTTATCTTTTGAGGGATCCAATGAATTCATTTAATTTTATTTTTTTTAAAATATGTAGTCCTTATTATAAGCTTCCCAAAAAGTATAATTTCAAATAAATTTAATTTTATTATTATATTTATTTTTTATTTCTTATGAATGTAGGTTTTTCACCAAAAATCAAGCTCTCTATTCTGCACATGTGGAAAAATAGTAGATTATTTTTTTTGAAAAATATGAGTGCACCAAATATTTAAGTGCTTGATCCAACCAAAAAAAAAAAGAATTTTGATACATACAAAGAGGGTTACGTGTTATACGATTGAGTTGTGTTTGAATTGTAATTGGTTTGACTTCAAAACATGACTAAAGAAAAAAAATCAATAAAAAACTATCTAACCAACTAGAAGAACTAGATATCAAAGTTACAAATATAAATTAAAAATAATTATAATTTTATCCTTCATGGAAAAAAATAAAATTATGCATTATACGGTGAGTGTCACTTTTAAAAAATGTAGGTTTTTTTGAAAAAAACTAATTTTCAATGGAGATGGAAAAGAAGTGTAATTTGATTCCAAAATTTTTGAAAAAAATGTGTTTAGAATCTAAAGAAAAATTTCACAAAACTATAGTTTGCATCATCTTCAAATTCCTCATGGTTTAGCCGCTATAAGTGCCTGAAAGTGAAGATTTTGTTTAAAAAAATCATTTTAGTTTCTAGTTTTTCCAAAAATTGTAAACCACTATTGTGGGATCACCCATTACTTTGACTTGAAGTTAGACCTGTCAAAATCATTTTCCTCTTCTGTACGCCTTGATCACCTAGTGTCATAAATGCTATATTGTGTTATTTTCCTCTTGTGTGTAATTTGTTGTTATAGCACATGTTGAAAACTACTAGTACTACCACCTATACCATCGCCACTAGAGGATGTGCCAGTTGCACTAAACCCTCCACCATTGGTATGTGCTAGTTGTGATTGTGTCTGACCATGAGAATGAGGATTTGAATCTCTAGCAAAATTGACCTATATGCCATAGGTCTACTTTTTCATCTCCAACCCCAAGGCCAGATTTATCAACTAGTTTTCTATGCTCTACATCTATTACCATCCAAGGGCCTTGTCTTTGGGACCCCAATGGACCACCTTCATACCCCATTTTATCAGCTATGGTTGTTCCTATAGTAAATGCTTCTTTTTTGGCCTCACTTAAACCAAGTTTAAAATTGACATGGCTTTTTTCCTTCCTATCATCATCACTTTCTTCATCTTCTCATTCATTCAAATGCTCTATATTCCATAATTTGAAAAACTAAAGATCTTCTTCATTATCTCCATACTCTATAGGAGCTCTTAGATCATCTAGCTCCTTCCTCATAGACCAAAAGGTAGTAATTTTTTATCATGACCAATTTTTTTTGTAATTTCCTTCTCTAGAGAATCTGGCATTTTTACTCTACTAGATGTTTTATGAATTTTTTCATAAAAATTGTTGTACCTCCTAATTTTCTTTCTATGCAATGTCATAATTTCTGCTAACAATTATTCAAAATAAATACCATTCTTAGCAACACTTTTCTCCATTGCTACATTGACCTCATCCAAAGAATCCTTGTTTCTCAAGTTTTCATGAAAGGGTTTACTTTGATGTTGAATTCTACTTCCAACATTTTTATTGAGCATGATCATTGATTTAATGGTGTCACAAGGATCATATTGCAAGTGATAGATAGTGTCAAAATAAAATAAAATCAAAATATCATGTGCCACACTAAATACTCTTCTCTTCAATGTGATCCCTCCACATGAATAAGGTAATGAAGGAAATAAGGTCTTCTTCCCCTAACCGCTAAAGTGTCTTTCATTAGTACTCTACATCTGCCTTACATATTCCAAAGAAAAACCCTTTATGTCACATGTATTGGAAGTTTGTATAGTTGTACTTATGATCCAAAAAATATTAGCACAATATATTCTTCCATTAAGTACTAATTATCCAATTGTATTTCTTTTCCTAGTTGAATGCAATTTCTACATGACATAGGAAATCTAAGCATTGGAGTATTTGTAATTGCTTGATGCAATGGAGCAAAAATGTAGTCTACAAAATGACTGTAGTTCCTTCGAGAATCATGCAACCTTATAATAGTGGTATATTAATATACAAGAGCCTATTTATTTTTCTCAGGATTACTATTACCATAGGGCTAAATTTGAAGCTTGTTGGTCTGAAACATTCCTTTGAATTTGAATAGAAAATGATAGCACAAGTAGGTTGTAAACCTAAATGTCTTGGTGGAACCTCCTTTAATCATTAAAAATTGTTTATGCATGGATTCTACAATGTTCTCAATAAAATTATATTTGGCTTGTGGAACACCATAATGGATATTATACACCATTTTAAGGAGGCATGCACCCACTTCCAAATTGTTATCCAAGCTAAGGAAAAATGCTAGCATGGAAATAGAATCCTGAACCCATGGTTTAAAATTTTCCAAATCATAAGGAGGCTTATGATCACTTTTCAATTTTTTTCTATCTTGAACTATTCTATTTAAGAAAAAAAAATTCTCCATTTCATCCATTGCTTCATAATCACTAGTAAGCTTTTCTAGGTCAATGTGGAAATTTCCAAATTCTTTAGTTGTAAACCCCAAGGCCAACACTTTTCCAAATTCTTCTACATTAATGGATAAAAATTATTCTTTTTTATCTTTACTAATAATTTATCTTTTGTTATCATCGTAATTTAGGGCACAAGCCATGATAAATTATAGGCAAGGGAAAACCTCATGTATCATCATATGCCTTAATCCAGTTACCCACAGTGCACTGATACTATTAACTTGCAATTTCATTTTCTTTGCATCCTTATTCTTAAATGAAAATATAAGCTTTGAGGTACACCTACCATAGGTTTTAGGATCATAAATATCATGGTATTCATCAGTGAAATCTGGGGTTTTAAACAATTTTACATAATGTATTTTTTTACTTGATTTTTCTCTAGTGGTATTGGTGGTAGACATGTTGATACAATCAATAGTATGAAATTTTTGAATTCCCTATTAGTCCTTAATTTTTTCTTAATTCTTAAGCCTCTTAACCCTAAACATAAACTTCAAGGTTTGACAAAATAAGATTTTAAGAAACGTCAAGCGATGAAACATAGCCACAGGAATTCTTGAACTTAGATTTTCAATTTTCATTATTGAATTTGAAACTATGTTGAAGCTTGAAACTAGGTTACTAGAATGGCTTTGTTGGGAGTGGAACTGTGGAACCCATAACAAGGTCGTGCACTACAATGAACAAACTAAATGACACTAAAACATCTACTCATTACTTACAGGCTGCATAGTACACAATTAGGTAGTACAATGTACATGGTTGACAACATTTAAAACAAGCCATTAAAAACAATGATTTACTCCGACATTGACAACAAATTCTAAACTGCTGTTTTTTGTTAATCTAATAGTTATAGGGTTATTCCAAAGGTTTAAGTTCACAAGCATAGCGATCTGTGCATTTCATTCTAGAATGAAACTACAACCATACATAAAATGTTCATTGAATGGTTGAGTAATTTATGATATAAATAATAAACATAAAACATGTGTTTTAAATTTTCTTTAAAGTCTAATGCTTTAGGATTGACATCAAGGCCAAGGGGCCAGAAACTTAACATTTCAAATGCCTCAATAAAATTAATTTCAATGTCACATTAATAGTACAACCATTTATTTTATTACAATTGGATTATAATCTCACATTATTACATAGTACAAATACAAATGTAAGTGCAAGAGTCAGGCTTCTATTGGACCGCTGGTGAAAAGTTGAAAATGTAAATGTGATACTTGCATCTCTTAAAATAAATTGAACTTGTCAGGTCGACCGTGAGCTCTGAAATTAAACACATGGGACTTGTCGAGTCATCCATGGGGCTCTCAAAATAAATGCACGGGGAAAAGGGGGCTGATCAAACTAGGGAAATGGGAGCCGCAAAGATACAAAATGTACTTAGCCCCTTTCAGAACTAGAGTGGTGTAGAAGATGAGGGATTGTAAAATTGCTCCCATGCAAAAAATGAGCATTGAAATTAAATGCATGGGAATTTCCTAGGAAACCATGCAAAAGATGAGTGGTAGTAAAACTACTACCATCTTCTACTTGTAGCTTCCATGCACTAGGATAACAATTATCTCCATCAGAGCTCCTCATCCTGGTTCAAAACCTGTCTAAGAAGTCGGGTAAACCAAATCAACTTCTTTCCAATTCCACCCATTCTAAAATTAAAGGAAATTGGTCTTTTACTCTATAAATAAAAAACTAGAGGTAGGAGAATTTAGAGCATCCCCAATAATAACACATCATCTTCTTCTTGAATCATTATTAAGTTATTAACCCTGCAAATTGAAAACCCTTATGAAAATTGAATGAATGATTTAGTTTGTGCTCACTATCCTTATTTATGGGCTAAAAGTTTCACTACCAACCTAGTACCTTGTACACCTCACATGTCTCACATGTGAGGTTGTGTATAGTTACTACTAACTAGTAATAATTGTGATTCACGCAAACCAAAAATCCAACTTAATCATTACCTCAAGCTAGCTTCATGCAAAGTTGCAAACTATACCTCACGCTAACAAGCTGTCAATTGTCAAAATCAATGGATTATTGACATCATCATATATGATTCTACAGTACAGCATGTAGTTTTCAATATAAATCTATCCAATCAATCACTCTGGATATTCATATGGCATTAATCTATGACGCCGCCCAGTACCACATCCAAATTGAGTTTCAATAGAATAAATGAAATGTAGAGTACTTCAATGCATTGAAAACAAAGAATTAAATGTACCGTTTTACCTTAATCATTATCAATGTCCTAATAAGTCACAATAAATTTTTCTCACTTATGATCAGAACTATATGGTGATTTTTGAAACCAATAATTAATAAAATCTCAACCATTGATTTCTAAAAATCTAACAGTTCTAGTGTTATTCAGGAGGTTTCAGTTCACAAGTCTAGTGCTTCAAGGATTTACTTCTAGAATACATCTGTAGCCGTCCATCAAAAATTCATCAAACGTTTCCTCTTTTAAAACATACTTTATGCATGTGCATAATTTCAAATGGGGACATTGTTGGGTTAACAAGACTTGACCCTTAGGATTAATGAGTTAATATTTAAGGCTTTATCATAAAATATTTTGGTCTGACATAGGAAATATTAAATGGTAAACAAGAGCACCAATATTTAAATGGTAAAATATTAAATGCTTGTAGCATAATTCTGGAGATTTCAATTTGCAAATCTAGTGCTTGAGAGATATACTTTTGGAATGCAACTACAACCATCCATCAAAGATTCATCGAACGGTCATGGTCCATAATGTCGCATGGTTGCTGAAATTTGGAACCTTAGAACCAAAGTTTGAAGTTTCAAATTTTTTGAAACCTCCAACCCACTGACTAAAAACTACAAAGATGACCAAGAAAGACTTGCAACTAAGGTTAGGAAAATAACCAACACCCCAACTTTGGTGAATTAAGATAGGAAAGGTGGCAAATAAGGTTAGGAAAGGCACCAAAACCACAACTTTGATGAATTAATACAGGAAAGTGCCAAGGATGGTGCATTTATGAAGTGAAGATCATAGGTAGTTTTTAGCAAGTGGACATGACTAGAGAATCGATGGGTAATTAAGATCGGTATGTGCAAGTTTTGGAAAACTATTACCTCTTGGCCCTTGATTAGTGAAGTTAATTATAGATTTTGGCATGGAGAAGAAGACACACATAAAGTCTAAAAGAGTGGTGGTGGTGGCGGTGTAGCTGCAAGAGTTTTCAAATAGAGGGCCCCAAGTTCACTCTATGTTGGAGGCAATTAAACCCATTTTATGGTGAAGTTTCTGACAAAAGATTAATGGGTATTTTTTTTTTCACTAATGGGAGGTTGGTACAAAGTGTACAGATGATTTTGGGGAAATCCTTTGGAAATATGAGGCATAGGTATAGGACTAACATGGATGTATACTACTTGATTATAGCATGGGGTTTGGAATTGGGGGAATCAACAAGCACAATGAGAGAAGTGATGGAGTTGAGTATGTGCAGGATCATCATGGAAAAAATAGGCCCTTAAGTGGCAAAAAATTTAGAAAAATTAGAATTAGACAACTTGACATAATTTTTTTAATAATTTATCTATATTATTTTAACAATATGTAAGAATACAATTTGTAGAAAATTGAATGTAGGTTCTAAAATAATAGATTTTTTTTTTTTTTAAATCTATTTGGTGAAAATTTGAAATTTCAAGGCACTAGTACTTAAATTTCAAGAAAAAATAAGAAGTAGGTGTTTGTCTGACCACCCTAACCACAATAAAATGATAATATTTTTTTATAATATTTTAGATATAAGTAGAGGACTCATGTCTCGATGTGACGGATATTGATATCTTATATGTAATTTTTTTTAAAATAAATAATTAATTGTGATTTTTTTATTACAACTTTTAAAAAGTATAAATAATTGTATGTGTAACCACCTTAACTTGGTCAAAAATTCATGAAATTCATTTTTTTTAATCCTATAGTATGCAAAGCATAGAATGTGACACATGTTTCATATTCAAAAAATATGATACCATTTGAAAGCTATAGATGTTTTTCAATCAGCCTATAAATCAGGACTTTAGTCATAATTCAAATAGAAAATTAATAACAATTATTTATTAAATTCAAAGTAAAGCATCATTTATATTGGTAGAAAACTGAGAATCTCCTTTAAAAACCCTTTTCATTTCATCAATTTTGGGTAAAAGGAAAGTCATCAGCCACATACCCTACACATACCCATCATATTTCCACTTTTTGGCCTATCATTATCCTACACATACTCAAATGATTGTGCATAGAGATTTCTTGAAAGGATTAGAATCAATACTTTTATGGGCAGTTCTAGATGAAGGTTTTGACATCCGAGAAGGCTTTGAAAATGTGGAACTGGAAGGGACAAAAGGATGCATCCCTTTCGTGTTTTGGCTAGAGGATGAGATTAAAAGTCAACGTAGGGAAGAAGCATGGCTAGGTGAGGAAGCATTGATAGGTGAGGAAGCATTGAAGCTCTTTATAGAGCTGATGAAGGTGGAAGCACAGGTGAAACTGAAGGAAAACTGTATGAAAGGAAAAGGATAGAATTCAAGGAAGCAAAAGATGAGTTAACATAGTTTTCATAAAATTTGTAGTTTTTTTAGGGTTTTTGAAGAATTAACACAAGACTAGTACTAAATTTTTGGCTTATTGAAATATGTAAGGTGGATATAGATAGTTGTAGAACTAGTTTTAGTTGGGTAGGGTTTCTTTTTCTATTATGAAGCATATTAAGATGTTTTTTTGAAAAAACTATTATAGTTGTAGGTGATTTTTGGATGGTTCATGAAAAAAATGAGGCAAATAATCTTTATTTGCATGTATTTTTTTATTAGTTTGATATTATGTTTAATTCACCAATGTTTTTTTCTTAATCATTTGAAAATTGGTTTAATTCGCCAATGAATTTTATTTTTTAGTTTGAAAAAAGTTTTAATCACCTGCAATTTAATTATTTTTTCTAGTTTGAAAACAGGTTTAATTCGTCAATCAAAATATATATATATATATATATTTGAAAATAGATTTTAATCGCTAATGGAGAAAATTTTGGTGGTTTTCAAAAATTTGCATTTCACCGAGATTTTCCACAGACTTCTAGAGATTATAAAAGATTCACCAATCGACAATTTTTTTTCATGAAAAACAAAAAAATTGCCACTAAAATTAATATTTTTATCTGGACGTATAAAAGATTCAGCAATATTTTACACATCCGATGGGGGGGGGCGGTGGTTTCTTAAAGTTTTCCCTATTTTTAGTTAGCATGTCATTGATGTTACATTGATTCTCGAATAACACCAAATCACCTTTATTAAATGAACGAGGGATGACATGATCATTGTAACCATGTTGCATTCATCTAGAGTAAGCTTTGAGATACTAAAAAGTGTTGATGATTTGTTCATCAAGCATTTCAAGTTGGTGCAATCATTGTTCTTTATAAGTATTATCATTAATAAGCCCTTGAAGAGAAACTCTTAATGAAAGAATTGTTGGACACTAGGAACACTAAGAGGGGGGCAGGGTAAATCAATGTTCCACAATATTTGAATATCACATTAGATATTAAACTATCAAAAAAATATTTAACCTTTAATAGAATCCATAACAAATAAGCAGAACGAAACATGCATGCACATTAATAAGACTATGTGAACACCATAACATCAAGATTTTTACATGGAAACCCTATTAGGGGAAAAACCATGGTGGAGAATAATCCACAAAGTATACTCTATTAAAAGTATGATAAAAATGGGAATGCACTTGCATTTAGGAACACTACCTAAAGCTCACTACTCAAAATACAAAAGAGGACTCACTGTCCAAAAGAGTTTGGATTAAAGCTATTCAAAATATGAATGGAGAAAATAGCATCTCTAAATGCTTGGATTTAGTTCTAATGAAGCACATGAAATGAATTCTAGACCTTTTGTCTAATTCACACTTATTCTCTGCTCTACTCCACTCTCCTACAAAAACCCTTTTGTTGCATAAACAAAATTAGCCAGACAAATCCTCTAATATTACCTCATGTAGTTGTTCTACACTTTTTCATATACAAACCTTCTCGCTGCTCCATACTTCACTCCCAAAATGAATTACCGATCTCACTTATATATCCACTAACAAGAATTTTATTTCTATATGTTGGCTTGCAACAAAATATAATATTCTTCCACAAGTCAGATCCAATCACTAGGGTATGTGTAGGATCATGATGGGCCAAAAAGTGGCAATATAATGTGTATGTGGCTGATATTTTTTTTTTACCAAAAATTAATGAAATAAAAAGGGTTTTTAAAGGAGATTCCAAGATTTCCACCAATATAAATTATGCTTTACTTTGAATTTAATAAGTAATTATTATTCATTTTCTAGTTGAATTACGACTAAAGTACATATTGATAGGATGATTGAAAAACATCTATAAGTTTCAAATGATATCACATTTTTTGAATCCAAAACATGCATCACATTATATGCTTCACATACTATAGGATTAAAAATAGAAAAAATGAATTTCATGAAGTTTTGACCAAGTTAAGGGGTTCAAAAATATGATTTTTTATATTTTTTAAAAGTTATAATAAAAAATCATAATTAATTATTTACATTAAAAAAAATTACAAAAAATATGTGTCACATTGGCACATGAGTCCTCTACTTATATCTCAAATATTATAAAAAAATATTATCACTTTATTGTGGTTAGGGTGGTTAGATAGACACCTACTTCCTATTTTTTCCCTAAAATTTAAGTACTATTGCATTGAAATTTCAAATTTTCACCAAATAGATTTTTTTTTCTTTAAACAAACCTAGTAGTTTAGAAAATAAATTCAATTTTCAACAGATTCTATTCTTACTTATTTTTGAAATATTATAGATAACTTATTCACTTTTTTATGCCAAGTTGCCTAACTACAATTTTTCTAAATCTTTTGCCACTTAAGGGCCTATTTTTTCCACGATGATCGTGCATATACCCACCAATTAGAATTAACGCATATCCACACAAGTCAACTACACTATAGTAGGGACCCAAACCAAAATTCCCAACATAAGAAATAGTTAAACACATACTCCTCATACATCTGGGATGTGAGATACACAACACGCCACCAAATCACCTTTATTAAAAGAATGAGGGATGACATGATCATTGTAACCATGTTGCATTCATCTATAGTAAGCTTGGAGATGCTCAAGAGAGTTGATGAGTTGTTCATCAAGCATTTCAAGCTGATGCAATCATTGTTCTTTATAAGTATTATCATCAAAAAACCCTTGAAGAGTGATTCTTAATGAAAGAATATCTAACTCCCGGGGAATTATTGCCTCTGTACCATAGACAACATTCTAATGTGTATTTCTAGGTGATGTAATAATATTAGTATGATAATCCCATGATGCATATGTTAACTATGTGTTCCAATCCTTATTATGTTTACTTACTATTATTCTTAGGATTGTTTCAAGAGTATTATTAGTTGATTCACCTTGACCATTAGATTATGGGTAGTAGGGTGATGAAAAATAATTTTGGATGTTATTAAATTTTTCTAAGAACTTTAATTCATCATTCTTAAATGGTATCCCATTGTCCAAAACAAAAGAAAAAGGAAGTCCAAAGTAAGCTTGATAATGTGTTCCATTATGAAACAAAATATTATGTCAACAGTTATTGAACAAAGGGAATGACTTCTACCCATTATGTGAAATAATTTGTCAAGGTAATTATAAATGTTTTTCCATCAGAAGAAGGTGGTGATATTCTTCCAATGTGATCCAAAACCCATACCTAGAATGGATGAATAAGAACCTAGGCACAAAGCTTTGAAGTAGGAGCATGAATATAATTACTATCTTCTTGAAATTTGTGACATTTCTTAATGTACTCAAAGAAATCTTGTTCCATATGTTTCCAATAGTATCCTATGTAGATTTTCTTTTGAACTAATGATCTTCCTCAAAATAAGCCCCCACAATGACCCACATGAGCTTCCACAAGTTGTATAGGGATTTTGAATTATCTAAGGAATTTTAGTAAAAGACCATCAAAGGATCTTATTTTATACAAAAAATCTACAAGTATTATATATCTAGATGCAAGTTTCCAAAGAAAAGCTTGAATATTCTTAGTTGTTAGCTCAGAAATGGCACCTTCTTTCAAATAATTGAATATTAGTATGTACAATTCACTAGATTTTTTCATGATGGTTGATAACACTTCTTTGACCTTATTTTCTATTGATGGCTACATAATTGTATGGACAATGAATGTGAAGTATATTGAAGAATCTTGAGGAGATAAAACAAAAGTCACACTTTCCATTACATATGCATGTCGACTATCTTTTTGTGGGATATAATCAAATGGTAAATGAATCAAAGTTGTCTAAGAGAGTCATTGTGAGATCCTTATTTTTTGATAATTTTTAATGCTCCGCTTGATATGATCCATTTATTTTCTTATGAATAATTGTGAATCACTAAATATCTTAATGCTTCGAGTTCCAAGAGTTAAAGTAGCATGTATTCAAACAATTAAATATTCATACTTTGATGCGTTCTTCATGCATAGGTTTTTTAAGTGGCAAGACAAGGGAATAGGATTTCCTGTAGGTGAGATTAGTATAACCCCTACATAGTAGCCAATTATACACTTAGAGCCATTCAAATATAACTCAAACATGTATAATTAGTTTCAATTGTCAACACAGTATCATTAGGGAATGAGCCAAAATTAGGTAACGCTAGGTGAGTGATGGATTTTGTGAAAGTTCTATTTTTGTGTTGACCCATTAAGTTTTCCATTGGTCTCTTAAGTGATTTTATGAGCCACTCATCATGTTTGTTCATTGGCCCCATTTCTCTTATCAACCAGTCATCTTTTCCTGCCATGTCAAGGCTTTCCTAAAGTTAGGTTGCAAAAAATTTTAAGTGCAATGACTTAAAAGTTAAGTCATTAACCCTGCAGTCATTTCACCATTGGGTGAGCCATGCCTTGTCCATTTAATGCTAATATCATGTGTTGTGCAGTTTCCAAGATTTGGCAATCAAGGATGAAATATGAACCATACCCTGCCAGCTCATGGGAGTAAAGTGCACACCAGATAAAAGTAGTGAGGTTAGCGATAAACCAAAATGTGTCCTAGGTACAATGTGGGACCCACCTCCCACTACCGATCTCGTTCCCCAAAACCTTCAACGAGCGATCAAGATCAATTTGACAAAAAAATGTTCACTATTCCCTATTAGCTCACTAAATGAAGATAAAAAGAGGTTAAAATGAGTGAGGTTAGCAAGATCATGACACTTGTATCTTTCTCACTCAGACCATGGAGCCCACAAGTAGTGACAATGTTATTTGATATGGAAAGAAGAAATTGGTTGAAAACACATCAACAAGGCACTGTTGGAAATGAACGAGGGTCAAACATGAGCTAGTCATTCGATCATCCATGAAGGAAAACGATAAATAGGTCTCATTCAAAAATGGCATGTGACACCTGATGGTTGATTCTACTCTGCACGACAAGCTCACATTAATGGTCTACAATCTACAGAGCGATCAAGTTGATCTCAACTCATGTCAAGAGGAAAATGAAGACAATCATGAAGAATAATTAACTGATTTCCATGTAAATGAAAATTAAAAGGCACTGGTACATCTGCCAACTAGATTCTAGAATTGTGCATGTGTGATAAACAATGTTATGGTTTTCCTCAATAAATGCAACTAAGGTGATTGTTATTTGCGCCATTATCTTGAGGGAGTTAAACACTTTCTAGTATAAGAAATTAGTAGGAAATAAAGATGAGCAAACCATCAAGAAGGTTAGTTTGTCTAAGTTCACAAAGCTCTAGTCTTGGTGTGCATGAATTCGTTCTCATTATAGAGGCAGCTACTACTTCTAAGTCCAAGCTAGCACCGAAAAGATGTAGTCACCGGCTACAAATTGAGGGTAGGGCTGCTAAGGTAGAGGGCGATAAAGGAAACACCCAGTGTAGTCTTTGACTAGGTCCAGGGGAAAACTAAGGTATGGGCATGGCTCTTATAGGTGCCAAAACTCTCCCATTAATCTTACAAGTACCTCTTCTAGTAGCCATGATACAGAGGCTAATTCAACCTATGCCTGGTAATTGCACATGTTGAATGAGGGCTTGATTTCAAATGATGGCGTGATTGTCGTGTTGTCACTAGCCATTAAGATTCCAAGTGGGCATACTAGGAGCATAACTAAAAAGGAAAAAAAGGAAGGAAAAAATGAGGTTTCTTCCCTTCCTCTTGCTACGACTAGGAGTGATCTTGTTTACCATGGTCATAACTTGAGACGTGGTGTTGTCATGGGTAAATGAATTGGTTATCTTCTTTTTGCTTATGTTTTGTGAATTTATCTATGGTGACTCTGGATTTCCTTCATGGAAAAATCCTTATGATTCAACATGGGTCGTGTGCTTGCATGGCATCTTGGTTGTTTAGTTCATGGTGCTCTGGTGGTAGGGGAATTTTTGGTGGCACTTTACACTTCCTTCCCTGGTGACAGTTATAGTTTAATATTTTCTCTTTTTGGCTTGTTTTTGTAATTTCAGCATGTGGGTTTCAAAATTCATACCAAATTCTATTGAAATTCAAGTGAAATTACAATTTTCTATTGTAATTGTAATCGAATTTGAATGTTGTTTCTCCTTGTTAGTATTAAGGAAATTCAAGATTCGAATGCAAAGGAGAGAGATAGAGAGAAAAGGGAGAAGAAAAAATAGAAAAGAAAAGAGAAGAAGATATAATAGAGAGTATCAGGCTAGGTGTAGGCTAGTCATAATGTGATTATAGTGAAAGGAATAGTGAAGCATGCTTGTGTTGGGTTATTTTGGATGAATATGCATATTGTCTTGAATTGTTGTACAGACCCGATCTATGAATATAAATAAAAATATACTTCTGATGCATTTTCTCTCCTTATGCGAGTTTTGAGTAAATTTTGGATGGAGTTGTCAATAACATTTTCATTCTTCTTTTGAGTTCAATTCAAATGTATATCTGTACTTTGCACCTTGATTCAAGTAATCAATCAAATGCTTAAATAGGAGGTATGGACTTACAATTATCTTCTTAGGATGTGATAAGAAGTTGTGCATCACAGGTCTTGAGTCTCATAATACAAATTTGTTATGTAGATATTCTTTCCATAAGAATTTGATAGCACTTATCTATTACTATTAATATGCATATGACTCCATAGCCCAATTGCATAAGGCACTGATCTATTTCCTAATGGGTTAATCAAATTATTCTATGGTGGCCAACCTAGAGGTAGAATTTAAATTCATTTTAAAATTTCCAAAATCTATACACAATATTATATTCATTTCTCATATGTGAGGGAATTTGCTGAAATGGTAGCAAGTTACTTAGGAACTAGCCAATTCCACAGTATGCTTTGCATATTTACCTTTCAGTTGAAATGATCTGTGAAAGTGATGTGTTTCATCAAGTGCATCTTAAGTAAACATGAATAAGAATATCCTTTGGCCCCCAACAAAGCATAAAGTTCAGAAGATCTTAGTCTGTGACTAGATCTTGTCAATTGGCCAATCATTTTCAGGAGTTTTGACTATAGGAAATGGAAATTACTTAGAAGTTCCTTTGAGTGCACTAGAAAAAACACCAATAGGGAGAGGAAGCATTAGCTAATTTTTAAGTCAAGTCTTATCCTTTGATTTCCTTTTGAGAGACAAATTTAAGATCAAACTTAGTTAACAACATAACCTGCATAGCTAAGCATCCCATTAGATCTATTTTATTGAAAACGTGCTTTAGAGGACTCAATTTTGTCATCAAGTTGATTTCAACATTCAATAAGTAATGTATCACTTTACTAGTATGAAATATGAGAGGTAAACATTTTTTTTATATCATTGTATATTGTGTCTCATAATCAATCAAAGTTCAGTTGATGTAATAAGCAAGATGTTATTTACCTCTTTCGTCTTTTTGAGGCAACAATGTTGTGAGAACATTGGCTAATGTTGTTGTATAAAAGATAAAGGGTTTTTCTTGTATAGAAATTTGTGAAATAGGTGGAGTAACAAGACAATCTTTTAAAATCTTAGAATCCTATTTACAATCCCAATTCCATTTAAACTAAACCTCTTTCTTAAGGAGTTGCGTATATGGTAATGGTTGGTCTGCTAAGGATGCTACAAAATGATGAATAACCTAAATTCTTCCTTGCAAAGTTCATAATTGAGAAATATTTTTAAGAGGTGGCATGTTAATTATAGCATCATTTTTCTTCATATTCACCTCAATGCCTTTGTGAGATACTATAAAACCTAAAAGCTTTCCACTATCTACACTAGAGACACACTTTTTTGGGTTCAATCTCATGTTATATTTTTGCATTCTTTAAAATATTTTTTGAAGGATATCTTCACATGATGTTTTCTATTTAAAGATTTTGCTAGAATATCATCAACATAATCTTCAAAAAATTTATGCATGTAATCATGAAATATCAATGTCACAGCTCTATGATATGTTATGCCTACATTATTTAGTGCAAAAGGAATGACTACCTAGCAAAATTTTCCCTAGGTTGTTGGAAATGTTGTAAATTATATATTGATCTTGAGGGTTTATAAAAATTTGATTATATCCAAAAAAATCCATCCATGAATGACAACAAAGCAAGTCCCATAGTCAAATCCACTATCATGTCAATATTAGGAAGAGGAAAATCGTCTTTCAAAGATGCTTTAGGTTATGTGCAAGATGATCATGGAAAAAAATAGGCCCTTAAGTGGCAAAAAATTGACAAAAATTAGAGTTAGGAAACTTGACATAAAAATTTGAATAAGTTATCTATATTATTTCAAAAATATGTAATAATAGAATCTATAGAAAATTGAATGTAGTTTCTAAACTACTAGGTTTATTTTAAAAAATAAACAATCTATTTGGTGAAATTTTGAAATTTCAATACAATAGTACTTACATTTCAAGGAAAAAATAAGAAGTAGGTGTCTGTATGACCACCCTAACCACAAGAAAATGATAATATTTTTTTTATAAGATTTCAAATATAGGTAGAGGACTCATGTTCAGATGTGATGCATGTTTTTTTGTAATTTTTTTCCAAGTAAATAATTAATTATGAATTTTTTATTGCAACTTTTAAAAAATATAAAAACTCATATGTTCGACCACCTTAACATGGTCAGACTTCATGAAATTCATTTTTTTTAATCCTATAGTATGTAAAGCATAGAATGTGACACATGTTTCAAATTCAAAAATGTGATACCGTTTGAAAGCTATAGATGTTTTTCAATCAGCCTATCAATCAGGACTTTAGTCGTAATTCAAATATAAAATGAATAATAATTATTTATTAAATTCAAAGTAAATGATAATTTATATTGGTGGAAAGCTGAGAATCTCCTTTTAAAACCCTTTTCATTTCATCAATTTTGGGTAAGAAAAAATTCGTTGGCCACATATCCTACACATACCCATCATATCACCACTTTTTGGCCCATCATGATCCTGCATAGACCCTTTATTTAAATCATGAAAACCTATACACATCCTAATATTATTATGAAGTTTCACAACTCAACAATGTTCAAACCAAAGGGGAATTATCAATAGGTCATATAAAACTAGCTTCGAGGAGTTTCTTAATCTCAACCTTAACTAATAAGGCTATCTTAGGATTCATCTTTTGTATCTTTTGTCTAACTAGTTTAACATCCTTTGTAGGGTGTATGTTATGTGTCACTATCTTACCAACAATTCCCAACATATCCAAATAAGTCCAAGAAAAAATTTAAAGAAATTCATGAAGTCAATTTGCATAGTCATCTTGTTCATCTTCATCAAGGAACTCTCCTATTTTAATCACTTTCTCCTTGTTAGTGATATCCATTGGTTTATCAATTATATCTCCAAAGGAAGTGCAGTTTGTTTCAAAAATTCAGGATTATATTCTTTGTTTTCCTTATCACTCTCATTACTTTCCTTCTCTCTATCTTCTTGCTTAGCACTAACCATAGCACATGTAACCACTTCCTTTTTAAGAGGAGTAAATGGCTTGTCATAAACTCCTAACATTTCTTTCAAGGCTTCATTATCTTTAAAGTATACCAATGATTCTTCATAAGTTGTATCAATCAATTCAAGATTATTTACAATGAAAGTTGTTTTATTAGGGCTACACATGATGGTATTGATGTTTAGTGAGGGTATTTTCATTGCTTGTGTTATCTTAGAAGTAAAATATCCGAAACTACTTTTAGTTTCTTGTGTGTTAGGCTCTATAGGAATGTGGATGCCTTGCTTTTTCTTTCCACATCATTTTCCACTATGGCCAGGTTGTTTCAGAAGCTCATAACCTTTTCCATAAATTTTCTCCATTTATTTTGAGTTTGGTGGTTGTTGATTATCTATCTCATCAAAATTTTTTGTATAACTTGTGTCTTCTTCTAGAGTGGATGAAGTAGAGGCTTGTGATTTTTCTTTTGAGTTTAGTGTTGACATTACCATTGGCTCCTTTTTCTTTTCAATTTCTTTTGTTGCAATTTTGTATTATACCATGAACAAAGGTGTGAAGTCTAAGGAACCCTAATCATCTTCCAATAACTCTAAAACTATTTCCATCTCTTGTTTTTGTTATTTCATAGGTTCTATCATTGAAGTTGGGATTAATGTGCTTAGAGGACTTTTTGTTCCCTTTTCAATTTGTAAGCAACTTTGGGGCTCAAGATCTATTTCAATTTCATATACTTTGTTGTTATAGACATACTTCATAATACAATGCAGAGTTGAAGGCATCACATGCATCTCATCAATCCAAGCTCAAGATTCTAAAAGAAGATTGTATGAAAGATCACAAGGCATAACATGGATAGGACTTTGTAATGCGGCTTTTCCAATTGTAATAGGAAAAGTGATCACCTCAAGCAGTTCCTTTCCTACATTGTCAAATCCTTGAATCGATAAGGAATCAAGTTCAATTCTTGATTTGTCCACACCATGTTTATCCAAAAAGGTTATACTACACACATTTAGAGTTGAGTCATTGTCAACAAGGGTTACCTTTATTTATGTTCTATTGAATCTAGCTATTATCATGAAGGCATAATTTTTATTTCTTACTTCCAAGGGAGGTAACTCATTTTGATGAAAGGTACTTTCTATGTTTACAAAATTCATTCCCTGAATTATAGCTGCTACATCACTTGGATTTTCACTAGAGGGAACCACAACTTGTTACAAGGTTGTTTGAAGAATACTATGATAACTAGGTGGAGTTTGAATTAGGTACCATAGGGATATCTTTATGGGAGAACTCTTAAGTTTTTCAACAAGATCATACTCCTTCCCACTATGCGAAGGAAAATGAGGAGCACTAGGCAAGAAGGGTTGAAGCAAATAGAGGGATGTTGAATCCATTTTTCTTATTTTCTAATTTTTTCTATTATTATATGTATGAGGTATGGTATTATAATTTTATTGTTGTGAAACATTATTCTTAGGTGGTTCGAGGATAAGAATGTTTTTGAGGTTGATATTGGTGTGAGGGTCAGTAAAGGATGAGTTGAGGTTGGACAACACAAAATTATCTTTGTTTTGGTTTGTTATAACAAGCCTTAGTGGATGAGCCTTGTGATAGGAAGTCCTCAAGGGCTTCATCTAACATGTCAAAGTAATCACTACTAAAGGGCTTGAAGGATAGGTTAACTTGGAAAAAGAGATTTGACATACTCAAATAACTATGCTTTCTCCAAGGGGTTCATCAGTTTATGGTTGTTTTGGTTTAGATATTGTTTTCTAATGAATGTAAAATATAATACATTCTTTTCAAACTATGAACTAATGCTAGAAATAAAATAAAAGTGTAGTAATCTAATTATATCCACAATTGAAACATGCACTTTAAATGAAGCCAAATTAAGCCAGGTGTAAATAAATGAATGAAATAGAAAATCAATAGACTAAAACAAAAATTTAATACCATTAAATAGGAGCACATAAATGAAGTATTTAATGTTATAAAATATAGATTCAGGTATGATATGGGACTAGATTGCCTAGAGTGGAAAATGGGTCCCACTTAGGGTTCCTAGAAGGTTAAAATAGTGAAAAATAGACAACATAGAGTTCCCAAAAATCTAGAAAAAACACCTGTATAAGGACTAAATCACTTAGAACGGTGAATGAGTCCTAGATTAGGGTTTTTAAGCTAAATTCAACAAATTATGAGCTGAGGTTATTGTTTCTAGCTTGTTTATTCAAATGATTATTTGCAATTGTAGTTTTTAAGCAAAATTTGATGATGCAAGATGCAAAATGCAACCTATCTAAACTTTCCACTAATGCAACATTTAAGAGTCCTAAATATAATTCAACTAATGCAAATGTAATGCAAAGTTAACTTAGATCTCATACTACAATGTTCTCCAAATTAGAAATGCAAGTGTCCAAAGTTCGGGTTCACCAAAATGAGCTAAAGGAAATAGGTGTGTCCACTTTTTAGAAGATGGACAAATTTGGGGACCTATTTTGTAATTTAGTTCATTAGGAAACCAAGATCCCTCAACCAAGTTACAAAATTGAGGGAAAAGAATCCTTTTACTAGGTGGTCTCCTTAGGTTTGATTAAATGGGGATTCACCATTAAAATAAAGTTTTAAAGGAGAAATGTAAAGTCTAATGCATAAAACCCTGGAAACTTCAGAACATTAAATCAAATGAACAAAAAAAAATCAAATAGAAAGGAACCTAGAAAATGAATGGCTTCAAAGCAAGGTCTACAACTCTAAATTTTTTCTTTGTGAGGTGTACTAGGACACATATGCTAGGCTAGGAAATTTAGTCATGCTATAGGAAACTGGGTAGAATCTAGAATCTTCCGCTGGCAAAACATGATCTATAAAAATATGGAAAAATGGGGTATATTAGGACTTATACGTCTAGAGTGGCAATTTAGTCCCTAAAATCCTTTCTAGAAAAAAATATTTGAAGCTATTCTCCTATCTCTACACTTCCCTCATACATTTTCCAAACTTCACTTCTAGATCAAAACATGTTAAAATTTTGGAAAAGAAAATGTAGTGTTGATTTTCTTATAGGGGGTTTTCCTCAGTCAAACCCCTAGTTGGTAGTTAAACGTTGATATAAAGAATAGATCTGAAATGGAAATGTGTGTGAAGGTCTTAATCTTATGTGTGTCTAAGAATAAGAGATCTGAAATTCAACAAAACCCTACTCTAACGTGCTAGAATCAAATGCATAAATGATACATGAAAATGATGATGACTTGCTTTGGGAGATCTTCAATCACCTTAACAAGCCATAAGAATGCATGCACCTTCCTTTAGGTAGAATGTGGAATTATAATGGAAGATGGAATCTCTTAGGAAAAAAGTCAATAGGCTTTGTTCTATGGCTAGTTGCATATCCCCAATCTAGAATCCATCATGACTATCCATAGGCAACCATCATCAATCCTTGACAATGTTAGATATAAAAATGAATGTGAGCTTGAAGACCTACAAAAACACTATAATGTTATTCCAAGACTTCAACTTTTCTATCTTCTTTCTCTTGAATGCAAATGCTTGAATCTCTTGCTTACTTGATCACTTTTATTGTTCTCTCTTAGTTCCTAGTTGTCAAAAATGAGTGTGAAACTTAGATTTTATAGGAATCCCATCTAATTTACTGTTTATTAGATCCCAAATGCCGACATTTGTGAAATTTGAATTAAAAACTTGAATTTTCTTGCTTAAACCCTAAAAAGGCCCCAAACGAGGCTCATATGCCTAAGGTAGCATATGGGTCCCACCTAGGGGGACTCATGTGCACAAGGTGGCATATGAGTCCCACCATAGATTTTTGGGGTGGGAGAATTTTAGGGATTTGAAATATTGAATGAATTTATTGAATTTTTGGGGATTTTAGTTGAAATAAGCCTTGGGATATGTAATAAAGGACTTTTGGGGCCTATTAATGATGATTTAAAGGATATGGATGCAAGGGTACTAAAACTGGTCCAAACTAAGTGTGAAATTGTCTATCTCCAAGAAGGGAGTACAATTTTTGACACTACAAAGAAACATGTGGGTATGTGTAGGATCATGATGGGCCAAAAAGTGGTGATATGATGGGTATGTATAGGGTATGTGGCTGACAGCCTTTTTTTTTACCCAAAATTGATGAAACAAAAAGATTTTTTAACGGAGATTATCAGCTTTCCACCAATATAATTTTATTTTACTTTGAATTTAATAAATAATTATTATTCATTTTCTATTTTAATTACGACTAAAGACCTAATTGATAGGGTAATTGAAAAACATCTATAGCTTTCAAATGGTATCACATTTTTTGAATAAAAAAAATGCATCACATTCTATACTTCGCATACTATAGGATTAAAAAAAACAAGAAAATTAAACTTCATAAAGTTTTGACCAAGTTAAGGTGGTTAGACATACGAGCTTTTATATATTTTTTAAGTTGCAATAAAAAAATCATAATTAATTATTTTCTTGAAAACAAATTATAAAAAAATATGCATCACATCAGGATATTAGTCATCTACTTATATATAAAATCTTTAAAAAAATATTATCATTTTGTTTTGGTTAGGGTGGTTAGATAGACAACTACTTCTTATTGTTTCCTTGAAATTTAAGTAGTACTGCATTGAAATTTCAAATTTTCACCAAATAATTTTTTTTAAATAAACCTAGTAATTTAGAAACTACATTCAATTTTCTACAAATTCTATTATTACATATGTTTTAAATAATATAGATACTTATTCAAATTTTTATGTCAAGTTTCCTATCTTTGATTTTTCTGAATTTTTTGCCACTTAAGGCATTGTTTTTCCATGATGATCCTACAAATACCCATGTGTAGTTCATTCTATTTTTTAGCCTTTATGGTACTAATTGGAGAGAGAAGGTACCATAGAGTATAAGCTCTTGGTGGGATGAACCTTACCTTTTGAATCTTTGAATGTTATTCAATTTCCTTCAAGAGGTCCCAAGGGTCCTTTTATGTTTCTAATAATGGATAAGTTGAAGGGCATGACAATTGTATTAATTGAAAAAGTGGAGTTAGGCCCTATATGAGTAATAGACAATTTGATTTTGATGCCAAATCTAGATCAAGTATTGAGATAGTGGTCAAATAAGACATGCATGTCCTAAAGAAAATATTTGAGTGAAATTAGCTAGTGTTGAAGAGGAGGATATCTCAACAAGCGTTGTCTTGTCTTCAATTTCAAGAATTGCTACTTCTGTTGTCAAGTTTGATGCACAATTTCATATACTAAAACTAATGGATCATAAGGGAATATTTACTCTTGGATATAAATTTTTATTTAATATACACACTCTATTAAGGATGAATGTGATATTGTGGAATTATTACATTAAATTAGTCAAAAGACTATAAAATCAATTATGAAGAAGATCTTTTTGCTCTAACTAGTTCAGTTGTGGTGTGTCATGTTTTGATCAATGCTTCAATTTGTGTTGAGAATTTCTTTGACATTCCACAACTTTGATTTTTCTATGGTACATTGTGAAGGTATAAAAGTTGTAATTGGACAAATAATGAATCTACCAATAGTTACAAGAGAAGAATAACATAGTATCATTTTATGAGACTATATTCCTCAATATTGACTCAATGTCTATGAAATCATGAATATGAAGAATTTTCCTAGATGGTATTGTACAAATGTTTGAGTTAATTTGTAAGCCACTAGAGTACTTAGGATAAACACTAATACAATGTAAATTATTCTACATGATGCTTCAGGACAATTGCAAAGAACTAGGAAAAAGTTGTAGTAAATTAAAAAAAAAAACTTCAAAACTAATATTTGATCCCGATGAATTCAAGGAAAAAAAGAAGTGAATTCAGGTTACTAAAATAGTTTACCTATTCCCAATAAAATATTTTCTTAAAGGTAAAAATAAATTCATTGGTCGGTGGAAATGAATCCAAGAAAAAGTGCATTGTGACACATTCAAATATGGCAACAAAAATGGTAGAGGAAATTCATTCTTATGAGATGAAAACTTATTGAATGCCAAAGGAACCAACTAGTTTGCAGTATGTTGCTTGAAATATAACATCAATTTGGGTGCAACAATTGAGCTAGAAATATCATGACTAAATTTTGAATGCAAGAGGGTAGATATTAATTTAGTGTACTAAAACCTAAGAGAACAATGATTGAAGTTAAGAGGAGATATTCCATCTATTGTGAGATATTATGGAAGAAGATTTACTCCATCCATAGTTAATTTGACTAGCTAAGAACATTTTGGTGAGATGTATCCATGAGATACATAGTTGTCCACTTTGAGGAATGGTAATCATTCAAATTTTATAATGAAAAACAGGTAAATTAAAGATCAATTTAATGTGCATAATTCACCTAGAGTACATGAAAATAAGCATGAGATCATGGATGATGTTAGGGTTAGAGATAGAAGATATCTAACAATTAAATGCATATTTAATTAATAAAACAAAGAAACTAAAACACACATAGAATAAATCATAACACAAAGAATTTAACGTGGTTCACCCAATTCAGGCTACATCCACCAAACCGCAACCATCCAATACTTTTATTAACCAGTGCAAAACTTATTACAATCTTGTGAATAATCACATTTTTCACCATACAATAACCCCCATATGAACCCCTTTTTAACAAGCTTAGAAGCTTCTAGATTAGGGTTTTACAAATTTGGGTTTTTTTTTGTACAGTATACCATGGGTTATATAGTATAGCATGATCAGTCACCACACACCAACAATCTCCCACTTGGAGACTGATTCTAGATGACACTACTACAATTACAGCTCCCACTGGAAATAAGCACCTTGGACCCTACTACTTTATTTTATCTTGAATTCAACCTTGAAGGCCAACTAAAGTTGAAGAGGAGCTCAACTTCTCCCTTGTCACCACCTTCATAAACATATCCATTAGATTGACATCTATATGTATCTTGTCCAACTTGACCTCTCCATCCTCCAACACTGACCAAATGAAATGATATCTCAATTGTATGTGTTTTGTTTCAGAATGCAAGGTAGAATTCTTTGCAAGATGTATAACACTCTAGCTATTTGTATGCAAGTAATTTCTAGCCCGTTGTTTGCCCAACTCATCCATGAAAAGTTGCAGTCATATCATCTCCTTTTCTGTCTCTGTTGCAACAACATACTCTGCCTCTATGGTGGATAAAGCAACCACCTTTTGCAATTGAGAAATCCAACTCACTACTATCCCACCAACTGTGAATACATAACCTATGGTACTCCACCTGGTATCTATATCCCCTGCTAAATCTGAGTCAACATAGCGTTTTAAATCAGAATTAGAGCCCCTAAAATATAAACACTTATTGGATGTTCCTTTCAAATACCTGAGAATCCATTTTACCGCATTCCAATGCTCAACTCCAGGATGACTCAAATACCTACTAACAACTCCTACGACATGTGCAATATCTAGTCTCATGCATACTATGGTGTACATTAAACTGCCTACAGCTGAAGCATATGGTACCTTGGACATTTTTTCTTCCTCCTCTTGTGTCTCTGGACACATATCGTTAGTCAATTTAACATGACAAGGAAAAGGTGTGCTGATAGCTTTTGCATTCTCTATATGAAATCTCTGCAACACCTTTTCAACATAATTAGCCTAAGATAAAAATAAATTTTTGTTCTCCCTATCTCTACAAATTTTTATACTAAGGATTTGTTTTGCTTCCCCCAAATCCTTCATAGCAAAATATTTTGCTAACTATTGTTTTAGCTCACTTTTTTGATCCATGTTAGGTCCAACTACAAGCATGTCATCAACATGTAAACATAAAATAATGTAGTTGTCATTATCCAACCTCTTAAAATAAACACAATGGTCAGAATTACACTTGTTGTAGCCTTGCTCAGCCATAAAACTACCAAATTTTAAGTAACATTGTCAAGGTGCTTGCTTCAAACCATATAAACTTATTTTTTTGTCTTTGTATTTATTTTTTTGAGACTAGCAATATTTCTTTAAATGATCTGGCTTACCACAGTACGAGCAATCCCTCTTGTCTCTAGATTGGGACCTTTTGTCCTTTGATTTTCCTTGTGACTTCCTACAATTTCCAGAATTGTTTCTTCTCTCCTTTGTTTTGCCCCTGCTTTCTACATTCAAAACACTGCCTAATGTGGATGTTCCACCTGAGCTTTTCCTACAAATTCCCTCGCTCAAAATAACACCAACATCATCAAATTTCAATGTATTTGAACCAGAAACAAAATTGCTAACCATTACCAAGCTATTCCAACTTTCTGGCAAAGAACACAAAATTAAAAGAGCCCTAACTTCTTCATCAAAGTTTACTTTTACAGAAGTTAATTGACTGGTGACCATATTAAACTCATTCAAATGATCAGTAACTGACCCACCTTCTACCATTTTCATATTAAATAAACACTTCATAAGAAATACCTTATTCGAAGCAGAAGGCTTTTCATATAACTTTGTCAGGGTTTGCATCAACTCTTGAGTTGTCTTTGTTGTTGTAATAGTGAACGCCACCGATTGTGCCAGGCATAAATGAATACTACCAAGAGTCTTTCTATCCAAAATATCCTAGTCCTCATCAGACATTGCTATGGATTTCTTGGCTTTCCCTTCCAATGGCCGCCATAAATCCTTCTGATAGAGATAATCCTCCATCTGCATCTTCCATAACTAATAGTTCTACCCATTAAACTTTTGAACCTTCTTACCCTTGTTTGCCATTGCTTCCACTCAACCGTCAGACTCCCACTCAGCCGTGATACCTTCCTACAAACGATAATCAAAACACAACCTGGCTCTGATACCACTTGTTAGGGTTAGAGATGGCAGATATCTAATAATTAAATTCAAATTTAATTAATAAAATAGAGAAACTAAAACACATAGAGAATAAATCATAACACAGAGAATTTAACGTAGTTCACCCAATCCAGGCTAAATCCACCAAACCGTAGCCATCCAATACTTTTATTAACCAACGCAAAACTTATTACAATCTTTCGAATAATCATGTTTTTCATCACACTGTAACCCCCATTTGAACCCCTTTTTAACAAGCTTAGAAGCTTCTAGATTAGGGTTTTACAAAATCGAGTTTTTTTTTTCTTTCATTGATTTTTCCCTTTTTCAATGACAAGCGAAAAAATAGGATGCATGCCAGGGTGTACAATATACCATGGGCTATACAGTATAACATGATCAGTCGCCACACACCAACAATTGATGTTATTGACATAAATATAAGAGATGGGCAAGGGAATACATGTTAGGCCGGATCTAACTTTCTTGAACAAAAAGATTTGAGGGAAAATTGAGGGAAATTGTACCTCCCATACAACTTGTGGAAGATGATTTGAACCATCTAGAGATAGTCATTGAAATCAATGTTGCTAATAAATACATCAAAATCTACACAATTAGAGAGCATTCCAAGAGTCGAAACAAATTAGTGAATTTGTTTAAATAATAATGTTTTCAAAAATAGTTATGAAAGGTGAAGGGAAAAGTTACAAAACAAAATTTTGTTTGTAAAAAGTAATTTTATTTATTTTTCATTATGATAAAAAGAAAAGGGTGTGTAAAAGAAGTAAATAGAGTTTGTGTGTTTCTATTTATGTGTAATGTGAAGAATTATCACTCTTAAAGTCAATACTTTATTCTGATGTTGATCTTCATTAGGTTAAGATGTTTATAACCTCTTTTTCTTGCTCTTGGCGTAAAGGTCACTTTCTAAGAAGTATGCATTGGTTCACAACTGTCATCACAAAATAAGAAGAACTGGCTAAAGTATAGTACGTTGACAACGTCCCACCGTCAAAACTACGTGTGTGGACAGAATATGTAATCCATGGTCTTGCAATCTTTCTGAGATGGGAGGTTCATCCACTTTATTTGGGCAGAAGTTCCTTGCGTCTTTCGCTGCCTTCCAACTGTCCGATACATCAAGACGGACAATCAAAAACAGTGAAAAGCCTACTACAAGTGAGATTCTCCTACCGTAAACTGCAAAACGAAACAAGACTTTCCCGTTGTCGCCAATCCTATACAACCAGGGACACCTCTGTCCCGCAAAACCTTCCATTAGTCATCACTATCACATGCCAGTTCTTCCATAAAAATCGGAAAAAAGTTGACTAAGTCCCAGCTATCCTGATAGGGACCCTTTCTGGCATGCGCAACGTTATTCTTTCCCATTCTTCGATCTATAAATACCTAGGGGCCATAGTAAGCACAACTATGTTACTAGTAGCATGCGAAATATTATTCCTTCCCGTTCTCAACCCCGGCTATCTCATCTCAATCCCTCCTTCCATTATCCTGTTCCAACTATTGCATATGAAGTTTTCATTAATCACCGCGGAAAGGTTACAAAAGAGTCTGTAGCAAGTTCAGTATATCGTAATCTTCATAATAGAGGATTTAAAGTGTTTTTGGACAAAAGTTGTCTGCGAGCGGGACAATACATACCCCAGGCTATAACTTATGCAATATGCAGGGCTTCAGTTCATGTTGTAATCCTCTCTCCCAACTATGCACAATCCGAGTGGTGTTTGGATGAGCTATTTTTGTTCATTCAAGCCGGGGTTCCGATTGTCCCCGTGTTTTGGCAAATTCGACCCTCTGACGTTCGAATGGAGGACAAGAATGGAGTGTACGCGAAAGCTTTCCGAAAACATAAGCAGGCTGGAAAATTCGATTGTCGAACACTTGAGAAATGGAAAGCTGCTCTGCGCAAGGTTTCGCTCCTCGAAGGCTTTATTGTTGATGGGTAAACTATATTTTAAGCTTTATTCTGTTAAAATTTTACTAGGCTGCAGGCTGATTTGTATAACATATTATTCCTTTACTGTTTCAGTGACGAAGGAAAGATGATGGAGAAAATCACTAGGTCTGTGTCCGAATATATTGAAATGGCAAAATGCCAAGGTAAACCATCTGAAGTGGCCGCTTAAAATGAGTGTCTTATAGGTTGTGAGAATACTACCTTATATTACATCTGATGAATTGTTTTGTTTTATCTGTATGAGTTTCCTGATCATTGGTGTAGAGTTGTCAGAGTTCAAGTGGCTGCTTCCTTCTCATCTCGTGGACACACGTATGGCCATGCTCAATCTGCCAAAGGCTTCTAACTGTATAGTTTTTGGGATCATCTTTTCATGGATGGTCTTAATTCTTTTGGACACTTTCAGCCTCTTTTTATGGTCATGGTGTTCTCGTTTGGCTAGATTTAACGAGTTTCTTTTTCTGGAGCTGGCAATTTCCTGTTTGTGTCTAAAATCTGCAGAATTTCAAAAATAAGAGGATGCTTTTCTTGGTTAGGACTGTATTTGACGATGGTATTATCACTGCTAATGTATGGGATAAATCTGATGATTTCATCTCCTTCTCCTGATTTTGCTCTTGTCATTTAGTAGTTTTATTCATGTTTCCTGTAGATCTGTCTTTGCCCTTTGCTTATTTTAAGATTTTATTTGGACTTCGATCCACCTAAACTTTGAAAGACTACCACACACTTTTTTTATTAATATGTCGAATAAAAAATAATAGACACCTTATCCATATTTATTTTTCCCATTGGTCATTAAAAACCATACAAAATCCTATTAAACTAGCAATTGCACCTTAGTGTGCAATGGGTACGCCGAAGAGCTGTGGATGGTCAATTAGGATAAGTTTTGGTATTTTTTTTATACATTTATTCAACACATGAGGTCAATTGGTAGGTCATTTAACAATTGATGTTGTTTGTACAACAAAGGTCTCAATGGAGAAGTGATAGCTTTAAATGAATTATGCATCCACTTACAGGGATCCAAACATGATTGAAATAAAACCTCTGAATTAGGAAGATGATCAAGTTCTGTTACCAACAAGTTCTGAATAAGGAGAGAGGGAGAGGTAGGGATAGAAAGAGGGAGAGATAGTGGGGTAAGGAGATAGAGATAAAGATGGAGATAGAGAAGGAGAAGGAGAAGGAGAAGGAGAGGGATATGGAGAGAAGGAGATGGAGAGATAAAGAGAGAGAGGAGAGAGGGATAGATAGGGAGATAGATGGATGGATAGAGAGAAGGAGACATGTCTAGAGATGAAGGGGGAGAGAGGAAATTTGAGTAGAGATGAAGATAGAGCGACAGAGGAAGAGGGAGAGATAGAGAAGACAAGATAGAGGAAGAGGGAAAAGGAGAGAAAGAGAGATATAGATGGTGAGATAGAGTGATCGAGAGATAGAGATATAAAGAGATATAGAAAGGGGAGGAGAGCGAGAGATACACAAACAAAGAGAATTAGAGAGAGAGAGATGGGAAGAGAAAGAGAGAGAGAGGTGGACATAGAGATATAGATAGGGGGATATGGAGGGAGTGAGGGAGGGAGAGATGGGAAAAGATAGAGAGGGGGGAGATAGAGAGAGAGGGAGGGAGAGAAAGGGAAAGAGATAGGTAGAGGAGAGATAGAGAAGAGGGGGAGAGAGAAGAGAGAGAAGAGGGGGGAGAGGGTGAGAGGGTGAGAGGGAGAAAGAGATAGGTAGAAAAGGGAGAGAAAGAAGAGGGGGAGAAAGGGAGAGCGATACGTAGAGAGGGAGAGAGAGAAGGAGATGGGGAAGACAGGGAGAAACAGAAAGGGTGTGATATAGAGAGATAGAGGGTAAAGAGAGAAATAGAGATATAGATACAAAGTAGGAGAGAGAGAGGGAGAGATAGCTCAATAAATAGAGAGGGGAAGAGGGAGTGACATAGAACAAAAAAACCAAAAAGATTGTTGTTATAGAAACAAAACATTAATGTTTAAAATACAACTTATATGTTCGTTGAAATATTTTTAATCTTAATCCAATAAAGAAAAAACACAACTTATATTCAACTTTAAATGAACATACAATTTTTTGACAATCTTTTACATTCCATAGGAAATAGAAGGTATTTATTGTGCTTTCCTTTTATATTTGTTATAGGACAAACTATTAATATGAACTATTCCAATGACAAAAAATATATTTTTTCACTTGTATATATTTATAGATCATCTTAACCAAAATTTCATTTTAATTTTATTTATGTACCAAGACTAAATCTTATAAACATAAATATTATATCCAACTTTTGCACTCCTAAGTATTGACAAATTCATTAAAAAACTTAATTTTACAAGCTTAAAAGAAAATAACCTTGCCGTAAATTTGTAAATTCGAAGAAAATGAGATGTGAAAGTGATTGTCGAACTTACCTACGTGCCTTCGTTTTCTTTTTGACAAACTCAATGCCGTCTTCCACAAATGAAAATAACGTTGCAGTAACTTTGTAAATTCCAAGAAAACGAGACGAAAATGTGATAGTCGGACTCACCTACGTGCCTTCGTTTTGTGCATTTGATATATATAGGACAGCACCAAACCTGTGCGTAATATTCAGGAGACATTTTTCTCGGGCATTGTTAACGTTTCATACGGAGTGTAGAAATGGCCACAGATAGTCTGTTTGCATGGTATTGCTTCCTTTCAGTGATTTATATGGTTGCTATTTATATGGTATTTCGTGGAACCAAATAAGAAGCTAATACAAACATTTAAAAATCATATAAACAACCCCAGAAAACAGTATAATCTATCCCCATCTCTGTCTTTCTTAAAATTTCTCAATGAAAAGTTCACAGCAAGTAGAAAATGCCGATGAACCGACTAATCTTTATACACAATTTAAATTTTCTAATTCCCAATTAAGGTTCATTGCCCAAAACAATGTGAGCTCACCCAAAAGCGGGATAGTTCAACCCTTATTAACTCGGGAAGCCACAAAGAGACAAACAGACCTAATTCACAATAGGTTGGCGCTCTAAAGAATAATACACCACAGACAAAAAAAAAAAAAACCTAATTCCTTGTTTTGATATCCTTAAAACAACAAGACACATAAACGGACACCACTCAATGTATAGTTCCCTCCAAAATACAAACCAGTAAATCAGACTTACATAGCAAAAATTGAGAAAACAACAGACATATACTTATCGATTACAGAAGATCACAACGTATCACTCACACACAATAAGACTAATGTAGCAATTGCAAAATTTGACAAAACAGTAGACAGAAATTTATAATTTACTGAAGAGCACAGCTTACTAGCCACAGCAGGCCCATTAGCTTGCATGGGTTTGTCATCTGCTTTAGCCGAGAGGGCATTAAGAGCAACCTCTGCAGCAGCAGTCTCGGCTTCTCTCACAGTCCTAGACCGCCCAGGACTGTCGAAGGTGAGCCCACAGAAACTAACGGATGCTCTGAATTGAGGAGCATCGTCTGGGCCATCTTTGGCAAATATATATGTTGGAACGCTCCCATACTCCTCCTGCACTATTTCACGTAGCTTGTTCTTGGATATCATCTTCACAACCTAGAACCGTTTCTCTTCTTTTCCATTTTCCAGTGCAAGCGAGCAGCTAAAGAGCATGCTTCAAAGTTTAAAATATGTAAAGGGTTTTTTTTCCATGCTTGTTTCGTACGTGGCGGAGGTAAAATGGAAGTAGGTACTGGGCATTAGTGGAAGAGAGATAAATCTTCGTTTTGGTTTGATAGGTTGCAGATGAAGGACGATCAATTTGGTCAACAAGGAAGAACCAGAAAGCGATAGCCTTGAGAGCTATGATATTGGATTCGGTAACTTTGTTTTGTTGGCTGTACACAACATTTCTGAGATTGTGTGGGAGAGTTTCTTGTGTCCAGGGGACACACAGTTGTAGGAATCAAGATGTGGAAAGGCATAACGCTAACTTCTTGGAAGAGCTCGTTGGATCCAGCACCTGGACTCTTCTCTCTCGAAATGGATCCAGCCCCAGGCAAGACGCAGTTTTTGGTGCTATATAATAACAATATTACTTACTTTAACGGTGGAGAGTGGGACGTTGACCATTTCATCAATCTTCAGATATGTCTAATAACGACTTTTCTAAAATTATTAACACCTTTGTAAGGATTTCTCCCACAAAGATGTACTCCATGTATTGCCAAATATCAAAATTCTAATAGTTTCATTCAGCCCACGCTCCTGGACAAGTCTGGAGATCTACGATCGTACATTCAAATTGGTAATAGCAGATGGAGCCTTGTATTCTGCAACAGAAACAATCTTCAATTCTGCAGCTGTCTGGAGGGCTTCAACACAAAAGACAATCGCGCCTCCGTATTCATTGTAGAGATGGCGACCGTAGTTGTGAGGAGAGTGTTGGCCGGAAAATGCCCTCCGACAATGAGTACCAGAGATCCGTAAGAAACGAAGTCGTGCCTCTTCAGAAAGACCCAGATGCAGATATTGTTAAAGGCACGCAAGGGAATATGACGAAACCTATCAAATCATCGTGTAATAGCTGTTGTGTATTAAATACCAACTTGCTGCCGGAGCCTGCAAAAGATGCAAGTTGCATTTCAGTATGATAGACATGCGATGCAAGACCAATAATCACACTGTCGTAATCACACTGTCGTGATTTGATGTTAAGCGTTGAGATTGCTTGGAGGGCCACCTTGTACTTCACAACTATTTTAGACCCTTGATTGTCATCCTGATTGGATGGAGCATGCTGTTGTCTTCATTTCTTTCGCTGCGGTTTCAAATCTAAGAAAAACTGGGACATCAAATTTCGATGGACAAGATCAACGTCATAAATGGATTCTACCATATCCGTACTTCGTCTGCAGAAGATGATCAATGGCAGCAAACATTTCAATCGCTGGCCTGGTCATGTGGAGAGTTGCCCACCGTTGATGACAAAAAAGAGGTCGTCCCTCTCAAATAAGGATACGCCTTCGGCGTAAAATATACATCTGAATTATATATATATAAGTTTAAAAACAATTATTGATGAATAAGTGGGATAAAAATTGACTTGACATGCAGATTTGCCATCGAATTTAAGCCCAGTTAGTCAACGTGATGTTCTATCACAGCTGTGGTCAATATCCGTACATCGTTGTTGAGGACAAGATTTGTTATTCTATGTCAATTTTAATTCCAAGATTGAAAAAAAATAAACAAATAAAAATGTTAATAGGGTATCAGCCATAAGTCATTTTGTAAGTTATTCTCCATGTATTTCATATTCTTTAACTTACTCAATACGCATAACGGGTGGCTATTTCATATTTTATTAGTCAATACTAGAGAACTTATTTTAATTTTGTTTTGGTCGAGATCTGAAAAGATAAAGGAAAACCTTGTCTTAAAAGAAAAATAAAAATTAATTAATATCAATTCTTATTTTAACCAAAAGTTCCAATAATTTGTTAAACAATTTAGTGATAAAGAGATGTGATGAATGGTGGTTAACAAAAGTTATTTTAAATTTTTTTATTTATTTAAATTTTTTTATGAATGGTGTTCATTTATGTCTAGATTTAACTTTTAATTTATGTTCAAACTGATAAATCAATCTCAATGTTTGCTTTCTTATATGGGAATTAGGTTTACAATAATGTGAAAAAAAACTTCATGTTGTATCATAGTTGAGCCCAATTCTACAACTCTATTAGTTGATTAAATACATTACATTTATCTAAATTTCTAATTTGTTAGTCTAGTAGGTTATGTTATAGTTATAAGCCTACAACATCATGGGGCTTATAATCCAAATGGGTATTATAGTATAAAGTTAAAGTTAGAGTCATGTCACATCTAATAATAAATGATTGCATCATATATAATAAATAGAACCACTTTTTGTTCATTACTTCTCTATTAGCTATCCTTGAAACCATTGTCACTTTTGAAGCAGGGTTAATTAGTGTGGGGATACTACAAAACTCCTAATCCATAGTCATCACATCAACAAGAGAGCAAGAAGAAGCCTCTTTTAGCACACATTCCTCATCCATCAAATATGAACAACCCTTGTAGTAGTTTTCTCCTCAACCTAAGAGCATTGTTCCCTAAACATGAAAGGATATCTATAGTGTCTTATATTGATCTTTCTATAGTGTGATGGAACCCCTCTAAATATTCTTTGGATTCCATTTTAATTTTTTCAAATACTTGACTAGGACCCTTGCTTTTGGTATAGGGTTGTGTTCCTTATCAATGTTTTAGGGTTTGTGTTGCCTAAATTCCTCACAATTAAACTATGAGTCCAAAAACCCTTAGCCATTCTAATTTTGCATTGACCTGATGTTCCTAGTATCTTATCATTTAAGCTTCCTTTTATGCCATTGAAGTCGTTGTGTTCACTAACACATTGAGTTTAGGTTTGTCGATCACCTTAATCCTTTTCAGTGTCAAATTTTTCTATGATCGGGCTTGATTTTAATGACTTAAATCTTTCACCTTCGTTCTTATGGGTCAACTTCTCATTGGCCTAGAGGTGGCCCCCTTTTTAAATTAACTTTTGTGGCATGTACATAATTAGGCTTTCATGCTAGTTGTTCGATCGTCAAGGGTTGATCACCACCATTCCCTGTGTGCCGATACTAATTTATTCCTTATTATTTTATTCGCATGCATTGTCAGGCTCTAGCCACGCGTCTGGTGCATTGGTAGCCCTGGTTTCCTTGGTAAAGATAGTTAGCACCATTAGAGGAAGATCAATGACAGTTATTAGGTAACGTGGCCACATCCTAGAAACTCCCCACGCACCCATGTTGGTTCATTTCATATTATTTTAAAACAAATGAGCTAGCAGGTATTGGCCACATGTCACGTCTGGCAATGGGACGAGTGTTTCCAAAAGGCGGGTGGACATAACTTTGACAAAGATCAATTATGTACACCATAATACGTGTCCTCATCGGACCGTTCCCCACATGCCCATTTGTCTTGTGCATTAAGGAGAGATGATCACACAAGCTAGTGGGTAGGGCAGCATCTGTCACTTTTGTGGGACCTGCTAGGCTTTGAAGATGGCGATTGCTTCATAAAGTAAGGTGGTTGATGGTTGATGGAGGGTGACATGGGTCAATCTTGACCACTCCCAACCATCTCATGAGGGACCCACTTATGTCCCATATTTTTCAGCGAGCAAGAGGGCAAGTGCCACGTGGAAGGTTTTGAAGGTTCAGATGGATTCATATCGAGATAGGGTGCTACTGAAATATTGGATAAGACTATTTTAAAGATGAAAACGACACTAATTAGAACTGATTCTTGGGCAGACATAAGAAATTTGAGAAATATTTTTTATGGCGATCAAATCTGTCAAGTGCTAGTATACGTGGGAGGTGAAATTGAAATAACGCAAAGTATGGGATGATATTCTAAAGATAAATCATGATCACTCCCTGCTATCTTACTGTGATGAATTACATGTGAACCAATTCCCACGAGCGAGTGGGTAAATGTGACACGATAGGTTTGGTTAAACACTAAGTGTGTGGTTAATATGCAAACTAAGTGGATGCTTATCTCACTCGAGTTTATTTTTTTATTATGGAGAAGTATCAAATGCATGTGTTTAATTTTGTCATAATTAATCATCTTGATTGATTATCCATTGATTCACTACAAGGTATGATCGATAACTGAGATTTAAAATCAGGGTAATTGATTGCCTACGCCTTCACACAAGCTTTCCTAGAAAATTAATGCGAACACTGTCATGTTGTTCTATTTAATGAAGATAACCTACTTGATTATTCTTACCATTTGATTATTTATGAGAATTAATAGTTTGAAGGTAAGTGTGAATTTGAGCTTGTTATTTCTAAGGTTGGTGGTGCCTTTGTTCTAAGAAAATTTGATAAGTTGTTAAGTAAGGAAATGGGTAAGGTAAGTGTGAACGTCAGCCCAGTCCAAAGGTCCAAGAGACTCAACCCTTTTGAGTCTCAGGGTGATTCTCCCCAGAGTGACCAAGATATGTCTAAAATCCTTGTGACTCTGAAGAAGAAAGAAAGAGTTGTCAAGAAGTCTGGACGGGGTGTTGTCAAGTGTGTTTATCATCTAAGAAGCTAAATTATCTATGAGGAATTGGTCAAGGGTAAGGAGAACAAAATTGATAAGCCTGAGAGGGAAGTTGTGAGAAAGAATAAGTATAACTAGGCTTAAATCGGATGTCATCATTATCCCATTGAAGTCTCAAATGATTCTTCTATTAATGGAGATGAAATTAATTCTGGTTATTGCTAGTATCTCATGGAAATGATTAATTTGATTGATTTTGAGGATAAGGGTGATGGCTACACCACTTTCAATAAGGACACCAAGCAGGCGTACTTACTTTACTACTAAAAATTCAAAGTAGCAACTTGTTCCCTTTCTGAGATGGCGCTCAGCTTTTGGTCCTTTTTGCTACCTCGTTTTGGTGTGGGTCTTTTTTTATTTTCGCCTTCGGCGTGGATGGTGAAATTTCCTAGTTCTGTGCAAACTTGCATGCTTTTGATGTTGTGACGGTGACACTTTTTGAAGACTGGTGGCTCTTCCTTGACTAACAATTTTTGGAGTTTTACTTTTTGCGTACCTCTACCCTATGAATGATTACTTGTAACTGATTGGGGAATATTTTCACATTCAGGTGAAATTCATTTTCAAATGAAAGTGAAATGTAGGTGTAATTTAGCCTAATGCTTGTTGCTCCATTGTCTTATAAAAGGGACTTCAAGGCTGATTACAAGAGAGGTCAGTAGGTACTTTACCTTGAAGGGGTTATACACAAAAGAAAAAAATGGATACTAAACTTTCTAGTAATATTTTTTAGGGAAGAATTTGGTTAGTATGTATATGGTTTGATGATAATAGAAAGGGAAATATCTATAGAAGAATAGTATAAATTTTCTACATATTACTCTCCTATGTATAGGTTATACAGACTATGAATAATATAATGAATGGTGATCTTATTTATCTCTATTGGTTTCCAATGGATGTGTTGTTCTATTCTTTCTTATCATTTGAATAAATGTATGTAAATTCTGGAATATAACAGTGGGTTTGAAATAAATCATGTATGCAGATGCTGGTAAGAAGTGAATTGTGGAAATAATAAGTGGGGATATTGTAATGCAATATTTTCAAGGCTTTAGGTATTGTCAGATATAATATTATTATTTAGTCATGTGGGTATTTAGTTTGAATCCTTCCCAAGAATATGGCACTGGTTTAGCAAAGTGATTATAGTCTAGTTGTGGTAAGAAGTTCAACAATTGAATACAAAATATAATCAATTTACTTGTTAAATTCTTTTTGGGTGTGTGTGAATTTTAATGAATTAAATTTTCTCTTGTTTAAGTTAGTCACTACCATGAAGGTCATCCAAATCTTTAAGGAATTGTGTCTATTAAACATTTAAGGAGACTCATCTGTTTATTTTGTGTTTGATGCCTAGACACACCAACATCTATGAACAAAATATTTAGGACTACCCTCTTGGGTTTCACAGAGCCCGAAGTGAAGAAGTGAAGGCCTAAAAACCCTAACTTAAGCATTGACCAGTCCTTACCCTTGCTAATAATTGAATTTTGGAAAGTTTATTAGTATGTGGTAATAATAAGTTTGGTTCTAAAGGAATAACCAACAAAAAATGCGACTTCGTTGGGGAACATTTGAGAAAACCTTAGCAGTAGGTCATTTTTCCTTGATATAGTCATGAAGGTTCTAAATTAAAGTCCTCACTAAAAGTGGGTAGCAACTCTGAAGAACTCTATACCAGTGAAAATTGTTTGAGGAGAAAGAAGCTTAAAGTGAAATCAGCTAGTGAAAGAAACTTCATATTTATTGAAGTTTGGTCCTATACAAAGAAGGTGGCAACTCTATGCAAAGAACCTGAAAAAGTATAATTCAGAATATCTCAAAATATATTCAAGCATTTTCCCCTATTTTGATTTGCAAGAAGAAATAAATTTGTATGAAAGCTATTTTTTAAGAGATGTGGAAGAAATACTTTGTTCCCTATTAAATGAATTGAGCACTAGAAAATAGAATAGTAGCAATTGTTTTGCATACTTCAGAGGTGAAATTTGTATTATCTAAGTGGGATGGAAGAAGTATGCTTATTTCTAAAATTTTCCTTTGAAAAAGCTTTAAGGCAATAGTATATTTGAGTTGTGCATCTTTATAATCATGATGAGGTAGTTTCTCATTTACCATGAAGTTAATATTTGAAAACTAAATAAAGACACAAGATAAATGTATCATTCCCCTATATTTCTTGGGAGAATGTCAAATAAAAGTATGCCAGATATGCAACTCCTATCTTTCCCTCAAAGGAAGTTCTCTATTGAGAGATATAAGCCATTAAGTTTTGGAGGTATTAAAGGTTTCCCTAATAAGATTCCTGATGATATTAGGAAACTTCTACCAAAATTTAGAGAGAGAATTTATGAGCTAGCTTCCAGGCACCTAAATACATTCATAGATTTTATGGGTGATTTTGAGAGAAATCATGAGGATGTTTTCATGAAATTTTTTGCTTAGTCATTAAAAGAGGATGCAAGAGAGTGGTACTCATATTTACCAATATGTTCTATAGCTTCATGGGATGCTTTTAAAATAGCATTTGTGGAACAATTTAGTGAAAGGATTAGTCCAAATGAGACAAGAAAAAGATTTAGGGAAATCCAACAAGATGAAGAAGAGTTGGTTTCTTCTTTTAATCTTAGGTTCATGAAAGTAGTAAAAGATATTCCTGAGTATTTAAAACCTAGTGATGTCAAGTGTTTAATTATATATCTAGGTTCTTTTGAAAATAAAATGAGTTATCTGATAAGGGATAAGGAATATACAACATTGAAGCAAGCATATCATATTTCTATGGATATTGAAAATACTATGAAATACTCAATGATGAAAGGATATATGGCTACAAGTTTTTGTTGTCTGGATACACATCATAAAGTTGAGATAAATAAGAATGAAAAGGATGATCAATGTGATGACACTTTTGATGTCCCATTTTGTTAATTCTCACAACATATAGATCATGGACCAATTCAAAATAGACTTCAACAATGTTTAAATGATAATCAAGAGTTGTTACTTCAGAGGTTGTCTAGGATAGAGAGGTATAAGGAGGAATCACCATATGAATTGTTAGCAAGATTTTTGGATACCTTGTTAGAAATGCCTAAAAGATTATGACCTGAAGATTCAATATGCATAGACGTATTCTGTGACATTTATGACCCAGGGCTTAGTACCTTTCCCAAGGACTTGAAACCTTAGGATTTTGATTAGATAATTGATTAGATCAAAATGGATGAGGAAGACAAACATGACTATGAATAAAAAATGAGGTGTCAAAATAGCAAGCCCGTGCTAACCTTATTGACAAAGATCAAGAGTTTGCCCAAAGAATGGATAAGGATATTTTTGAGAATGAATATCTACATAACAATATGAATGATGATATTTTCATACTTACAAATACTGTTCATGTATTTTTTAAAGATGATAACTATGGACATTAAGATAAAAATTCTAATTACTCTCATGAGGAATACACCCTTTTTGCCTAAAAAACATGATTGTGTCAATACTCATGAAATTTTTCTCTCACTAGTAGATAAACAGATTACATGTGATGGATCCTTGCAATGCAATTCAACTTTTTCAGGATTAAGGAATCCTGGTGATATGTTTGGTGATGAATTTGAAGAAACAAATGTCTATACTCAAAATATAGAGCCTGAATTTAATCATGGGATTGATAATGCTACTCAGCAAGGTCTTGTTTGTGAATGTTTGCATGAAGCATAAATCAGATGTACAAATTTTATGATAGAGATGGACATGATTGTGTTTGACCAAAGTCTTGCTAAGGAAGGAAGTGAACAAATCTACTTGGTGGAACAAAAGCTATGTTCAAGTTTCTAGCATTCTTGCACATATGAGTCAATAAAAATATCAATTAAAGGTGCATTTGAATACCCTACTATTGATCATATCAATTCTAAATTAGTTGATCCATCCTTTGAAATATTTTGTTTCAAATTGAAAAATGATAACCAGAAAGAAGAATCAAAGTGTGGTAGTGATCCTGAAACAAAAAAAATCTCTGATGTTTGGGATGATGTGAATGATTCCCTTTACGGGAAGGATCTTGCTTTAAGAAAACATAAAAGTATTGTGGAATCTGAGAGATTATTTTTTTAGGAAAATGGAGCATTGGGTAATATAATTGGTTTATACTGCTCTAATAAATATGAACATCAACATGAACATTAGCCTACATATGAATGTTTCTTGTTCATTACACAAAGTGAATATGATATTTTCCCTTGTATTGATAATGAGCAAACAAATTATGAATGTTTCATTTTTCTTTTCTTGTTGATGAGCATTTGGTGGAGTATAGTTGCAAGTTAAGTCAGATAAAGTACTCCATTAGTCATGTGTTTTAGTTAATGATTGACCACAATTCAAAGCTAAACATAAATGGGAGTAACAATGATAAGTTCACAATGGATAGGTCCAGTTATAAAGAAATGATTAAGGGATGGGAAATTCATGATAATTTTTTCAGCCTTAGCCTAATATAGACAATGGAAAATAAAGTTTTTCACAGAGGCAAGTATCAACCCAAAGTTTAGTGGCCAAGGGCCACTAAGAAAAGTTGAAGCCTGGTTAAATTGAAAGGTGCATATTGATAACTTGCACCTCAGGGGGATGCTTCAAACATGTAGGGATTGGATATCTTGATTTAAGTCCTTATCACCTATGTAAAAATTGTATATTTGAGTATTTGCAGGATCATCACGGAAAAAATAGGCCCCTAAGTGGCAAAAAATTCAAAAAAATCAGTGTTAGGCAACTTGACGTAAAAGTTTGAATAATTTATCTATATTATTTCAAAAATATTTAAGAATAGAATATATATCAAATTGAATGTAGTTTCTAAATGACTAAGTTTATTTAAAAATAAAAAAAATCTATTTGGTGAAAATTTGAAATTTCACTCAGTAGTACTTAAATTTTAGGAAAAAATAAGAAGTAGGTGTTTGTCTAACCACCCTAACCACAATAAAATGATAATTATTTTTATAATATTTTAGATATAAGTAGAGGACTCATGTCCAGATGATATATTTTTTTGTAATTTTTTCCAATTAAATAATTAATTATGAATTTTTATTACAACTCTTAAAAAATGTAAAAACTCGTATGTTTGACTACCCTTAACTTGGTCAAAACTTCAAGAAATTAAATTATTTTTATTTTTTAATCCTATAGTATGAAAATCATAGAATGTGACCCATGTCTCAGATTCAAAAAATGTGATACCGTTTGAACGCTATAGATTTTTTTCAATCAGCTTGTCAATCAGGACTTTAGTCGTAATTCAAATAGAAAATGAATAATAATTATTTATTAAATTCAAAGTAAGGAATAGTTTATATTGGTGGAAATATAAGAATCTCCTTTAGAAACCCTTTTCGTTTCACCAATTTTGGGTAAAAAAATTCATCAACTACATACCCTACACATACCCATCATATCACCACTTTGTGGCCCATCATGATCCTGCCCATACCCATGTGTGGTTGTTTTGGTTTTTTCTGCTATGTTTGGTCTACTTCACCCATGATTTTTGCATCTAACCATGCTTGCGAGAGGCATGTTTCCACAACTAGAGCCACTGATGGAACCCCTCAAAAATTTCTCTAGATTCCATTTTAATTTTTGCAAATACTTGACTAGGATCCTTGTTTTGGCTTAGGGTTGTGTTCCTTATCAATGTTTTAGGGTTTGTGTTGCCTAAACTCCTCACAATTAACCTATGATTCCAAAAACCCTTGGCCATTCTAATTTTTCATTGACCTAATTTTTCCAGTATTTGGTCATTTAAGTTTCCTTTTATGCCATTGAATTCATTGTGTTCAGTGTCCCATTGAGTTTAGGTTTGTTGGTGAACTAAATCCTTTTCAGCTAGCATCAAATTTTCCTATGTTTGGGCTTGATTTTAATGAATTAAATCGTTAGCCTTCAATCTTATGGGTCAATTTCTCATTGGCCTAGAGGTGGCCCCCTTTCTAAATTAACTTTTGCGGCATGTGCAAAATTAGGCTTTCACGTTGGCCATTCGATCCTCAAGGGTTGGTTTCTCCTATGCCCATGCTGATTTATTCCTTATTATTTTATTTGCATGGGTTGTTGGGCTTCAACCATGCATCTAGTGCATTAGTGGGCCTAGTATCCTTGGTAAAGATAGTTGGCGCCATTAGAGGAAGATCAACGATAGATATTAAGTAATGTGGCCACATCCTGGCCACTCCTTGCGTGCCCATGTTGGTTAATTTCATATTATTTTAAAAAACACAGGCTAGTAGGTGTTGGCCACATGTCACTTATGGTGGTGGGACCAATGTTTCCAAAAGGAAAGTGGACATAACTTTGACAAAGATCAATGATGGATAGCACAACATGTGTCCTCATCAGACCATTCCCCGCATGCCCGTCCATCTTGTGCATTAAGGAGAGATGATCACATGGGCGAGTAGGTAGGGCGGCATCTGTCACTTTTGTGGGACCCACCAGGCTTTGAAGATGATGAATGCTTCATAAAGTAAGGTGATCAATGGTAAATGGCAGCAAACGTGGGTCAATCTTGACCACTCCCTTCCATTTTGTGAGGGGCCCACTTATGTCCCATATTTTTTAGTGGGCAAGTGAACAAGTGCCACATGGAAGGTTTCAAAGGTTCAGATGGATTCATATGGAGATAGGATGTTGCTAAAATATTGGCTGAAAATATTCTAAAGATAAAAATGGCACTAAATTAGAACTAATTCTTGTGCACACATAAGAAATTTGGGAAATATTTTTTATGGCCGTCAAATCTGTTGGGTGCTGGGACACGTGGGAAGGTGAAATTGAAATAAGGAAGGGTACAAGATGATATTTTGAAGATAAATCATGATCACTCATCGCTGTCTTATTGTGATGAATTACAAGTGAATTAATTCCCACGGGTGAGCAGGTAAATGTGACATGATAGGTTTGGTTAAACACTAAGGTGTGGTTAATATGCAAACTAAGTGGATGTTTATCTCACTTGAGTTTTTTTTATTATGGAGAAGTATCAAATGCATGCATTTAATTTTGACATAATTAATCATCCTGATTGATTATTGGTTGATTCACTTCAAGGTATGATTAACGACTAAGGATCAAAATCAGGGTAATTGATTTCCTGTGTCTTCACACAAGCTTTCCTAGAAAGTTAATGTGGACACTCTCCTATTTTTCTAGTTAATGAAGATCACTTGCTTGATTATTCTTAACATTTGATTGTTTATGAGAATTAAGAGTTTGAAGGTAAGTGTAAATTTGAGCTTATTATTTCTAAGTTGGGTGGTTCCTTTTTTTTGAGAAAATTTGATAAGTTGTTAAGGAAATGAGTAAGGTAACTATGAATGTTAGCTCGATTTGAAGGTTCAAGAGACTCAACTCTTTTGAGTATTAGGGTGATTCTCCCCAGAGTGAGAAAGATATGTTTGAAATCCCCGTGACTCTAAAGAAGAAAGCAAGAGCTATCAAGAAGTCTGTATAAGGTATTTTCAAGGGTGCTTATCATTTGAGAAGCTGAATTATCTCAGAGGAATTGGTCAAGGGTAAGGAGAAGAAAATTGATAGGCTTGAGAGGGAAGCTGCAAGAAAAAATAAGTATCACCAGGCTTATATGAGACACCATCATTCTCTCATTGAAGTCTTAGATGATTCTTCTGACAATGGAGATGAAACTAATTCTGATTATTTCCAGTATCTCATAGCCATGATTGATTTGATTGATTATGAGGATGAGGTGGTGATGGCTACTCCACTTTCAATAAGGAAACTGATAAAGCGTACTTACTTTGTTGCTGACAAGGAAATGTAGCATCTCGTTCCCTTTCTCAGATGGTTGGATAGTGATATTTTCCAGTTCTATGTGGACTTGCATGTTTTTGATGTTGTGATGGTGACACTTTTTGAAGACTAGTGGGTCTTCCCTGACTAATGGGTTTTGGAGTTTTACTTTTTGCATAACTCTATCCTACAAATGATTACTTGTAATTGATTGGGGAATATTTTTATATTCTAGTAAAATTCATTTTGAAATGAAAGTGAAATGTAGGTGTAATTCAACCCAATGCTTATTGCTCCCTTGTCTTATAAAAGTGATTTCAAGCCTGATTGCAAGAGAGGTTAGTCAGTAGTTTACCTTGAAGGGGTTATACACAGAAGAAAAAAATGGATGCTAAAATTTCTAGTAATATGTTTTAGGGAAAAAGTTAGTATGTATATGGTTTTATGATAATAACAAGGACAATATATATATATAGAAGAATATAATCAATGGTTATACAAACTATGAATAATATAATCAACATTTGGTTATCTTACTTATCCCTGTTGGTTTCCAATGGATGTGTTGTTCTATTCTTGCTTATCATTTGAATAAATGCATGTAAATTCTTGAATATAACAGTGGGTTTGAAATAAATCATGTATGAGGATACTAGTAAGAAGTGAATTGTGGAAACAATAAGTGGGGATATTGTAATGCAATATTTTCAAGGCTTTGGGTATTGTCAGATATAAAATTATTATTTAGTAATGTGGGTATTTAGTTTGACTCTATCCCAAGAATATGGCATTGGTTTAGCAAAGTAATTATACTCCAGTTATGGTAACAAACTCAGTAGCTGGTCACAAAATACAATCAATTTACTTGTCAAATTATTTCTAGGTGTGTGTGAATTTTAATGAATTACATTTTCTCTTGTTTATGTTAGTCACTACCATGAAGGTCAGCCAAATCTTTAAGGCATTATGCCTATTAAAAATTTAAGGAGACTCGTCTGTTTATTTTGTGTTTGATTCCTAGACACATCGGCATCTATAAACAAAATATTTTGGATTACCCTCCTAAGTTTCACAGAGCCCAAAGTGAAGAAGTGAAGGCCTAAAAACCCTAACTTAAGTGTTGGCCAATCCTTACCCTTACTAATAATTGAATTTTGGCAAGTTTATAGGTATGTGGTAAGAATAAGTTTGGTTCTAAAAAAAAAAAAACATAGTGTCCTATATATTGAGCTTTCTATAGTGTCTTATATTGATATTTATCTAGAATGCACAGTTTATATTTTTATTCTATTTTGTGTTGAGGTCATTGTTTATGGTGTGGAATGTAGAAAACAATATTTTGGATGTTGTTGCCACATAAGCATTGTTGTAGGTGTAATAAAAAGTGTGATATACTTTAAGATTAAATAAATTTGTAATAAGAAAAGAAGAAATACTAAACATATAGAGTAGGGATAACTTTAAGAAACCTGCCCTCCGCAAAGGTGTAAAAGGTTGGCGAATCTTTCTTTTCATTTGAAAAAATTATTAATTTTCCTTGCGAATCTGTACACATTATTAAAAAAAATTATAAAATCTTGGTGAATCTTAATGAATAATTGGTAAAAATAATAATCATAGTGATGAATCCTAGTGAATAATCACTAAAAATATTAATTATAATGGCAAATCTCTCCTTTAAAAATTTGCATAGTTGATCAGTGCAGTTCCCCCATATATATATATATATATATATATATATATATATTTGTAATATTGAAGTAGGGGCCCAGGGGTGGCAACCACCGATGGGATCAAGGGGAAACACCCCTTGTAGGGGTCAAGGGGGTGGAGTCCCCTTGTGGGGGTCAAGGGGGCAACACCTCCTCATGAGGTATGGGGACAACGGCCCTGACGCGCTCTTATCACATTACAAGTGGGGTCGAGGGGCAGAGCCCCTTCCCACCAAGCATAAATTCACTATCGAAAATGCATTGGAGCACACATAGATTAATTATTTTTTAAAAATATCACTTTAAAAGTAATACTAAATGAAAAGTTAAATTGTTTCCATTGAGTAAATTTTTAATTGAATGGTTGTAGGTTGATTCCATGACCTAATACGCATGTTCCTTTTAAAAGGCTTGTTGAGGCCCAAAATTTGTTTTGGTCCACATGATTAGATTTAATTGTGTGGCCCAAAAAAATTTTTGGGCCTCAACAAGCCTTTTAAAAGGCACGTGCACATTAGGTCACAAAATCAACCTACAACCATCTGATTAAAATGATAATCAATTATTTGATGGAAATAAATAAAAGCCCTAGATTCAAGGCTAAGATATCCCTAAAATGAAATGGTAGTTTATTAGTGTCGTGATATAGCCCCAAAATTAATGGTAGTAATATAATACTACTGGAAAATATAATTAATATTTATAATTATAGTATAAACTATTGGTGAATCGGTTCCAATGATGCATTGTTTAAAAAATAATACATAGGCAAATTCATTGAGACATAATTAATTTTTTGTAAAAACCTAGCAATTCAACATCATTTTTAGCTTGTACTATTCACCATTTTTGGAGGTCTCAATTTTAATTATTCACCAATTGGCAAAGATTTTCCACTAAAGTTTTCCTTGATACAGAGGTACAATCTAGAAACTAGCTATAGAATCTAATGAATACAAATCTATGGATAACCATAAAAGTAAGTTTAAAATCTCTTAGTTATGAATGCTAGTGCATTGCTATTATAGTGACACTATCATCCACCTTTGGCAGTATCATTATGAATCATTTGAAATATAATATTGTGTATGAAATCCATATAGTTTACACACAAGGAAGTAAAATAGAATAACATAAAGTTGTTTAAATATATGAAAATAAATAGAACATATTTAAGCAAATTCAAACAACATAAAATCATAGAATACAAAAAAAGGGGAAGATAAATGGGTATGTGTAGGATCATCATGATAAAAATAGGCCCTTAAGTGGCAAATTTTTTAGAAAAATCAAAGTTAGGCAACTTGACATAAAAATTTGAATAAGTTATATATATAATTTCAAAAATATGTAACAATAGAAGTTGTATAAAATGGAATTTATTTTCTAAACTACTAGGTTTATTTAAAAGAAAAAATATCTATTTGGTGAAAATTTGAAATTTCAATGTAGTAGTACTTAAATTTCAAGGGAAAAATAAGAAGTAGGTGTCTGTCTGACCACCCTAACCACAATAAAATGATAATATTTGTTTGTAAGATTTTAGATATAAGTAGAGGACTCATGTCCTATTGTGATGCATCTTTTTTTGTAATTTGTTTCCAAGTAAATAATTAATTATAATTTTTATTACAACTTTTAAAAAATATAAAAAATTGTATGTCTGAACCTTAACTTGGTCAAAACTTCATGAAATTCAATTTTTCTTTTTTTAATCCTATAGTATGTGAAGCATAGAATGTGATGCATGTTTTGGATTCAAAAAATGTGATACCATTTGAAATCTATAGATATTTTTCAAACAGCCTATCAATGAGGACTTTAGTCATAATTAAAATAGAAAATGAATAATAATTATCTATTAAATTCAATGTAAAACATAATTTATATTGGTGGAAATATGAGAATCTCCTTTAAAAACCCTTTTCATTTCATCAATTTTGGGTAAAAAAATAGTCGTCGGCCACATACCCATCATATTGCCACTTTTTGGCCCATCATGATCCTGCACATACCCAAATACAAAACATTATGATATATTAAAGCACCAAATACTTGTTATGGAATAAAAGACAAGGTTGTAAATGCTTGGGAGCTTATTGAGAGTGGCCAATTCCATAGATGGGTTGTTTTACATCCATGGGAAGTAAGTAAAATGAAAAGTGTTTTCCTATCATATGTGTATCTAGGACTAATACCAAAGCTACTTAACTAAAATGCAAGAATAAAATAAGTGTACTAATCACTATGCTAATGTGTATGGAAAAGGAAATTTATGAGATGCAAAATCTAGAGATACCAAGGAAATAATGAAATACAAATTGAAATAAAATAAAAGGGAATGAGAAGAACAAGAAACCATACCTTAAAAATCAAGAAATATTCACAATGATAATGAAGGTTATTCATAAACGAAGGAGCTACTGTAGAATGATAAAATTCTATAGGTAATCATAGAGAGTTGTAGATTTTTGGAAGCGAATGAGACTTAGAAGTTGCCAAAAAATAGAGGATGCTCATAAGATAAGGAGCTATTGTAGAATCCTAGAATTCTATAATTTGTTGTGGAGAGATATAGAGTTTTGGAAGAGAGTGATACTTATAAAACAAAAAATATCTTTTGAAAATGTAAAGAAGAAAGAGGAACCCCTATGAACATTAAAATCCTATAAGAGGATAAGCTATGAAATGATTTGTAAGATAAGGGGGACACACTACTCATGAGTCTCTTTGTTCTCAAGAATCCCAAGGAGCGAACTACCCTTAAGTACCTCAAGCATTACTAAATGAAAATTTTGAAAAGGTTGTACTAAGGATAATTATTCAATAAAACTACCTCATAATCAAAGATAGTAGGGATTTTAGATGTCTGCCTTAGAAGGAGTATCTCTTAGCCAAATGACAATAACAATGTATTAGGACACAACCGTGATGTGTTAGAGTCCACAAGACACACTAGCATAAAAGAAAAATAAAGAAATAGAACCTTGAATAGAAATGCTTTAGTCCTACTAACATACTAAAATTTGAGGTCTATTCGACAAAACACAAATAAAAAGAAGGAAATGAAATAAAGAACAAAGAAGAGTTAAGAGGGAACTTACAAATGGTTGAGAACTTGAAACCTTTCTTCAAGCTTCACTTTGGCAACCTACACACAAGATGAACAAGGAAAAATTGTTTGGGTTGTTTCAAGGCTTGCCACAGTCAACCATTGTTTTTTTGTTCCCACCTCTATTGAAAACCATATATATAGAGAGAGTAAATAAAGTAGACAAATAAAGAGTGGTGAAAATAATCCCCATTCAAGGAGGAGAACCTTCACCACATAATAACAAATAAACACAATAATATATTTGCAAATAGATAAGAACAAGAGAGTGTCACCAATAGTCCTCAGGCCCCTTTTGAACACATGGATGCACCATTTAAAGCTTGTAAGAGAGATTTTCCTATTGTAGGGACCTTTATTTGGTAGAGCTTTGCTTGTGAAAGAGATATTGCAAGAAGGAAGAGTAGAGAATATAGTGAGATTGGAAGGAGAAGTGTTAGAATGAGAGAGAACCCACAAAATGAGAGTAAGAAAGGGATTTTTATTACTACAAGAGAAGGAGGAGCTGTTGTACTCAAAAATATGACTGTAGGGACACATTTCATGAGTCCTAACTTTAAGATTCCTCATTTCAAACTCATAAAACCAGGACACAAGTGCGCCACATAGATGTGTGTGTGCCATGTAGGTGTCTGCCTCATCAGTTTTCAAGAAATGAGGTGGTAGACTATTGTCACTTCATCATTGGACCTCATGGAGTTAGAATCATGAAATTTTGACCCATGAGGCTCTTATCATAAATGTACTTAGGTGTAATAAATGCAAGGAAAAGTGCTAAAATGTGAAATTTCTCCAAGGTGCAATTTGGTGACATTATATTTTTCCTCCACTTTAGTGTTGAATTTTGGGACAAATTAGCCACGCCAAAGTAAAAATGAGGAAAAACAAAAAAAATAAAAAATTTTACAGTTTTTTGTGCCAAGAGGATACTATAGAGGATGTAGAGGTCAAGCAGGTAGGTAGTAAAGATGCCTCCAACAATCGAACTCAAAGACCATATAACATTTTTCATGAAAACATGTGTAAAGTTTGGTTCTACAAAACTTAAATTTTAAGCAAGTCCAAAATAATTTGGAGGAAGCTAGCAAGAAGAGAAGAATTATCAAGAAGAAATTTGATGGTTTGGAAGAAAAATATGATAAAGAGGTGACTATATTCCCCCTCCTGATTTTTCCCCCAGCCTAGTGGGGTCAAATTAGGAAAACTAGAGGGACCACAATCACTGGGAAAAATGAGCCCTAGGGGGCCTATAAATACCTAGGTGGGATCCTAAAAGGGTTATTTACACAATTCATCACATGAGGTTTGTTGACTTTTGTGAGAGAAAATTCAGAAAAAATTCACGTAGATGTGAGTTCGAGGAGCCTAGACCTGACCAGCTATAATGGGATGTTGTCAAGGGTCATGAGCTTGACCAAGTGAGTCTTCAAACTTTATTCTTATTGTATTTTTTGAGAATTTTAGATATATTTTAGAAAAACACAACGAAGGCATCCCAATTACATGTGTGCATCCTTGTCATGTGTTGGTGTCCCTCTAGTGCACTAGTGACCCACACGTGTGTTAGGGTCCTCGAGCTACGTTGGTGTCTAACTAGTTTTAATGGTGGAACCTAGGACTACATTGCACCATGTAGACATCTATAGAGTGTGCCTACATCTTAGAGGCACTAGTTAGCAAGTTCCATATTTTTCTACATCATTCTATCAGACTTGAATCTCTTTTACTTTTGCACAACTATCCAAAGATCATGTAGCATCCTTGCAGGAAGGTGCTACACCATGTTTGAGACCAATATCAATGCTTATCTGATGGGGAGGAGATACTTCTATGGAAAGTTGTCCTATGGCATATTTATCACATGCCAAAGATGTTATACCAAGACTGTATATTGATGGAATTGATGGAGCACTGGGATTCCACCACATAGACCTTCCACCTCCCACTAGGCAAGATGAACATTATGTTAGAGGATGTATACCGCATCCTTGATCTTCCCATCTATGTGGGTAGAGTCACCATTGATGATACATGCTCTAATCGGGAGTGGGAAAACATGGTCCAGTACTACTTAGGTTGCACTAATGATGACAAGAAGACTAACCACATTTAGAACCGCTGGCTTGAGCAAGGAAGTGCTACATTGCCATTGTTATGATGTGTCATGGTCATCACCATGGCCACATGAGTCATGATAGATACATGAGGCTCTCACCTTCACGGGGGCCTCATGCATACTATTAGACATATGGAGGAGCATAGGACAATATTCATGTGGGGACGTAGCATGTTGCCACACCTATGCTATGAGCTAGGTAGGTGCGTACATTATTAGTTTTAGAGTGTGACAACATGTACCCTATTACAGGTGTAGGGCCTAGCACACATCACATGTACACAACCAATGGAGTATCCCCATCATTATGATTATTCAGTGTCTATGGCTAATTGGTATGAGTTAATTAGATAGTGGAGGCATGAAGACTTATAGTTTTAGCATCTACAGTTTGATTTTTTGAGATCGGATCATATTAGATGGCAACCCTACTGATTGTTTTAGTGGTTCAATAACAGTAAGTATCTCAAGAACTTTTAGCATGACCAATTTTTATTAGGTCACATAGATTTTGTCATTTTTCCCTTTTATTAGAGCATGGTTATATGGTAGTTCAAACTTATTAAGACAATCCCTTTTGTGGTTTCTTCATATGCACAAGTCATGAGGAGTGCAACAAGATGGGGCGATTGTCGATCGTTTTCAATCACTAGAATCTTCCCTTCAGATAATGATGAGCCTGATTGAGACTAGCCAGTGACACACATGATTGATTATGGTTGCATGGCTAGAGACTTTAGGACCTAGTGGATCACACATCACCCTACACCAGTCTTTTTGATGGATTCCCCTAGGGGTATCTCAGTCTTCAAGGTGATGTTCCACCAATGTAGAGGTGGAGGGGAAGAGATGAAGATGAAGGAAAATAGGAGGATGTGGCAATAGGTATAGCATAGGTCAAGCTGAGGTAGCGAGGGAGGGTGTCCTCTCCTCCACTCGCTACCCCACTTTCATCTGTAGCACCAACACATTTAATCGATCTATAGGAAACTTTGTCAGCTTTGGGAGAAACACTTAATATTGGTGACATAGGTCCTAGGATAGCTTCACCTCCAAATCCTCACTAGCAGCCATAGGACCTAGGTACAACATTTGCTTAATGTCATTTCATTTTAGTAATTTCAAATTTTCATCTCATATATATGCTTTTGTTTTTGCTTTATGTATATACATCTTTTGATACTAATGGGTTTGTTCTCTCTATGGTTGCAATGGGCATAAAGGGATGGAATGGGTTTATAGCTCAGTTCATATAAAAGGTGATCCCTTTCATGAAAGTCTAGGGGTTCGTCCTAGATGTGTACCATCTAGTTTTAGTGTGGCAATATTCCCACCTCTTTGAGTTGATTGTGCATATGAGGATGACCTATGAGGAGGGACAGGTGATCATTCAGTGGGATATGGATGCTACCATCACTAGGGGATAGAGTGACTAGGTCGTGATGGAGCTGTAGGTTGCCCTATCTAAGTGAGATGCAGTTGTGATGAGAGTAGATAGTGTCGAGCAACCATGTGACGCTCTATAAAGCCAACTCAACGACCTCATAGGGAAGGCACCAACATTGATGCTAGTAGGAGACTAGCAGCTGCATGATGCATTGAGGTGAGCTAAGATTTAGATAGCCTCTCTTCATAAAGAGCTTGGCTCGCACTCACAAAAGGATATGAATATCACAGTGAAACTTTCCTGGGAATTGGACATTCCGATAGGTGACTAATATCTTTCTGTGGACGTTCATTTACTTGTCAAACCAGGGGACATAGACTTTAAATGGCGCAAAAAAATATATGCACTAGGAATTTGTTTTAGTCAAATCTTAGCAAAAATACATACTGGAAAGAAATTCTATCTAAGACACAAAATGGTAATGTAGAATTCTTTAACTCAACTATGCTTGATTAAAACAGAAACTGTAACAGCTACGACTGAAGCACAAACCATGAACTGGCCTTATGCTGCAGGAATAGTTACAGGGATGGACTCTCTATGCTGCAGGAGCAGTGTAAGACTGAGTTTGCATAAAAACTTCAAAAGATGAAAGCTAACTGGATATCAGCAGAAAAGAACATCTAACTAATTAACTACAGATACTTACTAAGTGGGCCCCCTTAGCAAGCATCTAGTGATTACATAGATGCTGAACTCAGAACTTCATCGATCTTTATTCATGAAACAGAATGAAATACATTGTCTTGTTGGTGTGAAAACTAACAACAAACTCTACTTCTAGTCAAACAGATTATGTCTTTCATTATCATACTGATTCTTACATGATCTCGCTACTCTGTTTCTATCTTACCTAAAAATCATCTATTACTCATTCTATTTCTCTTCTATCACTCTCTCACGCAGGAGGAGTATCTTATTTTTAAAATAAAAGAACAACTAACTAACTAACTTTATCAAAGAAAGACGTGGAAGTAAAGTATATCCCGGAATCAAGGAACAAACTTCATAAATGAATTTATGTGTTCAACCTGATTCAGAGAGAATCTAGCACTCCACTCTCTCCAGATTGACTTTCCATTAAAAATCTTTCCAAATTGATTTCGATCAAAGAGTCTTTGGTGGAGCTTCCTCAAAGTCGTGCAGGAAATGGGCTTTACTGCAAGGCCGAGATTGGCTGCGCTTGACTCGATCATTCTTCAACAACCTGCGAAACAAAAGGTAACAGACGCGCAAGAAGAGGCATATGGTACATACAGGATATCTATTCATTAATCACACATTTCAAATCTACTTCATCATTTAAAAACTGTATACGATATACTAGCCATTTTTGGGAGTCAACAGGGCAATAAATGCAATCAAGTCAACACAATAGGCTGCAGGAATATAAAAGTGTCTTGCTACAAGATATCCCCATAAAAGGTTTCAACAAAGTTTAAACAACCATGAAATAGCAAAAATGAAGTCATTTAAAAGTTTATCATAACATCAAATTATGAGCATATTTTAGGCTCATCACTGCCCCCTACTTTTCTCAATGCTGGTCCTCCAGCATTAACTTTCCTGGTGGTTTCTCTGAAGTCAGTAGTGGCTGCATGACTATGGAATGGATGTCCAAACCTGTAATAGAATCCTCTGAAATCCTGACACCTTTCATATCTACGGTCTTCTAATTCACTGTTAAGATTTGTAGCTTGATGAGGATACAGGGGCCACATTAGCACAGGGGGTTTGAATGTTAGTGGCAGCCATAATTCAAATCTTGTTTGAAGTCCCAATTGAATATATCTGCTGGTTCGTTTGAGTGCAGCTGTAAAGTTTAAGGGACCATGTGGTTCTGACTTTCTTAACCCAATAGTCAACTTTTCTCGTCTTTTCTCAATTCCGGTATATGCTAATCTCCAAAATGAATATTGCTATGCCTGGAATTCATCATATACTTGCTTTCTGATGTCAAATATTTTTGCTCTGGCTGAAACATTATTAATACCATATGTCAATGCAAACCAATCTTTCAGCATTGTATGTGGGTTTGAACTTTAAGAGCGTAATGGGACAGGCTCTGTTTTCTCAATTTCCTCATACGTTTCCCACTGTCTGCCATAATTCACCTCATTTTCTGCCCATGACATGAATGCTCTCAAATGAATATCACCAATGTATGGAAGAGGATTCCATTCTGTTTCAAGTGGTATTAAAAAGCCATGCCAATAGAATTCACACAAAGAATTCCTTAACCAGTTAGGGGCTGCTTGATATGCTTCATAAAATTCTTTGGCAGAATGAATTATGGGGTCTTGGTTTCTGGAAATTCTCATCAATTGAAACCATAAAAACTATTCTTTGAGGCACAAAGCATAAACTCTGGGTGGCAGTCTACATTCCATAATTTGACCGGTTACCTTTAGCATTTCATCCATTTTTGCTTTCAATTCAGCAATTTCTTGTTTCTGATTTTCAATTTTCTTTTTCAATTTCTTCTTTTCTATTTACCGCAGACTTTGTTGCATATCAGTCTGGGCAATGTGTCGAAAAGTCACAGTTTGCAGTGTAACTGTTTCCCAATTATTTTTAACAAATTCCAGAAATTCAATTAAAAAGGTCCTCCTATACACAACAATGGCTTTACACATTGCAGGATGAAATATAACTTCATTAGGCACATTTAGTTGTTCAGCCTATTCTTGTTCTTGCTACAGGATAAATTCTTCTTGTTGCTGCGGTGAAGAAGTCTGTGCTTCCTCCGATAATTGCATAGCAACATTAACCAGATCATCAAGACATGGTAACTCGTGCCCATTATGCCCTGCTTCTTTTGTCTCTACTTGTTCCTCTTCAGGAACGACCGAACTCTGAGCAGCATTCTCAGATTCAACAGATCCTTCTGAAATTACAATCACCTCAGGTTGCAGTGAAACAGGGGAGGCCCTAAATTGTTTCCTTGTGGAAACCCTTCTTGGTATTGATGTGGTTGCAGGGGGTGTTCCGGTAGGTTTTCTTTTTCTTGTTTGTTCAGGGGGCTCTGCCCTACCAGAGGATGATGGTGAACTGGTAATATCAACAGCTGTTGCTGTAGAAGAATCTGCTGCAGGGGAAGGTGCTACAGGAGAGGAGCATTGCCTTTTCTGAGAACGAGGGTCAGATTCTGGGGACCCTTCTGCCTTTGATTTTCCTTTCTCCCTCCTAGCGGCAGACCTAGTTTGTACCCTAGCAGAGGATTCAGCTGTGACAGCTACAGGATCGGGTGCTACAGGAGTAGATGACCCTTGCCCTGTTCCACTAGTAGATGCAATTTCTTTCTTCTTTCTTTGAGGCCGTGGGGTAATTACCCTAGGGGGTTGTGGAGGTTGTAAACTCTTTTGGGCAACAAATTGTTGCCAGGAGAGAGGTGAAACGTCTCTCAAAGAGTGCTCAATAAGCAATTTAATAAGGCCATGATGAGTGACAGAGTTATCTTTCCCCTGTTGAGTTCCATGGGCACTTTGCTCTAAAAACTTTAACAAGAAATTCAGAACATTCACAGCCAACCCATGCCTTATATGGCTTAATAATTTAAAATGATGCGAATGCAGATAAGAAAAACGGCCTTCACAGGTTAAATACCTCATTATATAAGTGGCATACTCTGAATATGGAAGAGGTAGTGACACTCGCTTGCATCCTTGCTTGGAGATGTCCAGCGGTCCATCAGCAGCATCGAAAATTCAGCCCTTGCAGCTGCAGCATCTGAAGAAAAGTTTTCTCCAACGGCTGGGATCCTAGTTACCTCAGCAATTCTATCTTCGGTTGCAACAACTGTTAGTCCCCATACGGTGGCTTCCCCTTCAGAAAGTGTTCTCAAAAATTCTGTCGCAGCCTCCTCATCAAAATCATTTAAACTCAGAAAATAATTTAACCATCCACAGAGGCTAAATGCTTGGGCTGTCTGCGGGTTTTGCAACAACAATTCATGAGCTACAGGCTCATGTCGTACCAACTGACCACCCATGTCTGCAGTTTTTCTAGCTGAACTCAATTTCTTGCTGAAGATTCAAATTCTTTATTTCTTTTTCTGCTCTGGTTTTTCTCTGTCAGGCCGCCACATTTCTTTCTTTTTTCCAAAAATGAACTTTTTTAAACAAGCAGTCTTAATTGTAGTTTGCAAGAAAAAGATGCATTAAACAAGGTCATGCAATCACGTTTGGAAAGTACCAGAAATATATTAAAGAAAGATTATTTTGCAGTTATGGCAGCGGCGAAAAGACAGGCTTCAAACGATGAATTACCCCACCCCTACTTAAAAGATGACATGTGTCCTCACATGTAGTAAAAAATAGGTAGAGATTCGGGTGATAATGACCAGTACATGCATAGCAGTAATTGAATGGAATGAAATAAATCAAATATGTGATATGAAAAGATATGGCGTACCTTTAGTAATTGCACGTACGTGTGAAGAAAGATGGCAGCGTTGCATGAATTGACAAGTTGGAAAGATATCTGAATTAAGGTTGATGCAGACAGATGAAGTGGACGGGTGACATGGGCGGATGAAATGTACGAATGAAATGGATGGATCGGATGGATGGATGGAAGATAAAGAAATGAGGTGGGGGCGATAAATTTAAATGGAGAAAAGGGGTTTTCTTAAAAAGAAAACCTTTATTATGGGCATGCTTTTTAAAAATTAGAGGAACGCTGCAGGAGAAAGGCCAGAGCCTTCGGCTGTAGAAAGAGTAGCGGGAGGAATTTAAATGAACTGCTTCATGAAGTCTTTCTTGGAAACTGGCTTATGGTACAGTCGGAGTCGGTGGCCATTGACGAGCAATTTGAAATGGACTGGATCAATTGTGACCAGCTGCACAGCTCCGTTGTCAAACACATTTTCAACCTCATAGGGGCCAAGCCAGCGTGTTGTGAGTTTACCCTGGTTTTCTTGGTACCTGGAATCATATAACAAAGCCTAATCTCTAGCAGAAAATTTTCTGGTTTTGATGTGCTAATCATGCCATCTCTTTCTCTGCTGTTGGATTACTTATGTATGCTGCAAGGCGGATTTTCTCATTTCGTCCAAAACATTTAGCTGTAGGAGATGGTCCTTCTGTGCTTCGGATAAGTCCATGTTGAGTTCAAGAGTTGTCCTCAAAGTTTTATGTTCAAATTCAATGGGTAACATAGCTGTTTTCCCATAGAGCAACTCAAAAAGTGTAAACCCAGTTGTTATTTTCCATGTAGTTCTGTAAGCCCAAACCGCTTCAGGAAGTCTATTACTTCAGTCCTTCTTATGAATCTGCACTATCTTTGTGAGGATTGCTTCAATTTCTCTATTTGTTACCTCCGCCTGACCATTGGTTTGAGGATGATAGGGGCTGGACTTCCTGTGTTTGATCTTATAGTCATTCATAAGTGCAGTGATCAGATTTGACGTAAACTGAGCTCCTTGATCAGTTACAAGCTCTCTGGGAACTCCAAATCTGGTGAAAATTTGTTCATACAAAAATTCAGCAACTTTGTTATCTTGGGCATTAGTCATAGATTTTACCTCGACCCATTTTGTGACATAATCTATGCAAACTAAAATATGACTTTCCATTTGATGGTGGATCAATTGGTCCCACAAAATCCATCCCCCATTTATCAAAAGAGGTGACTATCACCTGTGGATATAGTGGAATTTCATCTGACTTAGTTGGTCTTCCCATACGCTGGCATCTGTCACACTTCCTTGTATAGGCCACAACATCCTTGTGTAATGTTGGCCAGTAATACCCTGTTGTAGAAATTTTCATTGCTGTTCTTTTTGCTGCAAAATGCCCTCCACATGGTTCATCATGCCAGGCATGCAAGATATCATAAGTCTCATCTTCTTTTACACATCTTCGCATTACTTGATCAGGGCCAGTATAAAACAGACAATTGGCAATCCAGGTAAAGTTGAAACTTTTCTCTGTAAACAACTTCTTTTCTTTTGGGGAAAAATGAGCTGGTATTCTGTTTGCTGCCAGATAATTAGCAATATCTGCATACTAGGGTGTATGTGCAACAATGGAAAACAAGTGTTCATTTGGAAATCTATCATCAATGACCTCTTGTTCCTCAGATGCAGCTGATTGAAGTCTTGATAAAAAGTCAGCGACGACATTAGCTCTTCCTGGTTTTTCAATGATTGTGATATCAAATTCTTGTAACAACAGGAGCCATCGTGCCAATCTACCAGAAATGGCAGGTTTGTTCATCAGGTACTTGATTGCAGCATGGTCAGTGTGGACAAATATCTGATAACCTGTGACATAATGCCTGAATTAATTCAAAGCATATACTACTGCAAGCAATTCCTTTTCTGTAACAGTATAGTTGAGCTTAGGACCATAAAGGTTTTTGCTGATAAAGTAGATAGCATGCTCAATTGAATTTTTTTTTGACTTAAAACTGCTCCTATACCAAAATCAGACGCATCAGCATGTATGTGAAAAGGCAGGTTCCATTTTGGACCTTGAAGAACAGGGGCTTTGGTAAGCAAGTCCTTTAGCTGCAGGAAGGATTTTTCATAGGCCTCGGTCCACTCAAATTGGGAATCCTTTGTTAACAAAGCATAAAGTGGACTGACAATTTTACTAAAGTCTTTTATAAACCTTCTATAATACCCTGCATGACCAAGAAAACTTCTAACATCTTTTTGTTTTGCAGGAGTTTGTAAATTCTGAATAACTTCAATTTTAGCAGGGTCAACCTGAATTTCATTCTTTGAAATATGATGACCTAGAACAATACCTTTTTCTATCATTAGAAAGCACTTTTCACTGTTTAGAGACAAATTTTGCTCTCTACACCTTTTTAATAATTTTTCTAAATTCACCAGTGCTTCTTCAAATGTGACTCCATATGTAGTGAAATCATCTATATAAATCTTCATACATTCATGAGATATATCAGCAAATATACTAATTACTGCTCTCTGAAATGTTGCTGGTGCATTGCATAAGCCAAAAGGCAAGACCAAATAAGCAAATGTTCCCCATGGACAGGTAAAAGTGGTCTTGTCTTGATCTTCAGGGGTAATTTTTATCTGATTATACCCACTGTAACCATCTAAGAAGGAAAAATATCTTTTACCAGACAGTGAATCTAGTACTTGGTCTACAAAAGGTAATGGAAAATGATCTTTCTTAGTGGCATTGTTCAACTCTCTGTAATCTACACATACTCTCCATTTTCCTCCTTTCTTGGGGACAATGACTAATGGAGAAACCCATTGGCTGTCAGAAATTGGGTAAATAAAACCAGCATCAAGCAATTTTTGAAGTTCATTTTTCACTATTTCTCTAAGTGCTGGATTTACTCTTCTCTGAGGTTGTCTAACTGGTGAACAATCTTATTTGATATATATCCTATGAGTACAGACTCGAGGATCTATTCCTTGCATGTCCCCATATTCCCATGCAAAAGCTTTATGCTGTTCTTGTAGCATTTTTAATAAGTCATCCTCTTGAGACTGAGACAACTTGCTATTAACATTTAAACAATAATCTGGAGACAATTCTATCTGCTTAATGAGATTACTCATAGAATTAACAGGTAATGTTTGTACCTCTTATGGAAGCAAGTTATGAAAAATTGTTAGAAGTTTAGGCAATGAACTCTCGGAATCTAGCTGCTGCAAGAAACATTGATGCTGACTGTCACTTGGATCAAATAAATTATCTACATCAAGATTGAATTGCAGAATTTGAAAAAGCAAAGCATCTTCACTTTGAAGTTGAGAGAATGGATCATTTTGAAGCATCATCAATTGAGCCAAAGAATTGGCTTCTTCAGTTTCTTCTCCCACATCTAGCCAAATAGGTTGGGACAAATCTGGTTGAGGTTTAGCAGGTAGATACAAAACCAATTTCTTTGTGGACTGCCCAACAGAAATGGTCATATCTCCAGAATGGCATCCTATAAAAGCATCAGCAGTTGCTAACCATGGCCTACCAAGGATAACTGGATACCCTCCTAAAGTTGCCTTAACTGATAATATTGTAAAATCAGCAGGATGCTCCCAAGATTCAAGAGTGACAATTACATCTTCTATCATCCCATCAGGTTTGACTGTGGAGCTATCTGCAAGCTGTAGAACTGTGGGTGTAGACCTAATGTTTAAAATATTCAAGGAGTCCATAGTATGCTTTGTCATTATATTAATGGTAGCTCCTAAATCAATCAAAACATTTTTTACAACCTGGCCATTTATATGTATCTGTACTATAGGGCTTCCAGGGTCAATATACTTTGGAATGACTACATTTCTCAATATTATATCAGCCAATTTCCCTAAGATATGAATTGTTTGGGGATCTTTTTTCTTTCATCCAGGCTTCTTCAAACAGGCTTCTTTAATAGCTTTTCCAAAAATAGGAACATCTTTAATAGCCTGAAACAAAGGGATTTGAATTTGCACATTTTTTAGCTGATCTAGAATATCAAAAGTGGGTTCTTCCATGAGTTTAGATTTAGTACTTTGTAATCTCTGAGGAAAAGGTGGTTTATCTTGTCTCTACAGAACAGGTTCCATAGAAACTATATTTGGTATAGGTATGTGCTCAGTGGAAACAACAGGTGCATTAGATTCTTCAAGGGGTGAATCAGATATTTCTGTAATCAAAGGTGGTTTGGGAGCAAGTAAAGTAGTTCCAGACCTCAGATGGATGTCATTAACATTTAAGGCATAAGCTTGATATTGGTTGGCTTCAGAAATAGATACAGGCTGTTGAGGCTACTGTTGTTGCTTATTATTGGGATTAGGCAACGGCTGGGCAGGCATAGGCGTTTGCTTTGGAGGTCTAGGATTTGTGGTAGTTGCTGCAGGAGGTGGCATAAGGGCCTATTGTTGTGGCTGTGGAGGCTACAAGAAGCCAGTAGACAGGTTTTGCCATTTTTGAGGACCTCTCCATTGAGGATTTTGTTGCGAATTTCCTGAAGGTGGGGTCCATTGACCTTGTGGTTGCTGCCAACCTCCTTGAGGAGATTGCCACTATGGGGTTTGATAATTAGACCAACTTGGTTGCTACGGATTCCATGGTGGTGGTGGTCCATATGCTTGTTGCCATTGGTTATTATAGCTAGAATAGGGATTACCAAAAGTTAAAGGGTCTTGAAGCATACCTTGCCTTTGGGCCCATGGTCTCCTTTGTGCAACAAAGAACACTTGATGATCATCACCTTCCACTGGTTTGAAATTAGTAGGCAGTTGTCTGGCTTCCAGATTAGCCACCATCTTGCATCTGCAATCACGCTTCTTTTGTCTACAGTAGGGACAGAACTCAACCAAAGCTACCTCAGCTTCTGCATGTTTTTTCTGAGCTTGCATAGTATCCAATTGTGTAGCCATATTATTAATGATGTCCTGCTTGAAATCAGATAGCAGATTTGTGATCTCCATTTGGGAAACTCCACCAGAAGAAGACTTCCCCACTGAAGCATGATGACGTCGACCTTTCTTAACTATTGCTCGAGAGTAGTTAAGGCATATGTTCTGTATATCATCCCAAGGCAGTTGAGTTATATCACCTCTTCCCATTAGGTCAAGGGCGTCAATACAGGCATCACTGATTCCCCATAGAAAGAGTAGTTTCTGAGAGTCCTTGTTAAGAGTATGGTTTGAGTTTCTTTTTAATGAAAACAAAAACCTTGAAATATAGTCTTCCAGACTTCATCCTCCTTCTGCTAAATTCAGAATATGTCATCACCTTTGCTGGCACTCTTACAATATTCCTTATACTTTTCAAAGAATTTCGTCTTCATGTCTACCCAACTATTTACAACGGCTCTTCCTAGACTCATGAACCATCTGAGAGATCCCTCCTTCAAAGTGGAAGGAAATAGCTTCAGTTTATGAGTGTCGATGTTGTAGTCATAACTACGACAGAGGACATCAAATTCAAATAGAAAGGTTTTTGGATATTCTGTGACTAGGCCATAAAACTTTGGAAGCAAGGAAGAGGGGATGTTTTTAAGATTATCAGTATCTTGTTGGGGAACAATGGGAAACTCAAATGCAGGAGGTGGATTATTAGGTGGATTATTTGCCATGTCTAGGTGCTGGAATAGTAGAGCAAATGGATTTTCCTCAGGTTTGTTATCAGCTGGGTCAAATGGTAGTTCAATAAACAATTTTTTAGGGAGGAACCTTCCCAGTACGTCTCTTCTTCTTCTATGCATGCAATATGGTGAATAACGGCTTGAAAGATTTTGATTTTTTTTGACTAACAGACTAAACTAATGCTGAAAATGACTTTGTTAGACTCCTAGTTAGACACCATCCTCAGCAACGGCGCCAAAAATGGCTCGCACTCACAAAAAGATATGAATATCACAGTGAAACTTTCCTAGGAATTGGACATTCCGATAGGTGACTAATATCTTTCTGTGGACATTCATTTACTTGTCAAACCAGGGGACGTAGACTTTAAATGGCGTAGCAAAATATATGCACTAAGAATTTGTTTTAGTCAAATCTTAGCAAAAATACATACTAGAAAGAAATTCTATCTAAGCCACAAAATGGTAATGCAAAATTCTTTAACTCAACTATGCTTGATTAAAATAGAAACTGTAACAGCTATGACTGAAGCACAAACCATGAACTGGCCTTATGCTGCAGGAACAGTCATAGGGATGGACTCTCTATGCTGCAGGAGCAGTGTAAGACTGAGTTTGCATAAAAAGTTCAAAAGATGAAAGCTAACTGGATATCAGCAGAAAAGAACATCTAACTAATTAACTACAGATACTTACTAAGTGGGCCCCCTTAGCAAGCATCTAGTGATTACATAGATGCTGAACTCAGAACTTCATCGATCTTTATTCATGAAAACATAATGAAATACATTATCTTGTTGGTGTGAAAACTAACAAACTCTGCTTCTGGTCAAACAGATTCAGTCTTTCATTATCATACTGATTCTTACATGATCTCTGCTACTCTGTTTCTATCTTACCTAAAAATCATCTATTACTCATTCTATTTCTCTTCTATCACTCTCTCACGTAGGAGGAGTATCTTATTTTTAAAATAAAAGAACAACTAACTAACTAACTTTATCAAAGAAAGACGTGGAAGTAAAGTATATCCCTGAATCAAGGAACAAACTTCATAAATGAATTTATGTGTTCAACCCGATTCAGAGAGAATCTAGCGCTCCACTCTCTCTAGATTGACTTTCCATTAAAAATCTTTCCAAATCGGTTTCGGTCAAAGAGTCTTTGGTGGAGCTTCCTCAAAGTCGTGCAGGAAATGGGCTTTACTACAAGGCCGAGATCGGTTGCGCTTGACTCGATCATTCTTCAACAACCTGTGAAACAAAAGGTAACAGACACGCAAGAAGAGGCATATGGTACATACACGATATCTATTCATTAATCACACATTTCAAATCTACTTCATCATTTAAAAACTATATACGATATACCAGCCATTTTTGGGAGTCAACAGGGCAATAAATGCAATCAAGTCAACACAATAGGCTGTAGGAATATAAAAGTGTCTTGCTATAGGATATCCCCATAAAAGGTTTCAACAACGTTTAAACAACCATGAAATAGCAAAAATGAAGTCATTTAAAAGTTTATCATAACATCAAATTATGAGCATATTTTAGGCTCATCAGAGCTCAGAGGGCTACACGTAGTGGTATCCATCTCCCCATCTCATAGGTCCTACTTGAACTCAACTATCTAGCCACAACATCAATAGCTGCCAGACCTAGAGGGATCGAAGGCAACATGCCCATGGTGTAGAGATCTCATTTTGTATATCATTTTTTTAGTGATGATACATATTTTGTAGAGAATTCATGATGTATAGACATTGATACATATATACAACAACCAATTATTATTTTTTGACGACAGTGGCATGATACATGTACATGAAATTTGAAATACACACACACATATATGATATCATGGTGTTCTTCTCTTTATGTGTATGCTTCTTTACTTTCATGTATGGTTATGTGATCTATGTTGTATTTATGAATGTATGTTAAATTAGATGCTACCATGATTTAATAAAAACACATGGATGTATGTTAATTAAATATAATGATGATCTAATTGCCTAACCAAAATATGTATTTACATGGATACATAGCATAGTAAAATACACACATGTATTTCTCTCTCTCACACACACATAGTTACATCATAATTTTTTTTTTTTTCATAATGTGTTGATGAAGGAATGTCAACATATGTGATGCTACAACCTTGGGGATGTGAATGTTACATATGTGACATAAAGAAACTATGTGTAGTATCAATGAAGGTTCATTTCATTACCATTCTCTTTTAGAGGCATCCAATCCAAATACAATAATCCATAGGCACTAGAACCATACACGAAGATGATAATGTAAGGGCTTATAGTGACAAAAAAAGTAGCCTTTTCCTTGATTGTTTGGATAATTGACATTAAAGCTGGACTAATGTTGTTTTGGAGTAGTGTTGTAATGTGTTGTACACATTCACACTATTCTAGGACCTTTATTTAACTAAAACATGCTTTAATTGTGAACAGTGGATTTTGGATGGATTAGGGATGCTATGTCTCTTTTGCTCAATAAGGGTCTTTCACCTAATGGAAAGAGATAGATCCCACAACAAAAATATAGGTGCTTCACTCAAACTAATGTATGTATGATGAAATTATGACTAAATAAAATGATATAAATGCAGAAAAAATGATAAAACTGATTGATTATGAGTGCAAAACACATGAAATATGAAGTGTTTGAAAACACAGCGTGATATGCAGACATGAACTAAAAACATGCACAAATGAACTCAGAACTTAATGAGATTTAACATAGTGCACCTAGAGATGAAATCCTAATGTAGGAAGATTCTAGAATTTTCAAAAATTCACTGTTGATGACCAGTAGGACTCATTCACCACTGATGGCGAATTAGTCCTGCTTTTGGCAAACTATCCTAAAATTGGTTTTCGACTATCGAGAACGAAATTCTAATGAAATAGAATTTTCCAGCCTAGCAGTGGGACTCATTTTCCACTAATGGAAAATTAGTCCTCCTCCAAAAATATACAAATTCAAAGGTCAACTATGTTGGTCCAAATCTACACTTGTCTTCTTGTCAGGTTGACAGAATCAAATCTACAGAAAATGGGTTGAATGTTGTCTCAAAGCTTGAATTAGGGTTTAGTTGACTTGAATGGATTTGATGAATTTTTGACCACTTTTCAACACCTATTTCTTTGAAAAATCAACCTACAAGACTTGCAAACACACATGCAAAGAGGGAAAAATGGTTAAGGGTTAGAGTATAGGGAGTTTCCTTGGTCAAATCCCACTTTGGTAATCAAACCCTTGATAAAGAAATGAAATGAAAACAAGAAAGGAATAATGAATAAATAACATGCAAGTGTTGTAAAATCACTAAATACTTATTGTTGAAGTCTGAAGATATGTCAATGGTTGCTCCAAGATGCTTGATAGTTGCTTGATTGAATTATGCTTTCATGGATTGAATGGAAGAATCCTAATTGATGATGCATGAGTGAATGAGATGAATGGGGGTTAAAATGGATCGAAAAACACTTATATATACACATTTATTCCCTAATTAACCAAAAATACAACATCACAGGCCAACATAAGGTTTTAATGAATAAAAACTCGAAAGAAATTTGAATTTATCTTGAATTTTGAGACAAGAGGGAGTCATTTGCCACCCATGGTGAATGGGTCCCACTCTAGGCTTGCAAGTTGGTGTCGGGAATTAAGTCATCTTTAATGAGCCTTTTCGGGTTTATATTAAAAAACACACTTAATTATGACCTATAAGTGTATAAAGGGGCCAAATAAAGCATAAGAAAGTTGTAATTAGTGGTGACAAGCCAAGAAAAGCATTAAATCTTGTTACAAGACTTTACAACACTTTGAAATAGGACTTGATAAGTGATAAAAAGATGATATTTAGATGAATTATAATAAGAAGAGTCTATAAAAGTGTAGAAGTGTGTTACAACACTTCACAACAAGGTATGTCTAGGATCATGATGGGCCAACAAGTGGCGATATGATGGGTATGTGGCTGATGACTTTTTTTTTACCCAAAATTGATGAAACAAAAAGGGTTTTTAAAGGCGATTCTCAACTTTCCACCAATATAAATTATGCTTACTTTGAATTTAATAAATAATTATTATTCATTTTCTATATGAATTATGACTAAAGTCCTCATTGATAGGCTGATTGAAAAACATCTATATCTTTCAAATGGTATCAATTTTTTTGAATTTGAACCATGTGTCACATTCTATGCTTCACATACTATAGGATATAAAAAAAATGAATTTCATGAAGTTTTGACCAAGTTAAGGTGGTTAGACATATGAGTTTTAATGTTTTTTAAAAGTTGTAATAAAAAAATCATAATTAATTATTTAATTGGAAAAAAATTACAAATATTATGCATCACATTGGGACATGAGTCCTCTACTTATATCTAAAATCTTATAAAAAATATTATCATTTTATTGTGGTTAGGGTGGTTAGAGCAGACACCTACTTCTTATTTTTTCCTTGAAATTTAAGTACTACTACATTGAAATTTCAAATTTTCACCAAATAGATTTAAAAAAAAAAAAAACCTAGTAGTTTATAAACTACATTAAATTTGCTACAAATTCTATTCTTACATATTTTTGAAATAATATAGATAACATTCAAATTTTTATGTCAAGTTGCCTAACTCTAATTTTTCTAAATTTTTCACCACTTAAAAACCTATTTTTTCTATGATGATCCTACACATACCCAACACCTTCACAAGACATCATAATTTAAATATTAAGGACCTAATGTGAATGCATAAGTTACATTGCAACATTAAATCAAAGCAAAATAGGTCAAGAATCATAAGAGAAAGACCTAAATGACCATGAAAATTTCCAAGATCCCATTTTGTATGGTACATATTAGTCCTTTGCAAGGGTGTTGTAAAGTGTTGTAACACACTTTCACACTTTATTTAGGACTTATTTTCTTAATTAATCCTAATGGACCCCTTTCTAAATAAAAATATGCATAATGTGTACCTTGTTTAGGTGTTGTAAAGTGTTTTAAGGCACTTTCACATTTATATAGGTGGTCCTAATTCATTGTGGTTAAGTGGAGTTACTAATTCCCGTTTAGGCCTTAATTTTGACACCTCCCAAAGATCTTTCTTGACAATCATAAATTTAATATCAAATTATTTCAATGGGAAAAGTTTGTTCTTGGTAAGTTGAGCCAGGACGCATTTGCCCTTGATGGTGAATGGGTCCTCCCTTAACATGACCCCCCAAGACTAGTGAATGGGTCCCTTAATATCTAGAGAAGCTAGTGAATCTATTAAGCACAAGACACCCTACAAGCTATATAAAATCAAGTTCCCTTGTCTACCACTTGAAATCGAAAGGAAACTACAAATAATTTTAAGCAAAGAACTTATAACATTACCACCAATGAAAGATAGGCTCATACTATATCCTAAAGATGCAAATGTTCTACATTTATGATACCATAGATCTCTTGTAAATAGTTTTGTTGAGTGTCATGCATTCAAATTAGTATTGAGAAACTTTCACTTTGATGGCAATGGTTTCCATTGAGTGATTGCATTTAACATACACCCTCTTGCTCCCTGCCATGTAATAGTTTTAGAATATTAAAACATTCTCACTATTACATGTTTTACACTTATTGCAAATCATCTTCTTTAATGCAAGGAGCTCATTTTCCTCACCGATCTTGGCTCATTCTTGTCTTGCACAAAGTGGGGGAAAAAAATTGATAGCCTTTGTCCTAGTAATAAATTTGTCGCTGTCCCTTTGGATAGTTTCCTACCTTCTATTTATATTGACCAATATTGGGAGGCAGATGACCTACTTTAGGTTGACTCACCTATGCCTTACTAGTATTTTTCTTTTTAAATTTTCTTTTTGACAATTTCATGTGCATAATGTGATACCCGTGACGTTTCATTTGATGTTCCTCTCTCTTTTGTGAATTCTTCTATATGTATCTTCATTCTTCTTTGTGTCATAAGGATTTTTCTTGTGTTTTCCTTTTAAGGATGATGCAAGGAGTTGACACATTTATGTCTCTTCCATGTTGACCCAAAATATTTTTCTTATCTTTTTCATTTGTCTTGTGTTTTCCTTTTGGGCATGACACAAGGCGTTGAGACATTTATGTCTCTTTCATGTTGACCAAAAAGCTTTCTCTTTATCTTTTTCATTTGTTTTTTGTTTTCCTTTTGGGGATGACGCAAGGCATCAATACATTTATGTTTCTTCCATGTTGAACCAAATTTTTTTTCTTTGTTTTCACTTTCTTTTTGTCATTCTTCCAGTTCTATGTGTATTTGAGAAATGATGACAATTCCATGCTCTATGGAAAAATTATAGAATAGACATATTGACCCAAAATCCATAGATCCCTTATGTGTTTGTGGGGGAAACCCTTCCTTCCTACATCATGACGCAACCTGCAACATATGACTTGGTATAGGGTTTTTCAAGGAAATCTCTCATGTCTTAGGATCAAAAACATTGGCTACTTTAAAGCAATTTCTCAAAATGATGGTGTAGAAACAACTTTAAAGTGGGGGCATACATAGATGATGTCTTTTGGCTAAATTTTATGGCATGATTTTCCTTTTTTCTTGTTATTTTTCCTCTTCTTGGTAGTGTCATTAGGTTTGATGTCATCCAAGAGTGTATGATCTACTACCATGGCATGATGCAAACAAGGCATCCCATGGGCAACAGTCTTATACTTTTGACTTGTATTCTCTTGGAGACATTAGGCACAATGCTCCTAAGAGGAATACCATTACATGAACAAACCAAAATCCCCTTTATGCAAAATTTTTACATGAAATTGTAAAGCATTTACAAAAGAATTTTCATTGTGGTATCTTATTAAAGTTACCAGGAGGATAACTTTGTTATGTTTACTATGATGGGAAGTTGATACATTGGCATGAATTTCTCATTATATAGTGGGAAGGTGACACATTGGCCCATGAATTTATTACTAAACCACTTCATTGGGAGAACTCACCTAGTGGAAAGACTTAGGTTCCACTACCCAAAACTGAGAACACATATTTTGAGACAACTCACCTAGTCGATAGACTGAAGTTCCACTACCCCAGAGTGACCAACATTTGTTATGGACAAACAACCACCGCCTCACATTGGGTTGAATCAGTTATGCTTGATCCTTTTCTTTTAATTTTTCATGGCCTTTGTTAGAGTATGATCATGTATCTTTTTTATTGCTGCATACTTAAGTGTCTTGGACGTGTACTTTAGTGTGAGCTTGACATGGGGTCATGCTCTCACTAAAGTGGTGGAAAAATGTAGTAACAAAAAATGTAGCCTTTTCCTTGCTTGTTTGGATAATTGAAACTAAAGATGGACTAATGATGTTTTGGAGTGGTGTTGTAATCTATTGTACACATTCACATGGGGTCATCCTCTCACTAAAATGGGGAAAAAATGTAGTAACGAAACAAGTATCCTTTTCTTTGCTTGTTTGGATAATTGGCATTAAAGATGGACTAATGATCTTTTGGAGTGGTGTTGTAATTTTTTGTACACATTCAAACTATTTTAGGACCTTTATTTAACTAAACAATGCTTTAATTGGTCCTTTTCAACAGTGTTGTAAAGTTTTGTAACACACTTTCACACTTTTCTAGGACTTATTTGCTTAACTAAGCCTAATGGGCCCCTTTCTAAGTAAAAATATGCATGATGCATACCTTGTTAATGTGTTGTAAATTTTTTTAAGGAATTTTCACATTTATCTAGGTGGTCCTAATTTATTGTTGTTAAGTGGTGTTATTAACCCCCTTTTAGGCCTTAATTTTGACGCCTCCTGAAGATCTTTCCCGACAATCATAAATTAAATATCAAATTATTTCATTGGGAAAAAATTGGTTCTGGTAAATTGAGCCAAGACCCATTCATCCTTAATGGAAAATGGGTCATCCTTTAATAGGAACCCCCTTTCTCAGTTGATCTGGAATGGGTTTTTGGCCTTCTTTTAGCTCCCTGAAGGTTGGTCCTGGAAACTTAGCCAGGACCCATTCACCTTTTGTGATGAATGAGTCCTCCCTTAATGAGACACCTAGTTTTCAATTTCATTTTGGTAGGAATTTAATTATCTTTCTTTATAGATCTGATGCCAACCTTAATTCTTTGAATTTTGGGGTTAATCTCCAACTTTAGTATAAATAAGTGGCTAATTCACATGTTTCTCCTAGAAATTTTATGTGACTTCATGAGATAAAAATCAAGAGAATTATAGAGCATTTCAAGAGCATTCTCAAGGAATTTCAAGGTAGATTTTTATTACAACAATTCAAGGTCATTTCATCATGTCAAGGGTTTTATGCATTCGTATGTGTTGAGCTAAGAAGTTAATTTTGCATTGAGGACCCATTTACAAGCATCATCCTACATCCAACATCTACATTCTTCATGGCCTCTACATGTTAATATGTAGATATGATTCACTAGACATAATCCAAGGTGACATCATTTACTTATTCCATATTTCATGCTTCATTTAATCATTTTGTTTAATTACCTACAAGGGGTTTGATTGAGGAAAACCCCCACTCAGTAAAAAATCAAAAAAAAATTCTTGTCATTGAGTGTGTTATTGCAGATTTATAGGTTGAAGAGCAAGATTTGGAGCAAAATTGTCATAGTTACAAATTTTCTAAAATTTTCATTCAAAGTGCAAGATCATGGAAAAAGCTCTAAAAATTAACTACAAGCTTCTGAAACTTGATAACCAGGATTTGAAGAGTGCAAATGTCAAGATACAGGATCTTGAAATCCATTTCCCAAAACCCTGAAGGGACTCTTTTTCCCCTCAAAGCGAATGAGTCCTCCATAGCTCAAAAACAATAGTTTTCTAGCCATACATATAGCTTTTTATGCTCTAAAAACATCCCCCATAGTTGCTATAAAAGTTAGGATGCATTTCTAGTTGTTATTGGCATCTTATTTTACGTAATTTAAGTGATTAAAGTCTTTGAAAAATAGGTGATCCATCTATTTTTCCCACAGATTAGAATGGATCCTATTTTCAACATAATCAGGGCCTAACCAATTAGGATTGAACTTCCTCCTTTGGTCAGGTGACACATTTAAATTTCTCTTATTCTCATAGAGAACCAAGTCACCCACCTTGAAATTTCTAGGAAGAACACCTTGATTATACTGCCTAGAAGGTGATGATTGATAAGCCTTAAGATGATTAAAGGTCTACAATTGGAAATAATCAAGCATCTCAAGCTGATGTAAATGATTAGATCAGTAAGTTTCATTGTCAATTAACCCTTTAATGGAAATTCACAAAGATAAAATCTCCAAATCTAAAGGTATGATAGCTTCAACACCATACATGAGGTTATAAGGCATTATTCTTGTCACCGTACAAACACTCATATGATAGGCCCAAAAATCATATGCTAATTTAGTATGCCAATCCTTATCGTGTTTATTTACCATTTTCAGGAGAATGCGCTCAAGAGTCTTATTGGACCCTTCTAATTTTTCATTTGATTGGGGATAATGTTGTGAAGAGAACCTATGTTGAATGTGAAAATTCACCAGGAATTTCTTTACATCATTATTCTTAAATGGTGTGCAATAATCAGAAGCGAAGGTAGAAAGAAATATAAAGTTAGGAATGATATTGTTTATAATAAAACTACAAATAGCTTCAGTGGTCGTGGATCGAAGTGGGACAACTTCAACCCATCTCATGAAGTAATAAGTAATGGTAATGATAAAGATATGTCCTTTAGAAGAAGGTGGTGATATCTTCCCAATAATATCAAACCCCCATTTTGAAAAAGGCCATAGAGAGGTATGATTTTGCAATTCCTAAGCAAGAGCATGAATGAGATGGCTATGTTGTTGACATTACAGACACTTCTTGAAAAAATCGAAGGAATATTATTCCATCATTTTCTAAAAGTATCTCATGTTCGAATCCATTTTCACACTAGGGATCTACCACCAAAATTTCCACCCTTGAAACTTGAATGGGCTTCCCTAAGGGCAAGGGCTATTTCTATTTTAGTGAGACATCTATTGTGCAGTTTTTGCACACACTCCCCGCTGAAAGCAGGGACCCTCTTTTGCTTTCTCTTTTGGTTTTGGGCCCTTGTTATGTTGAGGTTTTGGTTACCTTTGTACGTGCTTGAATGCCTATCTTATTCATGCAAATGCCCCTCTTCTAGGAATAACTTTGAAAATATTAAGTTTTGAACAAAGTTCAGGTTTTTACTCCATTTCGGGATTTTCCACTCCATCCGAATTTTCCCAGATTTCACTCAAAGTCCGATGAAGAGACTAACACTATAGTTTAGGAAAGGAAATCTGGGACTTCGCAGAATTCTGCATGGACTAGATTTTTTTGAGATTCCATTTTTCCATTGGGTTTCTAAATTTCTTCAGCTTGTCTTTGTGGATGACATTAATGCACCCAGGTATAATCCTTGTAGCGTGAGTGTGGTCAAATTTAAGGGGATTTTGCATCATTTTCTCTCATCTTTCATTGTGTATCACTCTTGCATCTGAGACTTGGTGATTTGGGCGTTTGAATTTCTTGATTTGCTTGCTGAGGCACTTGGATTTCTTACATTCACTTTGATTTGGTTGCTAGGGTATCTGAGCTCACTGCTCATTTTCCTTGTGGTTGAATTTGATTTACTTATGGTATGTAACTATGGTCCATGCCTTTGAAATGTTAATGATTGGTTGTCCATGGTCATTTTACGTCCATTTGGGAGCTCGATTTTGCATGTTTGACGATTAAATGCTTCAAACTAGGGTTGTGTCTGATGTTTGAGAGTGCTTAATTCCTATCTTATATTTTGCCCTAGTTAAAAAGTTGGATTTTAGTGATATTCTGCATTCTAAAATGGTTCCCACGCCTTTCCCCATAAGTCAAAGTTTTAGTTTGGTTCATTGTTGAGTGCGTTTGAGCTCAATCTAGGTTTGATCTGAGCTAGTTCCTTTCACCCATGGCGAAGGTTTCAACAGTCAAATCTAGGGCATCATTGGTTTGTTATGAACATTCATCATTTAACGTCTCAAGTAGTTAGTGATCCAAAGGGGTTGATAGGAAACATGAATTAGATTCGGGCGGAGCTTAGGAGATTTGTTTAGGGACATTCAATCGTATAAAGGAAAATCAAACGTAATAATGGTTTTCTGGGATTCAGAGGACTTCGTAGAATTTTTGCATCCTCGGATTTTCCTGGATTATGTTTAACCTTTAGTGTTCCTGGGTGTGCATTGAAATTCAAAGTTTTGGGGACTTTGTGGAATTCTGGTCTGGCCAGATTTTTTGAATTCTTTGGGAGGCTTTGTGGAACTTAGAAATTGGATGAAATCGATGAATTTAGTGATGAATGCTTAACATTCCATGCTTTAAACTGATAGATTACACAATGTTATATGCATCCTTTCTTCATTTTGATGATCAATTGTTGATATTTGTGCCTTCTTTTGAAAAATCTGCCTGGTCTGGAATTTTCCAAAGTTCCTCCAAGACTAGTTTTCCCTAGTTAGCTTGAAATCCTAAACTTCTTAGTTATGATGACTTATAGTTGATTTGATGATTTTATTATGATTTTGAGCTAACACTTTGGAAAATATGTTATCATCAATTGGATTTTCATGTTAGTATTCAATGGATGTAGGCTGAATCTAGCATGGTAGTGGCTAGAAAGGCTAAGGGTGATATGGAGGGATCCTCTATCTAAGAAGAAAAAAGAGTTAAATTGGACATAAAGAGTAGGATTCCAGAAAGTAAGATATCCTCTCTCTGGTCTAAAGTTTCAGAAAAAAATGTGGGTCAATGGGACTATGAGGATTTTAAGGCAAGGATAGCACAAGAAGATCTTCCAGTGCTAGCCAGGAGACTAAAGGAATCAAGATTATGTCATGTAGCAGGATTACCCCCAATAGTTCAGTGTTATGAGTTGGTATTGGAATGTCCTCAGCACTATGACAGGGATTCACAAAGGATAGTCAGCCCTCAAGGGAGGGTACTGGCTAATCCTAACCCTGTCTCTATTGCATAGACTTTTGACATGCCTGATAGGTCTGATGTAGTGGCTTTTAATATGGAGGCAGCTAAAAGGTAGTATGAGGAGGAGACTATTAAGTCACAACAAGTTATTAATTCTTGGCTTGAAAAGCCAAAGTCTCATTTCTCAAAACTACCTAAGCAGTTGCACAGGGAAAAGTTTAAACAAGAAGTCTATGATGCCATCACATTGCTTAGTCGGGTGGTAGACCTAAAGAGTGTAGGTATGCTCAAGAATTGGATGTTCCATGTCATTGTGAGGATGGAGTAGGAAAATATTAACTATCATTGGGTAGGTGTTATAAGTACGGTGATTCATGAACAAATGTGTAATGTGCTATAGACCAAGACATTCACTAGGACATCTTATTTGGTGTATGCACTTGCAAGATTCCATCCCTATAAAGGATTGAGCACAAGAGGAATATTTGGACAGGATGTAATTTATGAGATTTATCCTTAATTGCACTTAGGAAGCTCAAGTTACAGGAGGGTGAATGATGCATTCACCATGCACATCACCAGATTTCTCCAAGGTGCAGAGCACGTGAGAATATCAGATGATGCTAAGGAGCTAATCAAAAGCTATGGGGCTTGGTTCATACAATTTCCCACCTTCTCTTACATAAGAATAGATGGTTGTTAGAGGGCTCCATATAGGATTCCAGGGTATGCCACAGACCATGTTATACTTCTGGAGGTCACAAGGAAAATATGTGACTTTGTCGCCATTGTAAAGAAATATAAGCATAAAACTAGATTTGGTGGAGATTTTCCTCTAAAGATAGGTACTAGCGAGGTATGCCCTTCAATTAATTTAGCATATTCTTCTGAGGAGGAAATGAGCATTATTGGATTGTCTTACCATTCCAAAAAGCTGGGTTTTGATATCATTGGTGAAGCACGAAAGAAAGCCAACAGGGAATACCACCACAGAGATGACATAGAAGACTACTGGGCCAATAGCAAGGATGAGTTTGAAGTAAGAAAGAAGAAATTCTCTAGACTCCCAGTTGATGTGGTCCGAATGTATAGTGTGAAAATGGTTCCCGATTAGGTGGAAGATGATGGAAACTTAATCTAAAGTCACAATTATGAACCAATTAAGGAAAAACCAATTGGAGAAGTAGACTAGCTAGAAGAAGAAAAACTTGAATTAGAACAAATCATGGCACTTGTGATGAAATACACCAAGTTGTGGCCGAAACACAAGGTGTGGGAACTTGAAAGTGAAGGTGTGCCATGTACCTATAATTGGATGGGGGATCTAGAATCCCATTCCACTTCTAAGGAGTCGACTGAGGAAGATCCTAAGGGAAAGACCAAGGTAGATTCTCCTTTTAAGATTAAGATCAAAGGTTCCCAAGGAGAAGATCAGGAGAAATAGAGGAAACCAAAAGCAAAGAAGAGGATTGCCACTTCAAAGACAAAAAAAGTTGTAGAGGAAGAACCTGGTGAAGGAGAAGAAAAGGATGGTGCCCCAGCACCTAAAAGGAGGAAAAAAAAAAGGGGTTCAAGAAAGAAGGGTGGACCTTCCAAGGAAAAAAGTGAAATTGATCCTTCAATAGTGGTAAATGTAGAAAGTTCGGGAGAAAAGACATAGGTATACACAAGGAGATCAAGAACTCCTTCTCCCAAGGACAGTGTGCCAAAGAAGGATATTCCTCCAGCAACCTCTACTATAGAACAACATAAAGAGGCTTCTCCACTCCATGAACCACATGGTGCATCAGAACAACCAATAGATGTAGAGCACCTATCAAGTTAAGGGGGAGAAGAATTTCAAAAAGGTGAGCTTCAAAGTGCAGCTGCAAAAATTGAGAAAATTTTATGAACTCCCTTGGTAACTTATGAGGATTCTCCTACTAGAAGTGAAGAAGACAGACCTCCTCAGAGAGAGGAAACACTTGTTAAGACTCCATCTCCAAAACATTATAGAGATGATGAGTTTCGAGAGAAGCCAAAAGATACACTCAAGGGTCAGCAGGGAGAAGTGGGACAAAGTGAAATACAATCAGAGTTTGTTGTTCCAGGTTGGCTTGATAGAGAAATAAAGAGAAAAAACTTGTTGTGGATGATACACCTCCCAATTGTGATGAGCTACTGGAAAAAATAGGAAAAGGTAAAAGAAAGAAGAAGGCCAAGGTCATCTCCAAGATCGAAAAGGATGAAGAAAACAATAGAGTGGTCCACATTGCTACTCCTGCCACAGAAAAGAATAGAGATGAGGTTACTCGGAGTGATTACAACATGCAGACCATCAACCTAGGACCTACTTCCATGGAACAGGATATTGAAGAATATGAGGGTTCAAGTGTTGTGATCCTGGGAAGATTGAGGAAAGAGGCACAAGCTAAAAAAG
>VDFB02379711.1:247440770-247464655 GCA_007258455.2 Sequoia sempervirens | reverse complement strand
ATGCAGACATGAACTAAAAACATGCACAAATGAACTCAGAACTTAATGAGATTTAACATAGTGCACCTAGAGATGAAATCCTAATGTAGGAAGATTCTAGAATTTTCAAAAATTCACTGTTGATGACCAGTAGGACTCATTCACCACTGATGGCGAATTAGTCCTGCTTTTGGCAAACTATCCTAAAATTGGTTTTCGACTATCGAGAACGAAATTCTAATGAAATAGAATTTTCCAGCCTAGCAGTGGGACTCATTTTCCACTAATGGAAAATTAGTCCTCCTCCAAAAATATACAAATTCAAAGGTCAACTATGTTGGTCCAAATCTACACTTGTCTTCTTGTCAGGTTGACAGAATCAAATCTACAGAAAATGGGTTGAATGTTGTCTCAAAGCTTGAATTAGGGTTTAGTTGACTTGAATGGATTTGATGAATTTTTGACCACTTTTCAACACCTATTTCTTTGAAAAATCAACCTACAAGACTTGCAAACACACATGCAAAGAGGGAAAAATGGTTAAGGGTTAGAGTATAGGGAGTTTCCTTGGTCAAATCCCACTTTGGTAATCAAACCCTTGATAAAGAAATGAAATGAAAACAAGAAAGGAATAATGAATAAATAACATGCAAGTGTTGTAAAATCACTAAATACTTATTGTTGAAGTCTGAAGATATGTCAATGGTTGCTCCAAGATGCTTGATAGTTGCTTGATTGAATTATGCTTTCATGGATTGAATGGAAGAATCCTAATTGATGATGCATGAGTGAATGAGATGAATGGGGGTTAAAATGGATCGAAAAACACTTATATATACACATTTATTCCCTAATTAACCAAAAATACAACATCACAGGCCAACATAAGGTTTTAATGAATAAAAACTCGAAAGAAATTTGAATTTATCTTGAATTTTGAGACAAGAGGGAGTCATTTGCCACCCATGGTGAATGGGTCCCACTCTAGGCTTGCAAGTTGGTGTCGGGAATTAAGTCATCTTTAATGAGCCTTTTCGGGTTTATATTAAAAAACACACTTAATTATGACCTATAAGTGTATAAAGGGGCCAAATAAAGCATAAGAAAGTTGTAATTAGTGGTGACAAGCCAAGAAAAGCATTAAATCTTGTTACAAGACTTTACAACACTTTGAAATAGGACTTGATAAGTGATAAAAAGATGATATTTAGATGAATTATAATAAGAAGAGTCTATAAAAGTGTAGAAGTGTGTTACAACACTTCACAACAAGGTATGTCTAGGATCATGATGGGCCAACAAGTGGCGATATGATGGGTATGTGGCTGATGACTTTTTTTTTACCCAAAATTGATGAAACAAAAAGGGTTTTTAAAGGCGATTCTCAACTTTCCACCAATATAAATTATGCTTACTTTGAATTTAATAAATAATTATTATTCATTTTCTATATGAATTATGACTAAAGTCCTCATTGATAGGCTGATTGAAAAACATCTATATCTTTCAAATGGTATCAATTTTTTTGAATTTGAACCATGTGTCACATTCTATGCTTCACATACTATAGGATATAAAAAAAATGAATTTCATGAAGTTTTGACCAAGTTAAGGTGGTTAGACATATGAGTTTTAGTAACAAAGTTGTAATAAAAATCATAATTAATTATTTTTAATTGGAAAAAATTACAAATGTGTAAATACATTGGGACATGGAGTCCTCTGCTTATATCTAAGAAATCTTGCTCCAAAGAAATATCGTTTTATTTGGATTTGGGGTGGTTGGTGAGACACCTGCTTTTAACTATTTTTTTCCTTGAAATTTAAGTACTGCTACATTTGAAATTTCAAATTTTCTAAATAGATTTTAAAAAAAAAACCTAGTAGTTTATAAACTACATTAAATTTGCTACAAATTCTATTCTTACATATTTTTGAAATAATATAGATAACATTCAAATTTTTATGTCAAGTTGCCTAACTCTAATTTTTCTAAATTTTTCACCACTTAAAAACCTATTTTTTCTATGATGATCCTACACATACCCAACACCTTCACAAGACATCATAATTTAAATATTAAGGACCTAATGTGAATGCATAAGTTACATTGCAACATTAAATCAAAGCAAAATAGGTCAAGAATCATAAGAGAAAGACCTAAATGACCATGAAAATTTCCAAGATCCCATTTTGTATGGTACATATTAGTCCTTTGCAAGGGTGTTGTAAAGTGTTGTAACACACTTTCACACTTTATTTAGGACTTATTTTCTTAATTAATCCTAATGGACCCCTTTCTAAATAAAAATATGCATAATGTGTACCTTGTTTAGGTGTTGTAAAGTGTTTTAAGGCACTTTCACATTTATATAGGTGGTCCTAATTCATTGTGGTTAAGTGGAGTTACTAATTCCCGTTTAGGCCTTAATTTTGACACCTCCCAAAGATCTTTCTTGACAATCATAAATTTAATATCAAATTATTTCAATGGGAAAAGTTTGTTCTTGGTAAGTTGAGCCAGGACGCATTTGCCCTTGATGGTGAATGGGTCCTCCCTTAACATGACCCCCCAAGACTAGTGAATGGGTCCCTTAATATCTAGAGAAGCTAGTGAATCTATTAAGCACAAGACACCCTACAAGCTATATAAAATCAAGTTCCCTTGTCTACCACTTGAAATCGAAAGGAAACTACAAATAATTTTAAGCAAAGAACTTATAACATTACCACCAATGAAAGATAGGCTCATACTATATCCTAAAGATGCAAATGTTCTACATTTATGATACCATAGATCTCTTGTAAATAGTTTTGTTGAGTGTCATGCATTCAAATTAGTATTGAGAAACTTTCACTTTGATGGCAATGGTTTCCATTGAGTGATTGCATTTAACATACACCCTCTTGCTCCCTGCCATGTAATAGTTTTAGAATATTAAAACATTCTCACTATTACATGTTTTACACTTATTGCAAATCATCTTCTTTAATGCAAGGAGCTCATTTTCCTCACCGATCTTGGCTCATTCTTGTCTTGCACAAAGTGGGGGAAAAAAAATTGATAGCACTTCAAGTATCATTTTGTAGCTGTCCCTTTGGATAGTTTCTATTCTATTTATAATGACCAATATTAGGAGGCAGGATATTCCTACTTTGACTCCACTATACTTCTGTGTTTTCTTTTTTAAATTTTCTTTTTGACAATTTCATGTGCATAATGTAGTACCCGTGTGTTCATTTGATGTTCCTCTCTCTTTGTGAATTCTTCTATGTATCTTCATTCTTCTTTTGTCTAGGATTTTTCTTGTGCTGCATTTTAAGGATGATACAAGAGTTGACACATTTTACCATCTCTTCCATGTTGACCCAAAATATTTTTCTTATACTTTCTGTCTTGTGATGTTTTCCCTTTTTGGGCGCATTTTAAGGCGTTAGAACATTATGTCTCTTTCATGTGCGGCTTCAAAAGCTTTCTCTTTATCTTTTCATTTTGTTTTTTTGTTTCCTTTTAGGGATGGCATGAGCATAAATACATTTATCTTCTTCCATGTTGAGACTAAATTTTTTTCTTTTATTTTCCTTTCTTTGTGTCATTCTTCTAGTTCTATGTGTATTTGAGAAATGATGACAATTCCATGCTCTATGGAAAAATTATAGAATAGACATATTGACCCAAAATCCATAGATCCCTTATGTGTTTGTGGGGGAAACCCTTCCTTCCTGCATCATGATGCAACCTGCAACATATGACTTGGAATAGGGTTTTTCAAGGAAATCTCTCATGTCTTAGGATAAAAAACATTGGCTACTTTAAAGCAATTTCTCAAAATGATGGTGTAGAAACCACTTTAAAGTGGGGGCATACATAGATGATGTCTTTTGGCTAAATTTTATGGCATGATTTTCCTTTTTTCTTGTTATTTTAACTCTTCTTGGTAGTGTCATTAGGTTTGATGTCGTCCAAGAGTGTATGATCTACTACCATGGCATGATGCAAACAAGGCATCCCATGGGCAACAATCTTATACTTTTGACTTGTATTTTCTTGGAGACATTAGGCACAATGCTCCTAAGAGGAATACCATAACATGAACAAACCAAAATCCCCTTTATGCAAAATTTTTACATGAAATTGTAAAGAATTTACAAAAGAATTTTCATTGTGGTATCTTATTAAAGCTACCAGGAGGATAACTTTGTTATGTTTACTATGATGGGAAGTTGATACATTGGCATGAATTTCTCATTATATAGTGGGAAGGTGACACACTGGCCAATGAATTTCTTACTAAACCACTTCATTGGGAGAACTCACCTAGTGGAAAGACTTAGGTTCCACTACCCCAAACTGAGAACACATATTTTGAGACAACTCACCTAGTGGATAGACTGAAGTTCCACTACCCGAGAGTGACCAACATTTGTTATGGACAAACAACCACCACCTCACATTGGGTTGAATCAATTATGCTTGATCCTTTTCTTTTAATTTTTCTTGGCCTTTGAAAGGGTATGATCATGTATCTTTTTTATTGCTGCATACTTAAGTGTCTTGGACATGTACTTTAGTGTGAGTTTGACATGGGGTCATGCTCTCACTAAAGTGGTGGAAAAATGTAGTAACAAAAAATGTAGCCTTTTCCTTGCTTGTTTGGATAATTGAAACTAAAGATGGACTAATGATGTTTTGGAGTGGTGTTGTAATCTATTGTACACATTCACACGGGGTCATCCTATCACTAAAGTGGGGACAAAATGTAGTAACGAAAAAAGTATCCTTTTCTTTGCTTGTTTAGATAATTGAAATTAAAGATGGACTAATGATCTTTTGGAGTGGTGTTGTAATTTTTTGTACACATTAAAACTATTTTAGGACCTTTATTTAACTAAAAATTGCTTTAATTGGTCATTTTCAACAGTGTTGTAAAGTCTTGTAACACACTTTCACACTTTTCTAGGACTTATTTGCTTAATTAAGCTTAATGGGCCCCTTTCTAAGTAAAAATATGCATGATGCGTACTGTGTTAATGTGTTGTAAAATTTTTTAAAGGGAATTTTTTCTGACATTTATCTAGGTAGTCCCCATTTATTATTCATTACAGTGGTGTTAATGCCTTGCTTACAGGCCCTTAGGTACGGCCTCCACAGTCTTTCCGATGATATAAATTAAATATCAAATTATTTCATTAGGAAAAGAATTGGTTCTGGTAGTGGGCAAGACCCATTCTTCCTTAATACTGGAAAATGGGTCATCCTTCCCATCAAGAACCCCCTTTCTCGAGTTGATCTGGAATGGGTTTTGGCCTTCTTTAGCTCCACAGAAGGTTAGTCCTAGGAAACTTAGCGGGACCCATTCCTCTTGTGTCGGTAGTGCTCCCTTAATGAGACACCTAGTTTTCAATTTCATTTTGGTAGAGATTTAATTATCTTTCTTTATAGATGCAGAGTGCCCCAGATTTTTGGGGTTAATCTAACTTTAGTATAAAATAAGTGGCTTCATTCACATGTTTCTCGAGAAATTTTATGTATTCATGAGATAAAATCAAGAGGTATGTAGAGGCATTTCAGAGCATTCTCAGGGTTTCGGAGTGAATTTTTATTACAATGAATTCAAGGTCATTTCATCATGTCAAGGGGTTTTGCATGCCATTAGAGTATGTGTTGAGCTAAGAAGTTAATTTTTAGAGTGAGGACCCATTTTAAAGCATCATCCTACATCCAACATCTACATTCTTCATGGCCTCTACATGTTAATGCAGATACTGATTCATAGACATAATCCAAAGATTGACATCGTTTGCTTATTCCATATTTAAGCTACTTCATTTTAATCATTTTGTTTGATACCTACAAAGGAGTTTGATTTGAGGAAAACCCCACTCGATCAAAATCAAAAATTCTTGTCATTGAGTGTGTTATTGCAGATTTATAGGTTGAAGAGCAAGATTTGGAGCAAAATTGTCAAAGTTACAAATTTGCTAAAGTTGTCATTCAAAGTGCAAGATCATGGAAAAAGCTCTAAAAATTAACTACAAGCTTCTGAAACTTGATAACCAGGATTTGAAGAGTGCAAATGTCAAGATATAGGATCTTGAAATCCATTTTCTAAAACCCTGAAGGTACTCATTTTCCCCTCAAAGCGAATGAGTCCTCCATAGCTCAAAAGGCTCAGCCATTTCCTAGCCATACATATAGCTTTTTATGCTCTAAAAACTGTCCCCCATAGTTGCTATAAAGTTAGGATGCATTTCCTAGTTGTTGTTGGCATCATATTTTTCGCACAGTAATTTAAGTGATTAAAGTCTTTGAAAAATGGTAGATATCTGTTTTTCCAGGATTAGAATGGATCCTATTTTCAACATAATCGAGGGCCTAACCAATTAGGACTAAATTTTCCCCTTTGATCAGGAAACGCATTTACATTCCTCTAATTCTCGTAAATAACCATGTCACCTACCTTGAAATTTCTAGGAAGAACACCTTGATTATACTACCTAGACAACGATCGTTGATAAGCTTTAAGATGGTCAAGGGCCCGTAATCGGCGCTCATCAAGCATCTCAAGCTGATGCAAATGATTAGATCAGTAGTTTATTGTCAATTATTGCTAATGGAAATTCACAAAGATAAAATCTCCAAATCTAAAAGTATGATAGCTTCAACACCATGCATGAGGTTATAAGGCATTATTCCTATCACCGTACAAACACTCATGCGATAGGCCCAAAAATCATATTCTAATTTAGTATGCCAATCCTTATCGTGTTTATTTACCATTTCAGGAGAATCGCTCAAAGTCTTATTGGACCCTTCTAATTTGTCATTTGATTGGGGATAATGTGGTGAAGAAAACCTATGTTGAATGTGAAACTTCTCTAGGAATTTCTTTACATCATTATTCTTAAATGGTGTGCAATAATCAGAAGCAAAGGTAGAAAGAAATATAAAGTTAGGAATGATATTTTTTATAATAAAACTACAAATAGCTTTAGTGGTCGTGGAACGAAGTGGGACAACTTCAACCCGTGCTTCATGAAGTAATAAGTAATGGTAATGATAAAGATATGTCTTTTAGAAGGTGGTGATATCTTCCCAATAATATAAAACCCAATTTTGAAAAAGGCCATAGAGATGTATGATTTTGCAATTCCTGAGCAAGAGCATGAATGAGATGGCTATGTTGTTGACATTCTGAGACCTTCTTGAAAAAAATCGAGAGGAACAGCTATTCCATCATTTTCTAAAAGTATCTCATGTTCGAATCCATTTTCACACTAGGGATCTACCACCAAAATTTCCACCCTTGAAACTTGAATGGGATTCCCTGAGGGAAAGGGCTATTTCTATTTTAGTGAGACATTTGTTGTGCAATTTTTGCACACACACCCCACTAAAAGCAGGGACCCTCTTTTGCTTTCTCTTTGGTTTTGGGCCCTTGTTATGTTGAGGTTTTGTTACCTTTGCTAGTGCTTGAATGCTTATCTTATTCGTGCAAATGCCCCCCCTTCTAGGAAGCACTTTGAAAATCTTAAGTTTTGAACAAAATTTGGGTTTTTACTCCATTTCGGGATTTTCTGCTCCATCCGGATTTTCCCAGATTTCACTAAAAGTCCGGCGAAGAGACTAATGCTGCAGTTCAGGAAATCTGGGACTTCGCAGAATTCTGCATGGACCGAATTTTTCTGAGATTCTATTTTACTGTCGGGTTTCTAAATTTCTTCAGCTTGTCTTGTCGATGACATTAATGCACCTAGGTACAATCCCTACAGCGTGAGTGTGGTTGAATTTAAGAGGATTTTGCATCATTTTCCCTCATCTTTCATTGTGTATCACTCTTGCATTTGAGATTTGGCAATTTGGGCATTCAAATTTCTTGATTTGCTTGCTAAGGCGCTTGGATTTCTTACATTTAGTTTGATTTGTTCGCTAGGGCATCCGAGTTCACTGCTCATTTTCCTCATGGTCGAATTTGATTTACTTATGGTATGTAACTTTGGTCGCTGCCTTTGAAATGTTAGTGATTGGTTGTCTATGGCCATGTTATGTCTAGCTCGATTTTGCATTTTTGACGATTAAATGCTTCAAAATAGGGTTGTGTTTGATGTTTGAGGATTCTTAATGCCTATCTTATATTTTGCCCTAGTTAACCAGTTGTATTTTAGAGATGTTCTGCATTCTAAAATGGTTCCCACGCCTTGCCCCATAAGTCAAAGTTTTAGTTTGGTTCGTTCTTGAGTGTGTTCGAGCTCAATCCAGGTTTAATCTGAGCTAGTTCCTTTCACCCATGGCGGAGGTTTCAACAATCAAATCTAGGGCATCATTGGTTTGTTATGAACATTCATCATTTAACGCCTCAAGTAGTCAGTGATCCAAAGGGGTTGATAGGAAACATGAATTAGGTCAGTGAACTTAGGAACTGTTTTGGACATTAAATACATAGGGGTCAGCGGCATGGAACTTTGGAGGACTTGGTGCATCTCTCGGATTTTCCTGGATTATGTTTAACCTTTAGTGTTCACAGGTGTGCATTGAAATTCAAGAGTTTGGGGACTTTGTGGAATTACGAATGCAGCCCAGATTTTTTGAATTCTTTGGGAGGCTTTGTGGAACTTGAGAAGTGGATGAAATCGATGAATTTAGTGATGAATGCTTAACATTCCATGCTTTAAACTGATAGATTACACAATGTTATATGCATCCTTTCTTCATTTTGATGATCAATTGTTGATATTTGTGCCTTCTTTGGGAAAATTTGCCTGGTTTGGAATTTTCCAAAGTTCCTCCGAGACTAGTTTTCCCTAGATAGCTTGAAATCCTGAACTTCTCAATTATGATGATTTATAGTTGATTTGATGATTTTATTATGATTTTGAGCTAACACTTTGACAAATATGTTATCATTAATTGGATTTTCATGTTAGTATTCAATGGATGTAGGCTGAATCTAGCATGGTAGTGGCTAGAAAGGCTAAGGGTGATATGGAGGGATCCTCTATCTAAGAAGAAAAAAGAGTTAAATTGGACATAAAGAGTAGGATTCCAGAAAGTAAGATATCCTCTCTCTGGTCTGAAGTTTCAGAAACAAATGTGGGTCGATGGAACTATGAGGATTTTAAGGCAAGGATAGCATAAGAAGATCTTCCAGTGCTGGCCAAGAGACTAAAGGAATAAGGATTATGTTATGTAGCAGGATTTCCCCCAATAGTTCAGTGTTATGAGTTGTTATTGGAATGTCCCTGGCACTATGACAGGGATTCACAAAGGATAGTCAGCCCTCAAGGGAGGGTACTGGCTAATCCTAACCCTGTCTCTATTGCATAGACTTTTGACATGCCTGACAAGTCTAATGTAGTGGCTTTTAATATGGAGGCAGCTAAAAGGTAGTATGAGGAGGAGACTATTAAGTCACAATAGGTTATTAATTCTTGGCTTGAAAAGCCAAAGTCTCATTTCTCAAAACTACCTAAGCAGTTGCACAGGGAAAAGTTTAAACAAGAAGTCTATGATGCCATCACATTGCTTAGTCGGGTGGTAGACCTAAAGAGTGCAGGTATGCTCAAGAATTGGATGTTCCATGTCATTGTGAGGATGGAGCAGGAAAATATTAACTATCATTGGGTAGGTGTTATAAGTATGGTGATTCATGAACAAATGTGTAATGTGCTATAGACCAAGACATTCACCAGGACTTCTTATTTGGTGTATGCACTTGCAAGATTCCATCCCTATAAAGGATTGAGCACAAGAGGAATATTTGGACAGGATGTAATTTATGAGGTTTATCCTCAATTGTACTTAGGAAGCTCAAGTTACAGGAGGGTGAATGATGCATTCACCATGCACATCACCAGATTGCTCCAAGGTGCAGAGCACGTGAGAATATCAGATGATGCTAAGGAGCTGATTAAAAGGTATGGGGCTTGGTTCATACAATTTCCCACCTTCTCTTACATAAGAATAGATGGTTGTTAGAGGGCTCCATATAGGATTCTAGGGTATGCCACATACCATGTTATACTTCTGGAGGTCACAAGGAAAATATGTGACTTTGACGCCATTGTAAAGAAAGATAAGCATAAAACTAGATTTGGTGGATATTTTCCTCTAAAGATAGGTACTAGCAAGGTATGCCCTTCAATTAATTCAGCCTATTCTTCTGAGGAGGAAATGAGCACTCTTGGGCTATCTTACCATTCCAAAAAGTTGGGTTTTGATATCATTGGTGAAGCACGAAAGAAAGCCAGCAGGGAATACCACCACAAAGATGACATAGAAGACTACTGGGCCAATAGCAAGGATGAGTTTGAAGTAAGAAAGAAGAAATTCTCTGGACTCCCAGTTGATGTGGTCTGAATGTATAGTGTGAAAATGGTTCCCGATCAGGTGGAAGATGATGGAGACTTAATCCAAAGTCACGATTATGAACCAATTAAGGAAAAACCAATTGGAGAAGTAGACTGGCTAGAAGAAGAAAAAACTAAATTAGAACAAATCATGGCCCTTGTGACGAAATACACCAAGTTGTGGCTGAAACACAAGGTGTGGGAACTTGAAAGTGAAGGTGTGCCATGTACCTATAATCTGATGGGGGATCTAGAATCCCATTCCACTTCTGAGGAGTCGATTAAGGAAGATCTTAAGGGAAAGACCAAGGTGGATTCTCCTTTTAAGATTAAGATCAAAGGTTCCCAAGGAGAAGATCAGGAGAAATAGAGGAAACCAAAATCAAAGAAGAGGACTACCACTTCAAAGACAAAAAAAATTGTAGAGGAAGAACCCAGTGAAGGAGAAGAAAAGGATGGTGCCCCAGCACCTAAAAGGAGGAACAAAACAAGGGGTTCAAGAAAGAAGGGTGGACCTTCCAAGGACAAAATTGAAATTGATCCTTCAATAGTGGTAAATGTAGAAAGTTCGGGAGAAAAGACACAGGTATACACAAGTAGATCAAGAACTCCTTCTCCCAAGGACAGTGTGCCAAAGAAGGATATTCCTCCAGCAACCTCTACTTCAGAACAACATAAAGAGGCTTCTCCACTCCATGAACCACATGGTGCATCAGAACAACCAACAGATGTAGAGCACCTATCAAGTGAAGGGGGGGAAGAATTTCAAAAAGGTGAGCTTCATAGTGTAGCTGCAAAAATTGAGAAAATTCTATGGACTCCCTTGGTAACTTATGAGGATTCTCCTACTAGAAGTGAAGAAGATAGACCTCCTCAGAGAGAGGAAACACCTGTTAAGACTCCATCTCCAAAACATTATATAGATGAGGAGTTTCCAGAGAAGCCGAAAGATACACCCAAGGGTCAGCAGGGAGAAGTGGGACAAAGTGAAATACAATCTGAGTTTGATGTTCCAGCTTGGCTTGATAGAGAAATAAAGAGAAAAAAATTGTTGTGGATGATACCCCTCCCAATTGGGATGAGCTACTGGAAAAAATAGGAAAGGGTAAAAGAAAGAAGAAGGCCAAGGTCATCTCCAAGATCGAAAGGGATGAAGAAAACAATAGAGTGGTCCACATTGCTACTCCTGCGACAGAAAAGAATAGAGATGAGGCTACTGGGAGTGATTACAACATGCAGACCATCAACCTAGGACCTACTTCCATGGAACAGGATATTGAAAAATATGAGGGTTCAAGTGTTGTGATCCTGGGAAGATTGAGGAAAGAGGCACAAGCTAAACAAGAGTTGAAGAAAGAGAATGAAAGACTTAAGAAATATTTGGAAGATTTGATGAAACCCCTGCAATCCATTAGTTCCTCATCTTCTGCTACAAGTTTCTTGCCACAAGAAACTATAACTGAGCTGGAAAGAATTAAGGCCACCAATATTGCTACAAAAAACTAGTTACAAGGGGTGTAGACTAAGGGAGATGATGCTATCAAGGGAGATAATGCTATCAAAGAAATCCTTTCAACTAGAGGAGATGCAATGAGGGAAATAGATTGGTTGAAAGATGTATTGGCTCAAGATAAAGAGGATGTAGATCTCCTATTGCAGAAGACCAAGACTATCATGGAATACACTAAGGATAAGCTGGTGAGTTATGGAATTCTTCCTTCCTCTAGAGCTGCAGAACCTTGGGAATGGTTTGAAGCTTTACAAATAAGGAAAAATGTTTTGAAGAAGATATATAAGCAGATGAGGAAAATTGAGGATACCCTCACTAATATCTATGATAGATACATTTCTTTCATTGAGGTGATGACATGGAGAAGGAAGTTTGCACCAAATCATTTGAGCTTAGAGCAGTTGATAAAATGGTTGCGAGATGTATATTCTCCAATCATTTAGGATCCAATTACTGAACATCAGTTGGAAGATGTAGCCATCTATATTGCAGTTATTGATAAATATCAAACCAGTAGGGTTGAGTGGGATAAGTCAGTGGAGCAATTAAGAGAAAATATTAAATCTATTGAAAGGATAATTAAGGTTTTACCATTGCCACCTATAGCTGACTTAGACAGGGTACTTGTGATGGTGCATAATAGGGTGGATTGAAATAAAGACAAAGGGGAAAGCAGTTAATGCAAGGCTACATCAGAATTTGTGCTTCCCTATTATTTTGCATGCATTGGTCTAAACTCTATTGGAGGTTCCAAGCCAACCTAGATGGAGTTCATGCATTTAATGCATATTCTATTTTATTTTGAATTCCTTTTGGCCAACTGTTTTTATGGCCATTATTATTATTGTAAATTCTAAATAGGCTGACATGCCTTGAGGGGTTTCTATTAATATGACATTCTGCCTCATTTGTAAGGGCTAGATAGATAGTTTTGATACTAGAGTGAATTAAGTAGTAGAGAAAGAGTTAGAAGTTAGTTCATTTTGAGCAAGTGTTGTAACAAAAAAATACTGGAATTGTTGCTACTTTGGGTAATTCAATACAACTGGAGACATTGTGCTTTTGGTGAATTATCTTCTGTTGATTTATCTTGCATGGTTCTTGTTGTTCTATCTTTGAGATTTCTTGGGAAGTATTAGATATATGCTAGATTTAGAATTAGACATGATTTAATGGTGTTTGTGGTTTGATGCTTGAAGTGTTTGTAGCAATCCCCGGTCCATACTTTTCACAACTAGTTGATTGTTAGTTGCTTTGCAAAGTTAGCCTAGACTTTTATATTCATTGTCCTTAGTTCAATTGTGAAGGTTTATTCATTTCAATTGCAATAGGGTTGCTTTGAATGAATGTTCATGATCTGAAAATCTTTAATACCTTAGAAGATTGCACTATTTCTGTAAGATTGCAGATCTATCTGGGTCAAGCAGGGATTACTTTTTGAGGGATTGGTCCATTTCAAGTGTTTGTCATTTGCATTGTTAATCTTAGGTTTAGTGTTAAATTTAGGAATCTCTTTGAAACCCTTATCTTTTGTTATTTATTTTATCATTTTAGCTAGATTTAGGATTGAAGTATCATCATATTGCTAGATTTGATAAATCAAAGATTCAATATTTGCTTGTAGTAAGGCCCCTTTGTGATTACCAGCATTTTCACATTTATCACTGAGTTGTTTATGCATTGTCAAGACCTGAAATTAGAGACCTTGGGGTATCTATCTCTTGAGGCTTGCTGATAGAGATTTACCTTTCAAGAGAGATAGGATATTATATTCTATCTGAGTTGTTGCTATGCATAAAACATCATCAACAACATCGAAGAAGTAAAAATTATAATATTTTTTATAAAGAACATTAGATAAGACAACATAGTGGACTAAAATTTTTTGTATCCAAGTGAGATCATTCATCATCACATCATCAAGAAAAATTCCTATATTCAGATAGTTGTAGATGTTAGAATACTATTCTCCTGAGTCTACATGTGAGAACACACAAGATCATCAAATTTGGGTTGATCAAAAACAATAGGAGATCGAAGAATATGAACCAAAAAGTGGTATTATTTTGTATCCTTATTCAAAGGTACCAAGGAGGCAACACTAGCCATGGCATCTACATGTTAGTTTTATCTCCTAAGGACACTATCTATTGTGAAAGAGGAGAATTGATTGAGTAAGTCCAAAGTGAGGGCCTGATAATGGGATAACTTACTTTTCTTAGCTTGATAGGTTCCCATAATATGACTCACAATAATCTTGGAGTCACCATGTATATAGAGATGCTTTATGTTTAACACAATCATGGAATACAATTTGACAATAAGGGCTTAGTAATAAATGATGTTATTGGTGCAAGTAAACTCTAGTCAAAAGGAGAGAGGGACCAACTTCCCTTCAGAAAAGATTAGAACTAGACCTAATTTGGAGCAAACTTGAAATCTTGATCCATCAAAATACATCTCCCATACAAGATCTAACTAATTACGAAAATATATTCATCAATGAATAAGTGTAGACTAGGGAAGGAGCAAGGTGAAGGAGCATCTACCAATTGATCAACAACTTCTTGAACTTTTATTGACTTTTGAGTTATGAACTTTATGTCAAACTTAGAACGAAATGTTACCCACTTTGCTAACCTCCCAATAAGGTGAGCACTAGAAAAAAAATGCTTCAAAATATCACTTTTCACAATGACTTATGTTTTATCCTAAAGGAGATAATGTCTTAACTTTTGTGTTGCAAAGACCGGAGCAAGGCATTGTTTCTCCATATAGGAATAACAAGTTTCATAATCAATGAGGACATGAATAATGTAATATATTTCTCTTTCTCTTCCAATATCATCATACTGAGCAAGTATTGCTACCAAAGCATATGGTGATATGGCAAGGTAGATAAAAAAGGGTCTATCTTGCATAGGTGGATTTAATATGAGATGATTGGTTAGATACATTTTTATCAAATAAAAAGCTTTCTAGCACTCTTCATCCCATATAAAGTGAACATCCTTTTTCAAAAAATGAGTTAAAGTAAGGGAAAAATCAATCAACTAAGAAATAAATCTATGAATTCCCTAAATTTTCCTCCACAAACTCTATAATTTAGAAATGTTCGAAGGTGGAGTCATGTTAACAATAGCATCAATCTTGTTCATGTCAACTTCAATTCCATGATGAGAAACTTTGAATCCAAAAAGTTTTCCCATGTCAACACCAAAGACACACTTAAGAGGATTGAGCCTTGTTTTACAGAGTCAAAGGCTTTAAAAAATGAGGTGAATATTTCCTATGTGATTCTGACAAGTTATAAATTTCACCAAGATGTCATCAATGTAGTCTTCTCATATTTTATGAATTAAGTCATGAAAGTTAAGGTCATCGCCTATTGGTAAGTTGCACCTATGTTCTTCAATCCAAATGGCATGACCACATAACAAAAGGTACCCCAAGGGGTAGTGAAGGCTATCTTATATTGATCTTCTAGGTTAATATGGATTTGTTCATAGCCTGAGAAGCCATCCATGAAGGATAATAAGGAATGGTCTACAGTCAAGTCTACAATCATATCTATATTAGGCAATAGGAAATCATCTTTAAGAGAAGCCTTATTGAGGTACAAAAATTCAATGCATAAATGAATATAACTGTCATGTTTACTAATGATAACAATATTCAAAATCCAAGGTGAATAGTTAATTGGACAGATAAAGCCTTCTTTTAATAAATTCTCTATCTCAGTTTAACCAACAAGGCAACTTTGGGATTGATTGTTTAGATCTTTTGCTTAATAGGCTTGGCGTCAGGATATAAGAAAATATTGTGAATCACTATAGCCTCATTATTATTGGGCATGTCCTTATACTACCAAGTGAAGATATGAAAGTGAGAATGTAAAAGGTCAGAATGATCCTTAGCTTCCTCAGAAGAAAGGAATTTCCTAATCTTAATCACCTTTTTAGAGGATTTAGGGTCCATGAAAACTTCAGTAGTATCCCCTTTCTAAAGGAGAGGACTATAGTTTTCAGAATGAGGTATCAGGACACCATTATGAATTTTAGATAGAGGAGCCTCCTCATCCATATCCAAAATAGATTCTCCAAAGTATTCTTTCTTATTCAAGTGATATGAGAATCGTCTCTTATGGTGAAAGTAAGGAAAGTGAGAATAGACACCTAGGAATTCTTCTAGTGCTTCTTTCGAGGAAAACACATCTAGAGGAATTTCACCAAGTTCTATTTTATCCTTTATTAATTGAAGATGAAGTAAGTTAAGAGGTTCAACCAAAATCATGTTGACACTCCAACATGGTTTTTGTCTAGACTATTCAATAGAGCATCCCAAACCCAAGTGATACTTGTGAGGCTTAAATTCAATAGGGACTTGAATTACTTATTCAATATGCCCAAGACCTTTATGCTCGTAACCATACATAGAAACGATCTTGTATCTAGAATGCATTTGCAAAACCTTGAAAGGAGGTGGTTCCACATAGAGAGCGTCATTCCACCAATGAGTGTCAAATGTGTCCATGAGACCACAGTCATCCTGCTCATCAGAATAAAACATGTTAAAATCCTTAGCAGAATTTTGATCACCCTCATTATTGGGGGAACAATTAGGTCCTTGGGTAGGATCACAACTTTCCTTCTCAGTAAGAGGTTGATCAACTTCCTTAGCAAAGGTGTTTGAAGTTATTGGTAGATTGAGGTGGAAACTATTCACTTTGTATTCTGTGATGAAGAATTCAAAGAATTCTAAGGTTCCCAATCATCACCAAGAAATGCATTCAATTCAAGAGTAGAAGTAGAAGTACCCGAATACTATTAAAGGACTTTCTACTTTAGTTTGCTCCTCTTTAGTGACATTTGCTTCAGGGACAATCTCCACAAATGTTACCATTGAGGAACATGTCATCGCATTAAAGGTTATGAAAGGAAATTCTTAAGAGTGGAAACAAGTGAAGCTTGACCAACAACTGTCAACTTATAAAGGTGAATAACTTTAGGTTCAACTTTGACTATGACCACTTGGTTGTTCCCTACAAACTTTAGAGAATGATGCAGTGGATAAGTCATAACATCCATAGCATGAACCTAGGGTCTCCACAAGAGAAGATTATAAGGTAAGGGGCCATGCATCACAAAAACCAAGGTGGGTAAGGTAACAAGGCCTTTTTGGAAAGGAAATATTATCATGCTTAGGGCTTGTCAACTAGTGTTATTAAACCCACAAATATATAGAGAAGAAGTAGCTAAAGAAGAAGGATCACCTTTAATATTAGGTAGTATATCCATACCAAAAAGTTTGAAGGATGAATTGGTGTCAATGAGGGTATGTATAATACAATTACTATGAATGTTAACTATGATCATTAGGGGGTCCACTTGCTTCTGCACATCTAGGGGTAGAAGTTCTTGTGGATATAATGTGATATTCAGTGAATCCACATTTATATAATCCATCAATGCATTAACATCCATTAGCTTAGTGGAGGTAGGCAAGAGGATACTTTGCAAGGCTTCCTTAAGCATAGCTTGATAAACTATAGTGGTTTGAAAAAATTCCAAAGCAAGATCTTTGCTAGAGTAACACAAAGTTGCTTGACAATATCATAGTCTCTAAGTGCTTTAGTTGCATGTTTAGGTGCTAAAGGAAGACTTGGTTGATATGGTGTTAGATAATTGGGAACTTGAGTAGGTTGAGATGTAGGAACAAAAGGTTTTTGATTCAAGTTCTGCTGATTTCTTCTAGCATTGTATGTGTGTGCTACAACAATATAAGAAGTAGAGTTTATGGCTTTCACAAACTTTGTATATAAATTTGAGGAATCACTATTGTATGAAATGCCATAGATAGAATGAATCCTCTTAGGAGAGTGGATAGCTGAAGTCAAGTAAACAATGGGTCTCTTAGGCATTGGAGAAGCCACAAAGACTGCAACAACATACACCAACTCTTTAGCTTGTGAAGAAGAACTTTATTTTGAGGATCTACTAGTAAAGGAATATGATTCTAACAAATTATCTAGAGCATCATCCAACATATAAAAATATTCCTTACAGAAAGCATTATCACAAACATTAAAACATTGTAGAAAAAGATAAAACATTCTTCATGTCGAGCTCAAACCAAAGTAAGATAAGGGGGATTCATTGCTCACAAGTCTCTTCATTCTCAAGAGATTTTGAGGGAGAAAATTTCCCTTAACTACCTTAAGTGTTATTGAATGAAGAAATTTCAAAGAAGGTCATACTAATGATAATTATTCAATAAGACTACCTTAGAATTGAAGAGAGTAGGCTTTTTAGATCTCTACCTCAGAAGGAGTAGCTCTTGACCAGAGGACAATAGTGTAGTATTAGGACTCTAGTGTGGTGCACTAGATTCCACAGGATGTGCTGGCATCTAAGGAAAATGGAGAAATAGAACCTTGAATAGAAATGCTAAAGTCCTACTAAAATACTTGGGTGCTGCCACAATAGTGGTTTACACTTTCTAGGAGATCTTGATTTTTGCTAAAATCACATATTTATAGAAAATTTAATGATTTAAGCCTTCAAAATTTCCATTTAAAGGTTTCCAATTGAAGAGGGTTTAAACCCATACCTATCAAAATGCTGATAAAAATGCTAGTTTTAAACCATACCTATAACAGAGTCTCCTTTACACCTATCAAAATGCTGATAAAAAACCACTTTTGATTTACCTTTTGGGGGATTAAATCAATTCATTTAAATTTAAATTTTTGTAAGTGTGTATTCATTATTACAATCTTCCAAAAAAGTATAATTTTAATTAAATTAAATTTGATTATTATATTAATTTTTTATTTCTTGTGAATGTACGTTTTTCACCAAAAATCAAGGTCTCTGTTCTGCACATGTGGAAAAATAGTAAATTATCAAAAAAATATTAAAAAATATGAGTGCACTAGATATTGATGTCCTTGATTCAACAAAAAAATAAAATTGAATTTTGATACATATAAAAAAGTTATCCGTTATACGATCTCGCTATGTCTGAATTGTAATTGGTTTGACTTCAAAACTTGATTAAAGAAAAAATATTCAATAAAAAACTATCTAACCAAGCAGAAACACTATATATTTGAGTTACAAATATAAATTCGAAAGAATTATAATTTTATCTTTCATGGAAAAAAAATTATACGTTATACGGTGAGCATCACTTTTTAAAAATGTTGTTTTATGAAAAAAACTAGTTTTCGAGGGAGAGAAAAAGAAGTGCAATCTGATTCCAAATAAATTGAAAAAAATATATTTAGAATCTAAAAACAAAATTTCACAAAACTCTAGTTTTCCATCATCTCCAAATTCCTCACAGTTTAGCCGCTATAGGTGCCTGAAAGTGAAGATTTAGTTAAAAATAATAATTTCAGTATCTAGTTTGGCCAAAAATTGTAAACCACTATTGTGGGATCACTGTTTATATTTGACGTCTATTTGATAAAATAGATAAATAGAAAGTAGGAAATTAAATAAATAAAAAATAAGAGACAAGAGGGAACTTACAAATGGCCAAGCACTTAAAACCTTTCTCCAAGCATCACTTTGGAAACCTCCACACAAGATGAATGAGGAAAATTTTTGGGGTTGTTTCAGGGCTTGTCGTAGTTAAACCATCATTTTGGTGTTCCCACTTCCTCAAATAGCCAATAGATAGAGAGAGTAGACAAAATATAAAAATAAAGAGTTGTGGAAATAATCCCTACTCAAGGAGGAGAACCCACACCATAGAATAATAAGTAAACAGGGTAATCTATTCACAAATAGATAAGAACAAGAGAGCATTACCAATAGTCCTCAACCCCATATTGAACACATGAGCATAGCATTAACTTCTTGTAAGATATATTTTTCTATTGGAGAGACCTCGATCTGGAACACCTTCACTCGTGGAAGAGATATTGCAAGAAGGAAGAGTAGAGAATAGAATGAGATTGGAAGGAGAAGTGTTAGAATGAGCGAGAACCTCCAAAATGAGAGAAAAAAAGGGAGTTTTATTGCTACAAGGGTGAGAGGAGCCATTACACTCAGAAATATGACTACAAGGACACATGTATTGATTCTTGATTATGATATTCCTCATTTCAAAATCATAAAACTGTCAGGATGCGAGCATGCCGCGTAGACATATGTGTGACTTGTAGGCATCCAACTTGCCAACTTTCAAGAAATGGGGTGGAAGATTATTGTCACATCATCATTGGACCTCATGGAGTTAGAATCATGAAATTCTAACCCATAGGCTCTTATCATAAATTCCCTTTGGTGTAACAAATGCAAGGAAAATTGCTAAAATGTGAAATTTCCATAGGATTGTTAGAACTTAGAAATATGGGTAGGATGACAACTAAAAAATTAATAGAAGTCAAAAAGATATTTTGAATTCCAAATAACTTGCTTAAATTGTTTTATATTTGTAGGATGCTAGAAAACTATGCAAACTTGCACATGCATATCCTACTATCTATTTAGAAGAAAATACAAAACTTATAAAATGACAATGTCACAAAAAAAGGACAAAAAATCACATATAAATTAGGGACGAGGCTATCAAATAGGCCTAAAATGTTCCCTAGTTCTGAGAAATATGATGAAATTATTGTAAGAATAAATTCTACAAGTATATACAAATGTAAAACTTTATTTTTTAGAGAAGGATTATCATACAATTAAAAAAATTTCATTGCAAAAATATACAATAAGAAATAAATTAGCAAATCATATAGAATTATGATTATGTTTTAGAAACAATTTTGGGGAAAAATGCACAATAATGAGGAAAATTATATATATATCATCAAATATGAGATACATTGAAACACACTAACACTCTCTTCACTATGGTAGCACTTGCATGCATACATGTAAAATAATCTTATTATAAAACTACTACGTCATTTATCCAATACCACAAATGGTTTTCAAAAATAAAGAATCATCAACCATTGTAAAATGTAAAAAAATATAATATCTAAAATGAAGAGGATTTTATAATAATAGGAAATGTAACTCCCAATGAGATATGAATAAAAAACTATAGTCAATGGAAATAGTACTCCCCACCTTGGAGGAATAGAGAACAAGTATATGGTTCCTATTTCACAATTGCTACACTTAAGGACACCTTAGAGATATCAATCCAATGAAGAATGGAGGGAGAGATCTGACAATAAGGTATCCTAGGATATTTTTAGAGATTAATTAAGGCTGAATGATGGGTTCGTCACCAAGTTTAAACTTGTAAAACACAATGACATGCAAGATGAAATGCAAAAAACTAATATGATGCAAACTTGATTTAAATAACCTAGAAATGCATGCAAAACAAAAGATAAAGTTATAAAATAGAATGTGTGCAGCTGGAAACTTGTAGAGACTTGAATGGAGACTGAAAATTCTACAAATATTGAAATATTGGCCTACTGGGACTCATTCACCATCATTGGCGAATCTATCCCAGTTCTGGATTTTTGTAAAGGAGCAGGTTTAAGACAAAACGGTATCCAAATCTAAAAAGATCCTTGAAAAAAACATATAGTGGGACTCATTCACCACTTGTGGTGAATGTGTCTAGTCTAGATTTTCTAGAATTTCAAGGTTTGGATCTACTCTTCTTAGTCTTCTATTTCTTCTTCTCCAAGTTTTTTAGATTGGAAACCCTAATTTTTGGGACTATAAGTGACTTTTTGGTGAAGATTATGATCTTGTAAATGGGAAGAAAACTTCAACAAGCTTGTAACCTAATCTTCAGTGATGTTTCAATCTCTAAGAAACCTAGATCTGAAATCACACACGTAAAGAGGAGAAAACTTGTTGATTGTTAGTGAATAGGGGTTTTCCTTGGTCAAACCCCTTTTAGGTAATCAAACCAAATGATGAAACAATGAAACGAGGACATGAAAAATGTAACATAGGATATGAAGCATGAACAGTGATACCTTTAATTATGCCTTGTAAATGATGTCTTGTAAATCTGCAACTCAACATGAAATGGCCATGAAGGATGTAGATCTTGATCTTGATAATAGGAGTAGAACAATGCTTGATCTCGGATCTTCAATGCTACATCAAAATACTAGCTCAATAACATGCTTGATGCTTGATATTCTTGACATGATGATGGATATTAAATTAGTGCAACAAGTGACTAAGAAACTTACCCTTGAATTGCTTAGAAACAATCTTGAAAGCTATCAAGTGATGAGCTTGTGAAGAATTGGAATGCTTAACTCATGGTTGCTTGACCTGATATCATGTAGGCTTGATGAAATAATGATTTAAAAGCCTTTTCATATAGGAAATGCACTCAAATAACCATTTATTTGATCCCAAAGGTTGACATAAAAGAAATTTGAACTTAAAACCCAGTTTTTCCCACTCAAACCTTGAAGATAAGCCAAATGGGACTCATTTTCCAAGCTAGGAAAATGAGTCCCACCTGGATGAGAATCATTCACCCAAAGTGGTAAATAGGTCACATAGGGGCTATTTTGCTTGCTAAAGTGTCGAGGAATGTGTAAATTAAGCTTATATGTTGATCTTGTCAAGTTTTTCATTGAAATATGCCTTGGGATGCATAATATGGGGTCATAGGGGCCTATTAATGAGGATATAAAGTTCATAAATGATAATGGGCCCAAAATCCAATGTGAAAGTATAAATAAATACATTTTACAACATTAAATCAAGGTAAAATTGGGTTTATTTAGCTTAAGAGGGCCCTAAATCCCATGTGAATGGTAGAACACATTACAACAATAGGTTAGATCCAACTTTGTTTACAAGCCTCCTAAATTTAATGTGAAGGTGTAAACGAATACACTTTCAAACATTAAATTAAGGATGACTTAAGTTAAATTAGCATTAAAAGGGCCCAAGACCTAATGTGGATGCGTAAAACACCTCACAATACTAGATCAAGGAGAAATTAAATCCAATTTATCATTAATTATTCCTAAATTAAGTGCGAAAATATACACAAAGAAATTTTTCGACACTACATTTAGCCCCCACTTTAGTGAGAGTATGAACTTGCTTCAAACTCACACTAAAGTAGACATTCAAGAGGGGTCTAAGTGTACCGATGTGGATGGTCTAGGATAAGAAAGATCAAGGAGGCGATCAAGCCCCTAGGATCTAATATCCTCTGTCAAACCAACATAAGCACAAAAGAACATGCACAAGGTGTATGATTTGCAGCAAAACAAGATACGCAAACATGCAATGTCAATAACTAAAAGAAAGAAAAACAAAAATAAGTAAAATTAAAAATGAGGTGGATCAAGCTTCAACCATTTGTCCAACATAATGTGGATAAGATCTAAGTTGTTTGACCAAACATGCACACTCACTCTGAGGGAATGGAACTCCTGGCTGTTCATTGGGTGAGTATCCAAAGAGGTGAGACACATACATATATGTCTAGTATGTGCTCACACACACACAAGTGGCTATGGGGAAAGTCATTCCTTGATTAGGCTTCCCACTCAAACCATACCAAAGTTATACTTCCTAATAACTTTGATAAGGCACCATGCAACAATGAATTTTGAGCTTCATGAGATAAGAAAAACTTCATATGCTTGGGACTCATGAACAAACAAGATGGATCCATAGGCATGCAAACTGTGTTATGCAAGGTGGCCATATAACGATTATTGTAAATTCAAAATAGTGTAAGGAATGTGATGGAACCCATTTACAAGCTCACTCATGTGACCCATGTGAATGTGAATGTAAATTTTCAACTTCCCACGATGAGTTTTGTAAGGGTTTTGAAAGCAAAGCTAGAGGCTTTTGGCACTTTTCTGCTATTTACAAAATCTCTGATTTGCAAAGAAGCCCCCCGTTTGAGCTTGCATTTTGCAACTGGATGATTGTCATGTAAAAATGATTGTTTTTCTTAGTTCTCCATACCAAAGCGAACTCACATGTCAGGTTTCAGAGCTTTATGAGATGATTTGCTATTTTTAACAGGTAAAAACCAAATGCAATTTATTCAGTTTTATGCTGCATTTTTC
>VDFB02379711.1:247334652-247440670 GCA_007258455.2 Sequoia sempervirens | reverse complement strand
ATTAGATTACCTCAAAGACACAAACAACTATGTCCTAAAGCGGAAATAGACACAGTTCATTTCCCACATTGATCCTTCTAAGAGAAGCACATGTAGATTCAACATCATGCAATAATAGATTCTAGAAGTAGAACCAAAACAAATGAAAGATAAGACTGAAAACCAAAATACATAGACTTACGTGGGGAAAACCCTTTCAAGTAAAAAACCCCACACTCCAAAGATCGAGCCATTGTATTATTCAACAACTGAAGGTTACAATACAACTTAGGCTCATAGCCTTTTCAAAGATTACAACTTGTTCATTTTGGATATAATCTGGTAACCAACTCTCCCTCTGTACATTTCCTGATCAACCTCTCAAACCAAACAATCTTCGTACTGTTGTAATACCCTCACACAGTATATAGTATAGATCAACACGAGAGATCAACCATGGCATTCAACCCTTGATCAGGAGAGAATTCGGCAGCAAAACCCTACCTCTCACTTCCTCTGTTTCAGCCTCATGGCCTCGGCCTTCTAGCCAACCACTCGGTCCTCACTCTATCAGTCACCTATATCAAACAATCCAACCGAGCATCATCTTGTATTCCAGGCTATATACATTTTGTTTCTATTTTTCAAGCTTCCTCTCAGAATGGCCACAACAGACTAACTTCCAATGGTTCCCATTCAACTCCTCTGATTGGTCCACGAGATCCCACATAGGAAAGTCTCACTCGATCAAACGGCTTCAAGCTATGTTGGCATATCGGTGAGACATTGACTGTGTCTCCCCGATGCCAACACAGTCAGCATTCGATATCGCCAAGAGTCCATCCTATTGGCAAGATGTTTCATCGAGTCTAGAGAGCTATCACTTAGCTTTCACCATGTCGCCAAGACATATCACTTTCACTGAGACGTCCCATCGAGCCTTCATTGTTAGTCCAAAGAATCCAACAGTCGATGAGACTTATCCCTATTGCTAGGAGGTTACATCGATGTTCAATAGTTACTCTGAAGTATTCAATAGTCGACAAGACATCACCTTTGCTAAGAGGTTACCCCAAATACTCACAAGTCATACCGAGCACCAAACACCAGTTGGCAAGACATTCGTCTTTCGCCAAGAGGTTTCACTGAACTCTTTTATGTTACTCCGGAGTGCTCATCTATCGCCAAGACATTCGTCCTTCACTCAGACTTTACTCTGAGATCCTTATGTTTCATTGAGCACCGAACGGTCAGCAAGACTTCTGTCCATCGCTAAGAGTTCTTAGCGAACCCTTAGTGTTACCCCGATGCCTCCAAGTGCGTCCCCGTCGGCAAGACCTTCATCAGTCGCTAGGACATCTTCCCGAAGCCCTTTGAGTTTCCTCGAGAGAATACAACCAGTGTGACATTCCCTCATTGGTAAGACTTCTTAATGATAGTATTCCTTCTGGGAGAGTTTCCCCGATGACTTCAAACCAAACGCTGTCGGCGAGACATTAACACATCGCTGAGAGCTCATAGCGAACACCCAAGACTCTCCCCGATATCCGATAGAATGTCCTATCATCTAGAGATCTCCACGGTTGGTGAGAGGTTACAACAAACAAGCTGTCATAGTGATAGGCTCCAAAGTAAAAGTGTTCGGCGAGACTCCTGCAAGGTCACAACGACCTGATTTGATTCAACAAGGTTACTACTGCTAGTCGGCCAGACATATCACCAGTCTCAGCGACCATGCTTTCTCAGAGGTTTCAACCTATGAGATTGGGGCAATAATTCCAACAATATCACCTTCCCAACAAGATTCCCTCGAACACATAAAGGGAGAAGCAAGATCACAAGCTTGTGAGTACCAATGTTGCCGAAACAATGTGAGGAGAAAAAATAATAGAGTAATAACTCAAAGCTTCAAAAATGGTGGAGAATACTGAGAAATCAAGTGTGTAGCGACAAGTGTGATTAAGTGAAGTTCAAGAAGATCAAGAAGATTGAATGTAATGAGAAGAAGATGTTTTTAGGACGAATAAAAGCCTAAAAGAGTCATTTTAGGTTAGTCAAGGGAGTAGGGGCATTACGCTTCATCACCAATAGAGAAGTACAATGCCTCTATAGATTCTAGAGGCAAGAATATTGTCAGGATGGTACCATGCCATGCAAACATCCACAAATTGTGCACAAAACCAACTCAAAACAATATGCAACACTAAAGAGATCAAATATTGATGTGCAGATCGCAAAGAGATGTTCCAAGAGCATCCAACAACAATTCCTAAAACTTCTTTCACATTTTCATGCCACAAACAGCCACCACAAACTAGACATAAATAGAGAACTTCATCCCAAAAGCACAAAATACACAATTATGAGATAGAACACTAACAAACCAACTTGCAAACCACTTAATTACGTAAAAATTGAATTGGGACACTACAAAAATAATGAGAGAACCTTCAACAAGCCATAGGAGTAGAAATATCAATGTGGAGAAATGTATAGCATTTTCTAGACTAATCTAGGCAACCAATAAAATTTCCAATACACTACAAATACTAGAAACCTCCTCAACAACACTAGAGACCTGAAAAGATAGGAGTGCAACATCCACATTATATAGACACTAACACCCAAACTATAAGACCAAATATTTAACAATGGAGGAATACGAAGCATTCTCCCAAAAAGTCTTCAAGGAAACTTCCTAAAGTAATAACTTTCACAAACATGCAGAGGCTAGAGCTTCCTTGCATCAACACATACTTCCTCGAGAATAATAGGAGAGAGCAAAAAACATACTAGAGACCATCTACAATCATCTATCCAACATCAACATTACTTTTAATCCTCGTCTTAATGCTTCCAATCCTCATCTTAATATATCATCATGATATCCTCTTTGTTGAAAGCAACCATACTTAATGCATCTTTACCTGTCATCAAAACAAGGCATGACATCCAACCATGAACATCAGTAACTCATCAAAACAAGGTATGACTACATCCAACCAAAAACATCATCAACTCCATTAATAGCACAACATCAATGGTGACCCTAACTATATGTTGAAATCAATGACAACCAATTCCAAACATATATACAACAATCTCATAAATATATGTGCAACAATTTTCCCAGGTGTTGACATCAATGACATCCAATGCCAACAACCACTACCTAATCGACCTTTTATTGATGATAGTTAGGTGCCACCTCTATTTACTCAAGGCCATCTCTATCCCAATCAGACTAAGTTAATCCACCTCTTGATTGAGAGTGATTTAGAGTTAATGCATACCTATTGGACTTGTTATCTCCTTGATTCATATATATCCAAAAGGCCTATATATGCACTCCTCTAGCTTGGTAATTAACTCAAACTAAAATGAATTTTCTTAATGTTTTTTTAATTTGTGAGAGTTTTCATTTATCTTTGACGAAACTAAGTATTTCATTGTATTTTTTTAATATTATTTTTATGTACAATTTCATAGTTTCTATTTCTAGCAATATTTTCTAGATTATTATTTATTTTATGAATTCTATCTTCATGATCAGTACCCTAGTTCTTAGGTGACAAGGGAAAGAACTAAGGATATTATCAACCATAAAGACTTGTTGTGATGTATAACTACCCATTAATAGAGAGTAGAGTTCCATGGTCATTCCTATTTGAGTGATATTTTCCTTGACAATTTTTTGTAAGCTAGACGATCACCATTTATTTGGAAAATGTAAACAATACTAGTTGTAGGTAGATAGTGTTTCCTAGTCGTCAAAGTGATTTCCTTGTTCACTTGGACATGGGCCCATTTTAGTGGCTATAGCCCTTCCCATGTATAATGTTTTTGTCCAAATAAGTCAAAGTGTTAGGTCTTATACATTGGTATGGATTGGTGTGTCTAGTTAATTGTGTGTAGAGTAGTTGATTATTTATAATGTGTTGAATAAGTAAGATGTAGACCTAAGATTGGACTTATCAAGGGTTGATTTAAAAGGGTCAAGAGGGTGAATAGAAGTTCTATTCAATATCAAGAGAATAGTTGAATTTTTATGCACCTTACCATCATCCCATGAAACTATATACTCCATTGTGAGGGTGGAGGGTGGAAAAGTAGAAAATTTGGGCTAATACATGGGTTGGTCCTAAGTGAATTCTTCACACTCTATTGATAAATGGGTAATACCTTTTTTTAGAGTTTATAAGTTATACTTAATTATGGTTGTGATTAGGATGAAACAATTAAATCTTCATATACATGACCTTGACTATGATTATGTTTCATTACCTAATTTATTTCCTTACTCCTTATGGTTTAATATGATAGTAGATAAAAATGGGAGAAGAGGCCGCACAAGCAACATTAGAGTTGCATAGTAGGAAGCGACTAGCTCTCTTGACTCGAGAAGGATGATCTTCTAATTCTTATTCTAATTTAGGAGTTAATAAAATTTGTCTTGAGGAACATGTTATTACAAATTTATGAATTTTTGTGTACTCAATGAGATCCTTGATTGATCAAAATTTAATCAAATAAATAACTTATATACTTAAAATTAGAATCTATTGTATGTACTCATAGTCATAGGGCATGGAATGAATTCTACTTGCTATGTTTATTAATCAACCTGATCTTTATTAGTGCACCAATTTGATATGATTTTCTATTTGATCCTATGGTTCATGAAATTCCTAAGACACCCTTGAAGTAGGTCAAATTTTTGATGTGTTAAAGGTTAAACTCGAATTTGAGACAAACCCCATTTCTCTAATTGTTTTCTATGTACATGCATGGTGATATTAGACAATCATCAATGCTACATGAAAACTTTTTGTAACCCACAAGGAGTGCTAAAGCCTTTTTTCTTTCAATGATGTGTTATTCATCAAATTAGAACATGATCTAATGACTCACATAATCACATGAAATTCCCCTTGAAGTTGTCAAAACAACATTGCAAGTTGTTGGTTACAAACACTTCAAGTTAGTTGAGATAGGCTCGAGTCTCCCTTTCCTTTAATGATTTAGTGAGCCTACCAAATAATTAAATCAAGTGAGTGATGTGTCAACCTCCTACAATCCTTAAGCATTGACACAACTTCAAAACTCTTGATGTTGCCCCATTGATTGGTTCACAAATAAGTCATCTAATAGTGGTCCTAGGAGATTGTGAGTAACAATGTTATTGGTACAGATGACAAAATTGTGTGATCTTTAGTTGAGATGGTGGATTGCACGGCCTACAAAACTTCTTGAGATGTTAGAGTTCTTAGTTGTTTTATGATTGCACTGACCATGTGATCAAAGGTTATGCTAGATCAACTATTGACTCATGTACTCTCATGAGCTCATCAAAAAATTATGTCTACCATTGCATGATTGGCGACTGTTACCTAGTCAACAAGGTGACAAGCCTAAAATCATTGGCTCACCCATGGTCTATGGTAGCCATGTTCTCATGGGAAAATACCCTAATCTTTGTCCTTATGTGAGAATTATGACATTGAAAATTGTGAGCCATGAGATCTAGTAATGAGATGGAAGATCTAAGGGTTTCTATATGCTTAAGGGGTAGAATCTTATTGCATCAAAATGAGATTGAGTCAATTGTTTATCTTAACAATATGAATGACCATTGCACTTCCCCACCACTCAATCATGAGAACTTAACCTCAACCTCTACATCTAACATGTTTAATGATCAATTCCATTCTTGAACTGACAACAAAATCAACCATGAATTGTGGAGCTCAATGCTACCTACACCCTGAGAACATTGAAATGTTACCTATAAGGAAAAAAGACTACTAGGGGAAGGGTATAGGTAGCCATTATAGCTAACTTCACACACCCTAAGCTCCTAAATGGTATGTTGGATTTAGATAATTTTTGTTGGGTTTCTTTGTATGTGACTTAAGAGCTTATAGCTATTGTTTTGGCTTTTGCATAGTTACGATGAGCAAGAGAGGATTTGTCATGTACAAAAAGGTCAAAAGTGGTCATTTCAAGTTGACGTCTGATACATATTCTCTAGTCCCCCGATAATAGTTCGCTTTGACCACCACCAAATTTGTATAATTGATACAATACATATGTACAAATGCCCCAATAATTGTGCACTATTGGTACCAATAAAGTTACACAACTCCTCCAATAAAATACTTTTTTTTATAACTATTGAATATAAAATGAACAACTATTAATACATCTTAATTTTTTTTAATAAACTTTTAATTAACATGTACATATGGTTATTGGTATATGAGAGTAATTGGAACCTTCGCCCTATTGTCATCAATTATCATTTCACCCTCTTATACATAACTTCTTTGGGGTTAAACAATTAAAAATAAGAGAACAGAAAGGAAGGAAAAAACTCAAAAAGATTTTGATTTGTTTAATCGTCCCTCGATGGAGGGTCAGAATATCTCCGTGAGTCTTTTATCTCCCATTTTGTCGTGTAATATACTGTCTCCCCAGTAGATAATTCTTCTCCAAAATATGATGAATCCTGCCATTCCTGTGTACGGCACCGCCATTTTCTCTGACGTCCGATTCTCATATTTCTTCTCGGGATCTTCACTTTTCCAAACTTTCAGGAGACTTTAAATCCTTAATCTTCTCCAATCAAATCACTTCCCCCAAAAAACACCAAAATTTCACGGATATCAACGCATTCTCGCCGCAGTTTCTAACAAAATCGGAGTTCCATCCGAAGCTAATAGTTGAAGAATCCTTTCGGCAATCAAGAGTGTTCATATTGCTAAAATTTACATTAAAAATGGTCGGGTTGCCATTCGTAAATTGTGGATATGGGCGTGGTGTTTTTAGGGGATTTCGCTGTCTTTATTTTCAATGCAGAATTTTAGGTATTTTTGTCAACCATAAAAAAGTGGGCATAGGTACTTGTCAAGATAAAAGCAAAGATTCTCTACAAGATTGCATCTTGACAACGTTTTCTGATATTTTAATGATTGCATCTGGACAAGGTTTTTTCATATTTTAATGAAAAACACAGATGATTGGTTACCTAAAGTGATTTGAAGCTGCCACTGGTACATTTGCAGCATTCAAAGTTCCCCTCGGACATTTTCACAGTAATACAAACAAAATTAAACCCTAACCACTAACCCCGGCGGCCATTTTCACAGCGATGCAAAAAAAAATGAAATCATGAGCACTAACCCCGGTCCCCATGTAACACAGACAGATTTTCCAAAGGGGTCTCGGAAAGCCCTACCGTTTCCACGCGCCGCACCGCGACGTCTAGAGTTCGAATCCCGGAGTAAGATAAAAACATTTCTAATACTAGCACGTTCATATCTTCATTCTACTTTATTTGGAATTTGTCTGCATGTCTCTAAGAGATTCTGCTCCGGTGGCGCCCAGCTTAGAAAGACTTCATACCCGGAAATCATTCTTGCTGTTGCTCCTGCACTATATCCCCCTTAAAATTTAGTAAACCCTTTTCTTAATGGAGGGATTTAAGTTAAATTTATGTTTATTTAATTTAGAAGAATATATTTAAGATAGTTAAAAGTTTATAAGTTTTCATTAGAGTAAGTTAATTTTTTTTTTTTTTTTTGAAAGGGTTGTTGTTTAATGGGTTGAGTATAATTGGTGAGGGTGATGGTATATTCCAGTGGTTGTACCATCCATAAAGGTTCAAATCTCCAAAGATATGAGATAAGAGATGAGGTTGGGATTGTGCCTTGAACAATTTTGTCTTAATGGATTTTGGTTGGCATTTGACTTGTGCTCTCATATGTGGCAGCATACAAAACGATCTCATAGATATTATATCTTCTATCAAAATAAGAGTTTTTATTTTATTAAAATTATTTGAGTACAATCCCAAATGCTCTTGATCTCGTGGATGATATTAAATCCTCCATAAATTTTCTTTTTCATTTAATCAAAATTGTTTGAACACAATCTCAAGAGAATCTTAATGTTAATCTTAATAAGTAGTATCATAGTCTTACACTTAACAAATTTAGTCTCTATTTAAAATTCTTTCATTTTAATTTTTCAAATGTAAATAATTAATAGTATCCACTTAAGATGATGATACAAACTGTTTTTTTTTTTTTTTAAAGTTTTATATCAAACCCATAAAATCATTTTAGCTATCTAATAAGGGAGCATGAGCATTGAAGGGTCTTATATCAAACCCATATAATTGTTTCAACTATCCAATACACGAGATCAAGCTTTGTAGGGTTTAATATCAAGCTCTTGGAGGGTTTTGTATCAAACTCACAAATTTCTTGGAAGGTTTTATATCAAACCCATATAATCATTTTAGCCATCCAATATAAGAACACAAGCCTTGGAAGGTTATATATCAAATTCTTATGATCATTTTAACTATCCAATACATGAACATGAGCCTTAAATTGAGACCTTCATTTTGCCATAGTCACCCAAGAGGCAATTCTTTCATCATTCTTTATGGTATCAAGACTTTGCACTTAGCAAGACTTGATTCCTGATAAATTCGTTCAAAACTATTTAACCTCGATAACAAACTAAAAAATCCATGAACATAATATAAATTTTAATTATTATTTTTAATTTCATAATTTCCAAAAACCAAGTTCACTGTCATAGTGACACAAATCTTATGGCCGTAAGTTCTATATAGGAGAAAATTGAGTTTCTTCCAGGAAGTTTTGAATAAATTAACTTATGGTCCGGACTCTCTGGAACCTCATGTAACAAACTTTTTGAAGAAATATATTATGATCTTTGAAAAAAAAAAAAGATCCCATACAGTTTTCTGTCAAAGCTTACTAACCAAGATCAGGGCCTTTACAAAGCAATAAGGTCTTATAACCTGCTAAATGGCCTTTCCAAATACTTTGGCTGGCATTTTGCCGTTTTAATATTTTTAGATACACACATTGCGATTTTTTCCAGAATCTCGCCTTGGTCCCTGAAAGCAGTAAATGAATATATATATTACAAACTAGCCCAATGAAAAAGAAAGACACATTCTAAACAACATATATTACCCTTCATAAATAAAACCTCGCAAAAATGAAACCTCGCGCAGAGCACTTTTCCATTTCTCAAGCGTTTGAGTATCGAATTTCGCAGCCCGCTCATGCTTTTGGAAAGCTCTGGCGTACGCTCCACTGTCGTCCTCCATTCGAACCTCCGAGGGTCGAATTTTCCAGAATATGGGAACAATGGGAGCCCCGGTCTGGAGCATCAAATGGAGCTCATCCAAACACCAGTCGGACTCCGCATAGGTGGGAGAGAAGATTGCGACATGAACTGAGGCTGTGCATATTGCGTACCATATTGTCCCGGGTATATCGTCCCCTCCTTGTAGAGATTTCTGGTCCAAAAACACTTTGAATCCTTTATTCTGGAGGTTATGATACACGAGACTCGCTACAAATTGCTTCGTGTCCTTTCCCCGGTGATTAATGAAAACGTCGTATACAGATGTCGGAACGGGATTACTGTAGAAAGGAATGGCGTGGGATAGATGGGGTGAAGAATGAGAAGGAAATAGGGTATTTGCCATGGAAATAATTGATCTTAGTGCCAGCATACTCGCGTGATTTTTCTGAGCGGACGTATGGAAATACTTGATCTTAAATCCAGGGACGTCGGAGAATTTAAAAAGTTTGTGGCCCTACCTGTATATAAGTCGGTGAAACAACCTTACTCAGTTAACGTCAACAAATATTCTTTCTAATTCATATGTATACTGTAAGAGAAAGACACGGTCTTCAGTTTTTTCCCGCCACGAAGGTTGTAAAACACAGTGCAAAAGACATGGATAACTTTTGGAGGCGTCACGGGAGAATGGTCACTTTAATTTTACACCTCTCATGGTAATTTTGAATTACTTTCAAACTTTTACATCGTTTACAGGGCAGGTTTATATTTAAAGTGTGAGGTTCACATTATCAAATATGATGTCATATTAACATGATTTTTGCTGAAATATTTAAAAGATCAAAGAAATAGTAGATTAAATTATAATAATTGTATTTTAAATTATTATTTTTTTATTATTACATAATTTGTATTTTTTTATATCTAAAAAATATTTTTTATTCAGTTAAAAGTGCTCATGATTAACATTAATAATTTTAAAATCACAACTATTAATGTTATACTATTAATATTAACATTAATATTTTTTTCTTTTTATTCAAGGGGTAAACGCTTTTGAACCGGAGCTATGAACTGGAATACAACCACTCAAGAATACCACCCCAATGGGGTTTGAACCTTGGTGGCAAGAACAACAATGCCACCTTTAAACCAACACACCATGCCACTATTGGCAAAAAATAAAAAATTATTGATATGATATTATAAAAATATTTTTTTCTGTCTTTTTTGGATATGTAATTTTCTCACTTAGATAGTCAACATGACTTTTGACTTATAAAAATAAAATATGACTTTTGACTTAAAAAATAAAATATAAAATTATTGACTATTTGATTATTAAAAAATATAATATTTAAATAAAAAATATATATACGTGTATACTTTTAATTTCCGTTTCAAATTTTTTTTCTTCAGAACGTGCAGGAAATCTGATGAAGGACGTGAATGTTCTGAACGAGAGCAAGAAATTGTTCGTTTGAATTGAGCTTTATGGCGACATTGGTGGAGTTCAAAATTGCGTGGAAAAAACTGGAACCGACCATATACGCGGATATTTCTCTTTTGTGTGATTATTCAATAACAAAAAGCAGCTTATAACTGTAGCGTTGGGGAGGATTAGTTACGTGTAAAGGGTCCACATTGCTCGGCTGAAAATGGTTGTTGAAGACTATCTTGGAGCGAGTTTGACGCCTGTCCATTTACGAAAGGGTTAAAGATTAAAAAAAGGAACCGACCATGTACTATTTCTAGTTAATGGTGGACTCATGTTTTCTTGTTTTGATTGAAATTTTCGAGTTTTATTTGTTTTCGTCGTTTTGGTCATTACTATTGAATGATCGATTGAAATTTGTATTAAGAGGTTAATTGAAACGAATGAATAGGATGAAAGGATAATTTAATTTTTGTGTAGTTGTCTAGGTTTAATGAATCTAGGCAAAAGTTAGTTAGATATGTGAGATCTGAAAAATTTTTACATGAAGAAAAATTTAGATTATGATCCACGTAAATAAGATGAAAGGTTAGGATTAAATGGACAAGGAGAGAGGAAAAAAGAGAATTAATTAAATTATTTAATTAATGGGATCATGATGAAGGAATATTATTTAAATAAATGATAAATATTTATTTCATTAAAGGATTAGGATAAATATGAGAATGGATGAGAACAATTAAATAAACAATAGATATGCATTCAATTAATGACTTAGCATAGGCTAAAATAAGTTGTGGTTGGGTAAGATCATATTTTAGGTTACTATATTTTGCCCCTCTTTGATACGACACCACAAAATGGCATTGTATCACAAAAGATTAAAACATAGTGGATAAGAGAGGATACGGATCAAAGTCAATGCCCCAATTAATGGGAGGATGGAAAAGGATGATGAATGAAAGATTAAGATGATTAGGTGATGGGATTCCCCCTTAAGAGGATATGCGGGTTAGGAGAACATGGGTGTTCTTTTGAAATGGAAGGGAATGATGAGGGATAAAAAACACAAGAAGCAGATGAATTAAAAGATAAAAGAGGATGAAGGAGATGAGAAGAAAGGGGAATCTAGTGATGATAGATGAAAAGGAAGGAGAATTTGATGAGGATCAATAGGTTATGCTAGCATGTGCTAAGAAATCCTAATATTTGATATAGAAAAAGGAAAGTATGTACCAAGCTATGAGAAAATAGTGTGACAAGGTAACCTTTTCATGGATTTGACACATAAGAAATGGAAAGAACAAAAAAAAAGATGAAATTATGCCTCGATGTACACCAATTGTGACACACTAGGATATAGATAGATCAAGGTAGTCGTAAGTAGGTGTAGTCATGGGTAAAAAAAAGACAATGATCAAAAGATAAATCAAAACGAAGGACTTACTACAAAGATGTGATGTAGTCAACATATCTCTTGCCAATGATCAAATGATGAGGATGGGGATGATGATTTTCTTGCGATTAGTCTTGGATAATCACCTAAGAAAGGATTTCAATAAAAAATATTTGCTTGTGATTAAGATTTGATTGAATTACTCGAGATTGGATAATCACTTAAACAAGGATTTGATAAGATAATGATGATTGATTGATCGATTAGTAAAAAGATGGGATGACTAATTAATGTATGACATCAACGCTTATGAGATGATTTTAATTTAAGGATTGGATTTATTGGTTACAATATTCAAATTAATTGATGAAATAATAAAGAACAATAATATATAGGTGGGAAGGGGATTTATGAAAGGGGTGTTCACCACAATAAATCAATAATAGAGGACCTATTTTTCCACTATTTCATTCAAGGAAATGAGATCCAAATAATGAAATGACTATCAACCCAAAAGGTGAGTCAAATCAAGGTATGAATAAAAAAATTCCCTTTCTATGCAAGGACAAGGGTATGAGTTAAATGACACTTTGTGGAGAAAGATTAAAACCATCAAATAAACTCTAAAATGCAAGCTATAAAGTGCAAATGAAATCCTGTACTCAAAACTAATGGAACCAACAATCAAAAGGTGGATCTAGAAAGGGGAAAATGATGTGTACTAGTCACCAAAAGTACCTTTTTGGAGCTCATCGAGGACTTATTCACCCTATGGTGAATGGGTCTTGGCTATGGCTTTGTAAAAAAGCTTTCTGGGTTCTCTACTCCTATGTCTGCACTCCCAAATTCCCAAGTTTCACAACTTTGGAGAGTTGGAAATAAATCCTATAGATGAGTTTCCATGAGATGATAACTTTCCTTGCAACTTTGACAACTTCACAACTTTCTTAATTTTTTCTCTTCAAAGGATCTTTCACCTAAAACCTACAAACATAAGAGGAGAAAAATGTTTTTTTGGTGATGTAGGATTTGACTTGGCCAAACCCTATTTGAGTATTTGAACTTTGAAATGAAATCAAATATCATGAAGGAAATGACGAATGAACAACGCAATGTCACCACTCACCAAACCTTTGATTAAACCTTGGAATGAAAATATGCAACTAGAATGAAGTGGCCCCAATGGATGTGAATCTTGATCTTGAAACTTGATTTGAAATGATGTCTTTGATATGATTGGAAGGATCATGACCTCTACATCACCATATTAGCTAAAAAAACATGCATGATGCAAGAAGAATTTGGCATGATGACAAGATCTTGATTGTTGCAATAATCTGCAAATAATTTTTCTCTTGAATGCCTTGAAATGCTCTTGAATTGATCTTGTGAAAGTACTCTTAGCTTGCTTGAAACATTCTCATCAACTTGCTAAGTGAAACATAGTAAAATGACAGATTCTTATTTATACATATGTTAACATTAATTCCTGAAATTCAAATATCACAAGCACAAAAGTGAATACACATTTGAAATTGGTGAAATACTGCCAAAAAAATAATTTAAATTTAGGTCTCAGGCCTAAGTGAGGACCCATTCACTATATGTCGAATGGGTCCTTGGTCGCTTACCTAGGACACACATTCTTCAAGGAGGAGTGTTATTTCATGGCATTGATTAATGCCAGCTCTCCTCTTCAGAAATTGCAATTAATTAGGCTTAGATTTGAATTAAAGGGGATAATTAAGGAAAATTAACCTAAGTTATTTAATGAAGCCCTAGATTAATGTGAAAGTGTAAAGGTACACCTTAAAACACCAAAAAATAGGGCATAATTAAGTCCATTTTAATAAATAAGTTCCTAAAATGAAGAAAATTGTGGGACTCTCTTTCACCTTTAGGGTTTTGGACCTAAAAGGAGAGAGGAAATCTTCACACACTTCACTCGAGAACAAACCCTTGAGATCTCAAGAGAGGAAGAGATCTTGCAAGAAGGCTATCCTAAAGGCTGAATGAAATCTAATGAGGGTTTCACTACCATGTTTAGACTTGGAAAAGATAATGCAATGCAATATGAAATGGTAAACCCTAATTGTATACAAAATAACTCTAAATGACCTAAAAAGATGAAAAAAAATATAATAGAAAGTTATGCGATAGAAAGTGTGCACTTGGAAGACTAAAGAAGGAAGAATGGAGGCCTAGAATTCTAGAAAATCTTATGTCAATGCTGACTGGGACTCATTCACCAAGCTAGGAAAATTAGTCCTGCTTTTGAGAAAATGTGTAGATACATGTTTCAGCCAAAAGGGTATCTAGATTTGTAAAAGTCTTTGTCAAACCTATATAGTGGGACTCATTCACCACTTGTTGTGAATCAATCCACTTCTACTTTTTCAAAAAATTTGGACCTCATTCTATTCCTCTTAGTTTTCTCTACTCTTTTTGACTGGTTTTTCAATCTGAAACTAAAAATTTCCACCTATAGGTCTTCTCCACGTTCTTCCAAGGCTTGATGACAATTTTGACAACTTTAGGGATTTGATATAACTTTTCTCTAACTTTTCTCCTTGACAAATATGCAACCTATCCCAAACCCTAGCAATAAGGTCCTACAATATTCTTGAAATGGCTATAATGGATGTGGTTCTTGACTCTTTTTTGAATGATGTTGATCTTTCTTGAAACAATTGATTGAATTATAAACTCTACATCACAATTGTTAGCACAATAACAAACATGAAGAATGCAATCTTTGACATGATGATTGGAACTTGAAGAATGCTCTAAAATACTTGATAATCTTCCCTTGAAATTCTATTGAATTCTCTTTTGAATACTTAATGAATTGTAAACTTGCTAAGTGATCTCTTGAATGCTAGGTGAGAATATGAGTGAAAGAACCTTATATTTATACCCAATTATGCAAGAATTCCCAAAATTACAACACTACAAGCCAACATAAGATTTAGGAGAATAAAATCTTGTTGGAAATTTAAATTAAACTTGAATTTGGGTCACACGTAACTCATCGCCCAAGGTGGAAAATGAGTCCCATTAGACATAATGTATGAGACCAAAAATGAAAAGTGCTTAGAAATATGTAAAAATTGGTTCAGGGCCAAAAGATCTAGGTGGGACCCATTCGCCAAAGGTGGTGAATGATTCCTAGACACTAAATTTGGGCCACACAAGCTAGGAACACCTGGATTATGATGGGTCAATGATTGGTGTCAGGATTATCCTCGAAAGTATGCAATAAATGAGGCTTGTCAATACAAAATAGGGCCAATTAAAGTATAAGAAAGCCCAATTATTAATCACAAGCCTAGAGAAATGTGAAAGTGAGTTACAACACTTTACAACACTCCAAATAAGGAAATATTAAGGTTGATTTTGATTAAAAGTATGTTTATTATGGCTAGTTAATTGATAAAACCCTAGAAAAGTGTGAAAGTGTTTTACAACACTTGACAACACTTTAGCAAGGAACCATTAATTCCATTAGTTTACAAGGGCCAAAGACCTAAAGTGAATGTGTTATCCACATTACAACAATAAATCAAGGAAACATTAAGCCAAAATCTACAAGGAGGGCCCAAACAAGTGCAAAAATGCAAAGGCATACATTTTACTACACTACATTTAGCCCCCACTATAGTCAGAGGATGAAATTTCTTCAAAATCACACTAAAGTAGATGATCACACATCAAGAGTGGTTCAAATGTATCAATGCTTGCAAGATAGGATGACAACAATCAAAAGGTGTGATCAAGCCCTTAAGATCAAGATCCCATGACAAACCAAGATAAGCATAGAGGAACACATGAGAATGATATAAAGAATAGTGACAAGGCCCAAGCATACACTACCAAAGATGAAGAAAAGAAAAGGTGAAATAAAGAATCAAATCAAGCTTCAACCATTTTTCCATCATGATGTGTATCAGATCTAGGTTGTTTGTCAAAAAAAAAAATGCATACTCACTCTAAGGTGATGAAACTCCTAGCTGTCCACTAGGGGAGAAGTCCTAAAAGGTGAGAAACATATACTTATGGCTGGTATGGACTCACACACATGTGAGTGGCTATGGGGAAAGTTATTCCTTGATCTCACTTCCCACTCAAACCATACCAAAGTTATACCCATGAGAACTTTAATAAGGTGCCACACAAGAATGATTTTTGAGCTTCATGAGACAAGTAAAACTTTGTATCCTTGGAGCTCATGAATAAACAAGATGGCTCCATAGGCATGCAAGCTATCTTATACAAGGAGGCCATATAATTAAAAATTAAAAATGCAAAAGTAGTAAATGTTCAAAGGAGTCTTGCTTAGTTCATGTGAGCTCTTTAACTTAGGGAACATTGTGCCTAATGTCTCCAAGAGAGGACCAATCAAAGAATAGAAAATTCACAACTTAGGGGTTGCAGTGTGTTGCATCAAGCCACTAAGAGGAATGGAATATGCTAAGAAAGATCATGCTCTTGAAGGACATCACACCCAATATCATCCACAGAGTGACAAACACATCGTATGAAGTAATAAAATTGCACCAAGAACTAAGAAAAAGGAAAATGTGAAAGAATAATGCTAATGTATGCCCCCACTTTAAATAAATTGCTAAACATCATATAGTGAGTGATTACTTTAAAGTAGCAATGAAAAATGCTAATAAGAAGGATGCCATGAGAGCCAACATGGAAATCCATTTTCCAACTCATATGTTTCTAAATAAAGCTATGTCATGCAAGAGAAAAAGAAAAGAGAGGGGCTGCCCCCACAATGAAAACACCAAACACATAAGGGATCTATGGATTTTGGGTTAGTATGTTCTTTGTTGTAATTTTTTTAGAGAGCTTGGAACCATCGTCATCCCCCAAATACACATAGAACTAAAAGAATGACACAAAGAGAGTGAAAACAATGAAATTTTTTTTGCTTCAACATAGAAGAGACATGAATGTCTCGACGCCTTGTGTCATCTCCAAAAGGAAAACACAAGGCAAATGAAAAAGATATAAAGAAAAGGAAAGGAAAAATAAAATCCTTTTGGGTCAACATGGAAGAGACATGAATGTCTCGATGCCTTATGTCATCCCCAAAAGGAAAAATCAAGACAAATGAAAAGAGATAAAAAAAAGGAAAGGAAAAAAAATCCTTTTTCAACATAGAAGAGACATGAATGTCTCGATGCCTTGCGTCATCCCCAAAAGGAAAACAAAGAAAAATGAAAAAGAGAAAGAGAAAGGAAAGGAAAAAGAAAAGCCTTTTGGGTCAACATGGAAGAGACATGAATGTCTCAATGCCTTGCATCATCCCCAAAAGAAAAACACAAGACAAATGAAAAAGAGATAAAAAGTGAAAGAGATAAATTACATAGAGAAGAATCAAGGCACAAATAGAGGAATGTCACAAAGAGAGAAAACATAAAAAAAAACATCATGGGGGATCACATTACGCACATGCAATCACACAAAAGAAAATGAAAAAGAAATAATACAAAAGACTGGTAAGGAAAATGCGAGTCAACCTATCAGCAAGTGGTCTGCCTCCCAATCTCAGTCTGTATAAGTAGAAGGTGAACAATGCATCTAAGGGACAACGACAAATGCATTACTAGGACAAGGCTATCAATTTCTTGCCCCCACTAAGTGAAAGATAAGAATAAGCTGAGTTAGGTGATGGGAAAGGACATGTAATAGTCAGAATAGAATGTTCCAAAAACATTACATGACAAGTGATGGAAAAGGACATTATTTCTATTCAATCCAATCAATATTTTTGGAAGTAGCATATCTATCCAATAGACTCTGTAAGGAATGAAAATAATTGGTGCTATGCCCATGTTTTTGGTGGTATGCACAATACTTTGTGTTATCTTTAGTAAATTTGACTCTAATACAATGTGGTGATTTTTATGAGACTATGATGGAGAAGAATTTTCAATGCAAGCTCTCATTTTCAAATTTATGGCTACAAGGAAGATGGAAGATCTTGCTAATGTCACCAAATTCTTGAATTGGATGTTGAGGAGGAGGACCTAAGGTGATCCTCTCATCCTTGTCATTCTTATGAGTGATTTATTATTCTTTAGGAAGAAGGAAATTCATATTAGGAGGGGAATCAAAGATCATTGTACCATCACCTTAGAGCCTTTGATATACTTTAGGAGGCTTTCTTCTATGAGAGGGATCTTGATATCCTAACCCCTTTGTACTTTCATTAATTGGAATTTGTTCTAGGATTTGATAGATCTCATGTTCACTTGTTGTATCACATCCTTGTTTACTCAAGATTGTAAAGCCTTTTCCATATGTTTCTTCAATATTGATGGGAGTGTTTGTTATTTTATTATCATAAAATGGTTGAGTATTTGCTTGTCTAGAGGAACTAGGTTCACTTATTCTAGGGAACTTAAGTTCAAATTTTGTTTCAGGATGTAAGTAACCAAACATCTCAAGAGGTGGTATTGCAGGAGGATCTGGTTGTTTCATGGATGGGTAAAAGGATGCATTAGCTTCTAGGTTGTCAAGACAACTGTTTAGGCACTTATTCATGTTGTCATCATCTTCTCCAAGGATGTCAACATCACAAGGAGTTCATGCATTAGGAGATGAGTGAGCATGAGTAAGGTCAATGTCATTAGGTTCATCTCCAAAGGCACAACTTGACACATATACTGAGGACCTTAATGACATCTGAAGCTTGTCAAAGCACATATCCATGATGCAAATTTTAGATTGTAAACTATATGCAACAATGTTGTAAATGAAAATTTGATTTTAAGCAATGAAATTAAGCTAAATACAATGAATTGAATGAAATAGAAAGTCTGCAAATTGAAGCAAAAAGATAACAACAACAAACAAAAACTAAGAAAATAAATTTTAAATGCCTGAAAATGCAATGTAAAATTTGTAGAGGGACTGATTCACCCAAGGTGGTTAATGAGTCCCAGTGATGATTTTTTTGAAATTTTTTAGAATTTTAGAATTGAATTTTATGCATTTTATGTTTTTTATATATTTCTAAGATGAAAATGCATAATTTGAATGATTTTTGATGAAATTAACTACAAAAATGCAAGCTAAATGAGCTTTCACTAATGCAAAAATTGAAACCCTAGAATACAAATTAACCAATGCAAATCCTAATGCAATGTTAATGCAAGCTAAATCTAGGATGTAAATGTACTCCAAATCAAAATTATGATGCTCTATATGTAGGTTCACCAAAATGAAATGGTGAAAACTATGGAACTCTCTTTCACCTTTAGGGTTTTTGACCTAAAAGGAGAGAGGCAATCTTCACACACTTCACTTAAGAACAAACCCTTGAAATCTCAAGAGAGGAAGAGATCTTGCAAGAGGGTTGTCCTAAAGGCTGAATGAAATCTAATGAGGTGTTCACCACCAAGTTTAGGCTTGGAAAAGATAGTGCAATGAAATATGAAATGCTAAACCCTAATTGAATGCAAACTAACTCCAAATGACCCAGAAAGATGAACAAAATACAACAGAAAGTTATGAGATAGAAAATGTGCACCTCAGAGACTGAAGAAGGAAAATTGGAGGTTTGGAATTTTGGAAAATCTACTATCAATGTTGACTAGGACTCATTCTTCAAGCTTGATGAATCAATCCCGCTTCTGGGAAAATATGTAGATACATGTTTTAGCCAAAAGGGTATCTAAATATGTAAAAATCTCTATCAACCTTGTACAATGGGACTCATTTTCCACTTGTGGCGAATCAGTCCACTTCTGCTTTTTTCAAAGGTTTGGGACCTGATTTTTTTCCTCTTAGTTTGCTCTACTCTTTTTCATTTGTTTCTGAATCCAAAACTACAAATTGTCACCTATAGGTCTTCTCCAAGTTCCTCCAAGGCTTGATGAAAATTTTGAAAACTTTAGGGATTTGAAAACTTTTCTCCAACTTTGCTCCTTGAAAAATCTATAACCTATCCCAAACCCCAACAATAAGGTGCTACAAATATGCTTGAAATGGCTATAATGGATGTGGTTCTTAAATTTTTCTTGAATGATGTTGATCTTGCATGAAACACTTGCTTGAATCATAATCTCTACATCACAATTGTTAGCACAATAACAAACATGAAGAATGCAATCTTTGACATGATGATTGTCACTTGAAGAATGCTCTAAAATACTTGATAATCTACCCCTAAAATGCCCTTGAATGCTCTTGTGAATTATGAATGACTTGTAAACTTGGTAAGTGATCTCTTGAATGGTAGGTGAGAATATGAGTGAAAGAACCTTGTATTTATACCCAATTATGCAAGAATTCCCAAAATTACAACGCTACAAGTTGACATCAGATCTAGGAGAATAAAATCCCAATAGGAATGTGAATTAAATTTCAATTTGGGGCACACGTGACTCATTTTCCCAAGGTGGTGAATGGTTCCCATTAGTCTTAATGTATGGGACCAAAAATGGAAAGTTCTTAGAAATGTGTAATAACTGGTTTGGGGCCAAAATATCCAAGTGAGACCCATTCGCCCAAGGTGGAAAAGGAGTCCTAGACACTAAATTTGGGCCAAAAAAGCTATGAACACTTGAATTATGTTGGGTCAATGATTGGTGTCAGGATTATCCTCAAAAGTATGCAATAAATGAGGCTTGTCAATGAAAAATAGGGCCAATTAAAGTATAAGAAAGCCCAATTATTAATGACAATCCTAGAGAAATGTGAAAGTGAGTTACAACACTTTACAACACTCCAAATAAGGCAATATTAAGGTTGATTTTGATTAAAAGTATGTTTATTATGCTTAGTTAATTGATAAAAACCTAGAAAAGTGTGAAATTGTGTTACAACACTTCACAACACTTTAGCAAGGAACCATTAAATTCTATTAGTTTATAAGGGCCCAAGACCTAATGCAAATGTTTTATCCACATTACAACACTAAATCAAGGCAACATTAAGCCAAAATCCACAAGGAGGGCCCAAACAAGTGTGAAAATGCAAAGGGATACATTTTACTACACTACAGGTCCTAAACTTAATGTGAATATGTAAAATACATATTACAACACTAAATTAAGGCATAATTTAGCTCATTTTAATATTAATTTTTTATTCCAAATTTAAGTGTGAAAAAGGGACACTTTTTCCTACACTACAATTGAATGTCAAGGCTGAGAAGCTCATGTGTCCATTTTTTTTACTATTTGATGATTTTGATGATGGGATGAAAGGATACATATTTTCTTATTATGTTTGAGATGGGATGGATATGGTGAGAGATGTGTTGATGGTAGATTTATTATAGATGGCTATGATGGATGGACTCCAAATGTATGATACTTGGAGACCAATGTGATATGAAAATAAGGATATAGAAGATCAAATCATTTTTCATACTATAGATGTAAGTTTTGCATATGATGCATGGGAAAACATGGGCAAGGGTGAGAAAGAATGTATGGATAAGCGATGACATATGATGACAGATCAAGGACAATCCATGATACATTTATTATGGATGAATGGATGGAGATGGGTGATAGTGTATTGTGATATGGATAGGAATGATAGTGAATGGGATGACATCCTAGGATATGGGGGATAAGAGACTAATACACATGACACTTGTTTCTAGGTTTTGACATGGTACTTATCTAAGGCACCAATGAAGTGGATTTTTCCTTTGGATAGATTATTTCTCTTTACAATTTGTTTTTGAATTTTTTGAATTTTATTTAGATATTTTGGATATTTTTTATTTTTATGGATTTTTGGATAATGAGACTTGATGATGTTGCGATCATGGTGGAAAATATTTAATAGATGGATGACAAGGTTGAATGGATGAATGTGGATGATATGATATGGAGGATGGATTATGCTTTATGCGGTGGATGGAAGAATCTATGGTATGATTTTTAATGTGCAAACTACAAGGGTCATCATGATTCACACAAAAAGGAGTTTGAGAAACCTTTGGATTAAATCATGTGGGGGGTTGATGATAATGCAGGGGACAAACAACCCAACTCACAATGCTGTTGGTAACAACTCAGTTCACTAAACTAAAAACTTCTCTTTTGAGGCACCTTTCATTCACAAAACAACTTGGTTCACACCACCCAAACTGAGAATAAGGACCAAACCACTTGTATATTCCTCAAATCACCTTAAATAACTTCAAATTGATGGACTCAAACCAATTCCCAACCTTTTCATCTCAAATAAGAGTGCCCACAAAATAGACTTTTCTAACCAGCCTAATTAGGCTTCCACTGTTCATTCTATCTTTCAACCATAAGGACTCTTTGGGACTCTTAATTTGGTTCTAGGACATACAAAATTTGTCAAATAAACACTCTCCACATAATTTCCAATATGTGTAGGATCATCATGGAAAGAACAGGCCCTTAAGTGGCAAAAACTTCAAAAAAATCAGAGTTAGGAAACTTGAGGTAAAAATTTGAATAAGTTATCTATATTATTTCAAAAATATGTAAGCATAGAATCTGAAGCAAATTGAATGTAGTTTCTAAACTACTAGGTTTATTTAAAAAACATAAAATAATCTATTTTATGAAAATTTGAAATTTCAATGCAATAGTACTTAAATTTCAGGGAAAAAATAAGTATGTTTTTGTTTGACCACCCTAACCACAATAAAATGAAAATATTTTTTTATAAGATTTTAGATATAAGTAGAAGACTCGTGTCTTGATGTGATGCATACATTTTTGTAACTCTTTTCCAAGTAAATAATTAATTATGAATTTTGTATTACAATTTTTAAAAATTATAAAAACTTGTATGTCTGACCACCTTAACTTGGTCAAAAATTCATGAAATTCAAATTTTCTTTTTCTAATCCTCTAGTATACAAAGCATAGAATGTGACGCATGTTTTAGATTCAAAGAATGTGATACCATTTGAAAGCTATAAATTTTTTTCAGTGAGCCTATCAATCAGGAATTTAGTCGTAATTCAAATAGAAAATGAATATTAATTATTTATTAAATTAAAAGTAAAGCATAATTTATATTGATGGAAAGCTGAGAATCTCCTTTAAAAACCCTTTTCATTTCATCAATTTTGGGTAAAAGAAAAGTCATTAGCCACAGACCCTACACATGCCCATCACATTGCCACTTTTTGGCCTATCATGATCTTGCACATACCCTTTCATAGCCCTTCAAGATAAAAGATAAGAAATTATGCAAACTCTCTCCTAACTAGGACTATGTTAACTCTGCCATTACAAGATAGTCTTCTATATTGAACAAAAACTTAAGATTTTACCAACCCCTATCAGGAAAATGGATCTAAATACACCCAACACCCTCCTAAAACAATATTACATCAAGAAGGATGCACATTCCATTGTCAAACTCTTGAAAAACACCACAGTGCACTATTTTACCAGATTTTTACATATTTTGTAGTCTTAGGGCATCAAAGCATCAACAAAATCCTTAACCAAAAATTATACAACTTTGGGAAGCTTTAAAATATACTTCAAACTCCTTACTCACTAACTTTTAGGAATTTTCCACAGTAGAATTTGGAGAAACTGAATTTTGATATCTCACTGCTTACCCTTGAACAAGGTTTCACCTGCCTGGAGGAATTTACTCATAATTCTTTCAAATATGAATGGATTTTAATGAAAAAAAATGAAAAATAAAATATATTCACAAGGATATCATTACCAATGGAGGAGGAGAGGATTATTACACAAAATGTGGCTGTACAATGGCCTGAAACTCAAGAATTGTTGATAAACTATCATAAAAATAGAGTATTATATTGATTTAATCCCTCTTACATCATCCCTTTTCCTTCCTCGAAGTTTGTGGGGCTCCAAAATATATTTATAAATAAAAACCAACCTCTCAAACTATCTCCCTAACTACTTGACTATTCACCTTCCACCTTTTTGCAATTTGTTGCAATTTTGCACTATTGACATGATAATAATTTGTCAATTTTCTCCAACTTTTACATTTTAGACCCAATGACCCAAAAATTCCTACCAATGACCTAAAATAGACTCAAAATGATCAAATTGACCTTATTACAACACGAAATTAGCTATACTAACTTAAAACCCAAGATTGCCTCATGGAGGCATGAATTTGCAAGGGTGCACCTACACCGGGGGTTTCCTTCAATTGTCCATTAAGAGACATAGCTAAGGGGGGTGGAGTGATAGTATGTATGTATGGATATGGGTGGATTAGGAAAAAATTATGCATGAAAATGATGAGGATGAAGACTTAGGACCAACAAGGTTCTTGATATTTTTCTTTGATAGATGCCCCCAATTATTTTAAATGAAGGGGCATTGATAGGAGATTTATTTTTTCATTCTTTTATTTTTGATTCATCCAATTGCTTTTGATTTTTAAATTTTGGCTAAAGGATTTCTCATTTCTTTTTCTTTCTAATTTTGGATCTCTATTTGATAGTCCTTTTTATTTATTCATTTTTTTTGGAAAAAGTGGCAAGCCATTGTAACATATTATATATATATAAGTAAAATAATACAAAATCTAGTTCAAATGAGCATACCGGTAGTAAAGAACAAGAAAGAAAACCTCCATTTGTAGCTCAATTAGGTGCAAAATATTCTTACAAAATCATTCCAATATATGGACTCGACATTCCCCAGTATTTCTATCATTACCTATAATTTTCCAACTTACAAACCCCTTTACTCTTTTAACAAACTCCTTATACAATGCCAGTACTCATATACCCAATACTACAAAAATATCAACACTGGATTTAGATTATGACCATTCAAAATACTAACACCAACTATATCTTTTAACCATACAAAGCTTAAAAAGACATTGACTTAAAACTACATCTGCGAGGACCATTTATTGAGCTTTCATCTTGCACTTTCTTATGTTTTTATGCTTCCTCCTTCAAAGGAATTGTGATATTTATATCAAGAACTTGATGGTAACATTGTATACCCCTATTAGCATGTGGAATAGTGGACACTTGCAGACCATGCACACAATTATGACCCTTAAGAAAAGAAATTGCATGGTATTTCCTTTTAAACTGATCTATCTCCTCCATGGTGAAATCAAAATGATGCTTTTTGAGAGCTTGGTAAAGAAATGAAGAAGAGTCATGCAGATTTGATAAGAGCATACCCTGAAAATTTTTTGCATACCGTTTCTTATGGTGAATGAGATGCCTAGGGAACAACCCACCAACAAACCCATCACCTTTCGTAAAGTCATATTGTTGAAAAATTTGGAGCAGTGCATCATTCTCCAGGTAGACATGAACTACAAGCTTACTGGAAATACTTCATAGAACATTGTAAGTCCACACCAGATCCAATGTGTTTGACAGGAAAATAGAGAAAAGGTTGATGGGAAATATGAGCCTTTGCGACTCCAAATGTAGGACATCTTCACGAATAATGATTTTGATGTAGTTCAGAACGAACGTGCAGTTGATTTTGAACACATGTTGTATCTCCTCCTTGTCAATGAATGATGAAAATGATTCTTCCCATGGTTTCACCACAACTAGTAACCTATAGTTCCTGACTCAAAACTCCTTAAGCTCCATAGAAACCTGTAAGCTTAAATCCATTATAAAACCATACACTGCACTTACTCTTAATTCATGCTTTTCTAATTAATATTATAGCCAAATTAATGTTTCAAAAGATCCCATAATTCCCTTTTCATGGCAGATTTCTCAGTAAAGGCAGCCTTCAATGTCAACACACTTGAAATGTCTTGTGAATTATGATAAACAAAAAACTCCCTGCTTACGCGTGCATAATAGTGATTAATGAACTGGCTAAGTGAATTTCTCTACACCCACACAAATAAGCATTAGAATGTTGTAATCATTGGGTGATCCCACCAAGTTGGTTTACAATTTCTAGGAGATTCTGATTTTTGCTTAAATCACATATTTTTAGAAAATATAATGATTTAAGCCTTAAAAGGTTCTATTTAAAGAATTCCAATTGAAGAGGGTTTGATCAAAATACCTTAGATCAAACCCCCTTGGATATAAACCCAATAGTTTTAAACCATACCTATAATAGAGTGTCCTTTACACCTATCAAAATGTTGATAAAAGACCACTTTTTCTTTACCTTTCGGGGGATCAAATGAATTAATTTAAAATTTACTTTTTGTAAGTATGTAGTCCTTATTATAAGCTTCCAAAAAAGTATAAATTGAAATAAATTTAATTTTATTATTATATTTATTTTTTATTTCTTGTGAATGTAGGTTTTTCACCAAAATCAAGCTCTTTGTTTTGCACATGTGGAAAATAGAAGATTATAATTTTATTTATTTTTAAATATGAGTGCACCAGATATTGAAGTCTTTGATCCAACAAAAAGGAATTTTGATAAATACAAAAAAAATTGTGTTATATAGTCCGCCTATGTCTGAATTGTAATTAATTTGACTTTGAAACTTGATTAAGGAAAAACATTCAATACAACACTATGAAACCAATTGGAAGCACTAGATATTGTAGTTACAAATCTAAATTAAAAAAAAAAATTATCCTTCATGGAAAAAAAAATATGTGTTATATGGTGAGCGTCACTCCTTAAAAATGGTGTTTACTGAAAAAAACTAGTTTTCAAAGGAGATGAAAAATGAAGTGAAATCTGATTCCAAAAAGTTTGAAAAAATATAGTTAGAATTTATAGACAAAATGTCAAAAATCACTAGTTTGCATCATCTTCAAATTCCTCAGAGTTTAGCCGCTATAGGTGCCTGGAAGTGAAGATTTAGTTAGAAAAAATTAGTTCAGTGTCCAGTTTGGCGAAAAATTGTAAACCAATAATGTGGGATCACCCCATTATAAGAATATGCCTTAGAGAGATTCATGCCTTCGAGAAGCCAAATTTGGCTAGATTGGAATATTGTTTTTTTTGGCATATGGCTTGGAGAGACTGTTCTTGGCTTCTTGTGTTGTCATTGATGGCAATTGGAGTCAGAAGTATGGTCCACAGTGTAGTAGTTGCTCCTACCAACAAGAGAAGTAAGATTATGTAATCTACTGGCAGAAAGAATGAAGAACAAGAAATCCAGTTGACAAGTTTATCTAAATACTTCACCGGATCACTATTTTATGGTGTGTATCCCCAAGGAAGCTTGTTTAGCATGTATGCTATCTTATTGGAAAGTTTTGTGGTGTTTCATTAGTCCGAGTATGAGCTAAGAGATTCAAAAGAATGATTTACTGCTTATTTTCTCATTTTGGCTGACCTGATGTATATTTCATGTCGCGGATGTATGTGGAATATGTGTTTATCTATTTCTTACGTTTGGAATTTTTGTTTGGGTCCCTAATATAGTCTAACCGATTTGTGTGGGTACGCATCAATTCTAGCTGGTGATTTGAGCTGACATAAGAAAGAATATTATATTTTGTTTTGAAGCCGACAAATAACAATTTCTCGTTAGTGGGTATATAAAGGAGATCAAAAAATCATTTTTTGTGTGGTGAATGTAGAGGAAAGTGAGTATCTACGAAAAAGTGTAGAACAACTATATGGGTTAATCTCAGAAGATCTGTTGAGAAAATTTTGTTTATGTTACATAAGGGTTTCTATAGGAGAGTAGAGAAGAGCAGAGTTTCAATAACATATTTTAAATTCCAATTTTGAATATTTTTAACTTTGCAAGCATTAACAATCACCAATGAATATCCATCAATATGCAAATTTGAAATGGCCATCTTCCTTGCAAGTTCCAAACCTATTAGCAATGCATTTACTTCTGCAAGGTTATTTGACCCTTTTGATAGATGATTTGAACTAAGTTCTATTAACCTTCCCCCTTGAGTCTCGTAAGAAAACACCTGCACCTGACTCCCTTGGATTGAGTCTTGAGGCTCCATCAAAGTTCAATTTTACAAAACCTTCTTGAGGTACCTTCCATTTGACCTATTTTCTATCAATTTTCTCTTCCTTTGGTTGCAAAAGACTACCTAGGAAAGGGAGTTTTAAATACTTCCAATTTTTTAGGATACAATTGTCCCAATTGGTGAAAGAAGAGCTAATTTCTTTGTGCTCTTGAACACTTACATTAACTACCTCAAAATCCACTTTCTCAAATTTTCACATTTACAACATCAATTGAAGAGGTTAATTTTCTAAAGATTCTCAAGTTTCTCTCCCACCAAAGGTTCCATACAACTAGAGCTGGGACCAATCTCCATATACAGGCAAAGAATATTTGAAGAGAACTGGCCAACTTTGAAATAAGTCCCATAGAGTGTTTGGAAAATGGGTGCAATAATTAGTCTTATTAAGAAAAAACTCCCAACTTTTTTGTGCAAACTTACGTCTCACAAATAAGTGATCTACCTCCTCAATCTCCTCATTGAACAATAGGCACTTGAATGGGTGTGCAATTCTTAGTTTAGCTAATTGATCACTAGTTAAAATTAGCTTCCTCAATGCCAAACATGCAAATTTCCCTACCTTGGGTAAGACTTTACTATCCCAACAAAAAGAATAGGCCCTTTAGGTAAGAAGATGACTTGAGTTATGACTTAAGACATTACAACCTTGTTTGACAGTATAGTTACCATCCCTTAAATGGGCCCAAAAAAATTTGTCTGATTTTGAAGAGAGATAGACAATTCTATCATTTGAAACATTTGTTGTAACATACTATAGTGATGAGTGGTCAAAGGGGGATACAATATTCTTTTCCAGATTACTTCACCTGAAATGGGCTCAATTGAATGAATATAATCCAACAAAGATTCCCCCCAAGCTTCCTTTGGAATTTCCATTACCTAAAGTATATTAGGATTATTTTGCAATGGATGGTACCCATTCCAAGAATCCATCCAAAATTTAAATCTTTGACCATTGTTTACCTCCCATGAAATGTAAGTAGAAATTAGCTTCCTGCATGAGATCAAAAAATTCTATATAGCTCAACCTTTTGGAGGATTGACAATAGTAAAAAATTCTTGTAGGGTCCAAGCTATCCAAATATTTTCCTTGCAATATTCTGCACCATTTGGCCTCTATTTTAACATATAATTTACAAGCTAGTTTTGCACCAAATGCTTTATTCCTTTTCAGAAGATTCAGGATGCCTGCTCCACCCTGAGATTTATCACATGACATATCCTCAAGGGATATTAAAGGCACCTTCTTTTTCTCGTCAATATTTCCTTTCCAAATAAAACTTCTAATCACCTTCTTAATTTCTACAATGATAGATTTTGGGGCCTTTAAAACTACAAGGAAATAATTCTAAGGTATTGAAGACAATACTGCCTTAACTAATAAAATTCTCCCAACAAGAGATAACCATCTTGCCTTCCATACCATGATCCTTGACATAATTCTTTCTATTACTTTCACCCAATACGTTGCCTTGTTTTGTCTTGAAAATAAGGGGATCCCTAGATATGAACATGGTAAGGTTGATTTTTTTGAAACCAAGAGTTTCAACTATCTCCTTCTCAATGACCTCACTTGTGTTGAGGATATAGATTTTAGATTTTGCAGCATTTATCTTTTGTCTTAACATTGATGAGTATTTTTTAAAACCTCTTTAATCTATTTTGCTTCTACCAGTGTTTCTTTCCCAAATAAATTTGTATCATCTGCAAAAAGTAAATGTGTAACTACTTGCTCTGTATTTTATTTTGGATCCCTTTCCATAGCCCTTGAGAATTTTTTTGATGATGAATCTACTCAATGCCTCAACAATGATTATAAATGAAAAAGGAGAGAGTGGATCCCCTTGACACACACCTTATGATGCACTGAAAATCCTGTGGTAGATCCATTTAGTATGATTGAAAATTTAGCCCCTGAGAGGTATGCAATCATCCATCTGCACCATCTCGCACAAAACCCAAATTTTAGCAACACTTTTCTCAGAAAGTTCCAATTGAAGTTGTCATAGGCCTTCATCATATCCAATTTAATGATGATAGAAGGAATTTTATTGACTGAAATTGAATGCAAAGTCTCATGAGCTACAAGTTCCCCTTCATATGTTTCTCTTCTCGGGACAAAATCCCCCTGCTCTTGAGAAATAATCCTTGGAATAATAGGTTGTAGCCTTAAATAGATTTCCTTGGAGAAGATCTTATAGATTGTGTTGCAAAGGGATATTGGTCTATATTCCGCAAAAGATTTTGGATCTTTAACTTTGGGAATGATACCTATGTTTGTTACATTGAATTTTTTAAGCAAGGTCCCTTTTCTTCTTGATTCTTCAATTTCCCATAGAAGGTCAAAACAAAAAATGTCCCAACATTTTTGAAAAAATAGAGTTGTGAGATCGTCTGGACTAGGGGCTTTGTTTGGAGGCAAAGAGAAAATGAATGTTTCAAGTTCCTCTAACATGAATGGTTTTAGAAGATCTTCATTTTTCTTTGTAGAAACTAATGCCAAAATTGAATCCAGTAACTCCTCCTCATCCATGTCATTTTGAACACTTTTATCCTATGGAGCAGCTAATAGATATGAAAAAATATGACACATTCTTTTCGTATATCTTCTTCCTTAGTGAGCCAGTTACCTATTGAGATCTCCTATACAGATTGGACAACCTTAACAACCCTTATAATCCGAGTGGAAGCATAAGAGAACTTAGTATTTTGGTCACCCTCCCTCAACTATAATTCCCTTGATTTTTTCCTCCAGTAATATTCCTCACTTGCACATTGTTCTTCCCATTCCTCCTATAGCCTCTTTTGTTTTTCCATATAACTTCTCATGCAAGCCTTGTTGAATAATCTCTTCATGCACAGTTTCCAATTCTTTACTTACTAGGTCTCTTTCTAGTGGAAGACATTCTTAAAAATCTCCTTATTCCATTTCATGAGTTGTTGTTTGATATGCAATAACTTTCTACACAACTGAAACATCATTGTTCCTTGTTCACAAGGGGTTGAAATCCACCATTGACAAATCAAATCCATGAAATTAGGGTGTCTTAGCCACATACTTTTAAACTTGAAAGATGATTTGAAAGTTTTGGTGGATACATTTGATACACTAAGAGAAATTTCATACTGAATGGAGTCTAGAAACTGCAAGATCTCAGACAAAAAATGATGGTGAAAATTGAACTAGTTTGAAGAAACAAGATATCTATCCAATCTGACCGCTATCTGAAGGAGGCATTTTCTTCTATTGGTCCATGTAAATTTTCCCTTGACTGGAATGATATCTCTCAGTGCATTAGTGTTGATGAATGTATTAAAATATTCTATTACTTTAGGCAGAGGACAAATGCCCCCAATATTTTATTGCAAAGACGCAATAGGATTAAAATCTTTAGCTAAGATGATTTTCTCATCACCCATTTGTGTTATTGTTTGAGTGAGATTTTCCCAAAGATTCTTCTTATCCAATGTGGAGGAAGGGCCATAAATTTTGATCCATGTCTAGGAGATGTATGGAAGTGGATGAATTGGATGAAATGGTAAGGATATGTGATTCATGAAAAAGTTTGGTGATTCACTCAACGAGTTCTTTGTGGCTATCCTTTTCGGCACTGTTAATTTCAAAGGAAGCTTGCACTTCCTTAAAAACTTGGCAAGAAGGCTTAGTAGAGGAAACATTAGGAGATGCATACCCTAACCTAGGATGTTAGATATGGAAGGATGGTAGAGTGTAAGAGATATGATGGATGTCCTCAATAGGATCATGATCAAATAGTGGATTATCATAAATATGATGATAAAACATAGGATTATCATGGACACTAGAAGATTGAGATACAGTGGATGGTGAAGTGGGTTTGATGTGGAAGGCATGCAGCTCATATTTTCCAATTCCAAGGTCTTTGATCTTAGCCTTGATCTCCATTGGAGTACGAGAGGTAGGTAATAATGAAGGATCAATGTATGGAGATGAAGATGGTGAGGTGATGTTTGTAGGGAAATGTTGAGAAAGGCCATGACTACTTTGTAAGAATTTACAATATTGGAATGGATCTAGATCAACATGTATAGTCACTTCAGTTCCATTGTGTGAGAACTTTGTACATTGATGGAATATGGATGGAATGACTTGTGTGTTTTTGTAGCATCGTAAATTGTTGTCCATGAAAATTTCACACTATTTTTTTCTCCCCCTAAGTGCATGGACCTAATTAGACATCTAATTTCCTAAATTATGCATTCTATGGCCCATTTGGACAATTATTAATAAAAACCATATAGAAAACCAATCCAAACATTTAATATTTTTCTCTTGATACCTTTGATCCCAGAAAATAGGTCCAACACAAAATTTCCCCAGGAAACTTAGTCCCCCTATTTTGTCTCCAAATTTCAATATGTTGATGTCACTATTTTATTATTTTAATTCCAAATTTCAAATGTTGGCTATCAAGATTTAATTTTTTGAGAAATTAGAATAATTCTGTATAAATATATAATTATTTCATCATTTGGAAACAACAACAAGAGATTTGAGAAAGAATAATTGTCAAGAGCATTATCAAGCAAGTCAAGATAGTCATGAATAGATTTATGACAACAATTCAACATCAAAGAATTATTTTAAGGTGTATGTTAGTTTTCTCATGTTTATGTTATTATGTTGTTTGTGAGATCTAACCCTTGCAGTTCTTCATGAAAATCAAGTAAAAACAATCAAGGCTTGAGGAGATGTGCATGATTTCAATCCTTTAAGGGAGCCATTTTTGAGTGGTGAGTTTCAAATCATTTTTGATTCATCATTCATTTATCATTTAGCCTCTATCCCTCAAAATGATAAGCTCTCTTTCATTGGAATTTCCATTGGGGAGGTGGAAACACCAACATAGGGCTTGACTAAGGAAAGCCCCTATATGGTACAAACCTTCGTCTCTCTCTTTCAATGTCCAAGTTTCAGATCTGAAGAAGATTGGTAGAAGTTTCAAGGTCAATTATTCATTGTTTCATTCAAACCTAAACCTTGACAAAAATTGGGAACCCATTTATCTTGACACCAAAAAATATTTGATAGTGTGACAACTAGAGAAAAAAGGCTATGATATGGCTCTAAAGGATTGTGAAATTATATCTAGAATTTATCTACTAGGACATAGTCACCTATGGCTATTGGGTCCTAAATAATTAGCTTCAAATTTATATAATAGATGAACAAGTCTCTACTCAATCCATTTTTGAAGTTTGAATTTCTCTATGACATCTCAAATCTGCTATTTTTGTATCTGCATAGATATTTACATCATTAGCCTAGTCAATTCATTGCATTTTATTCCAAAATCCATCCTTAGTTTGGTCATGGGCAGGTTGACTCAGCTTTCATGTTGCAACTCAACCTCATACCCTGTCTAAATTGATAAAAACCCCTACCACACCCAATACTCTAAATGAAAAATTAAAAAGTGGTGAACCCTAGAGTCAAATTCTAGAGTGTAACCACCTTTTCCCCCATTTTAGTTTCAATTTTTATGGATCTAAATTGGATGGGTAGCTTGATAGAGCCTTTAGATTCAAACTCAACATCATCATATTCTCTTATGTTAAATTTAGTGTGGGGATCAACATCATTAGAATATCATAGTTTCTTTATTAGACTTAGACTACAAAGATTAAGTCATGATCCACCATATACTAGGATGTATTTGATGGGTATGTGTAGGATCATAATGGAAAAAACATGCCCTTAATTGGTGAAAAATTCAGAAAAATCATAGTTAGGTAACGTGAAGTAAAAATTTCAATAAGTTATCTATATTATTTAAAAAATATATAAGAATAGAATATGTAGAAAATTGAATGTAGTTTCTAATCTACTAGGTTTATTTTTAAAAAAAATCTATTTTGTGAAAATTTGAAATTTCAATGCAGTAGTACTTAAATTTTAGGGAAATTATAAGAAGTAGGTGTCTGTTTACCACCCTAACCACAATAAAATGATGATATTTTTTATAAGATTTTATATATAAGTAGGGGACTCATGTATGTGATGCATATTTTTGTAATTTTTCCCAAGTAAAAATTAATTATGATTTTATTACAAGTTTTAAAAATATAAAAACTCATATGTCTGACCACCTTAACTTGGTCAAAACTTCATGAAATTCATTTTTTTTTAATCCTATAGTATGTAAAGCATAAAATTTGACTCATGTTTTGGATTCAATAAATGCGATACCCTTTGAAAGCTATAGATGTTTTTCAAGCAACCTATCAATTAGGACTTTAGTCATAATTCAAATAGAAAATGAATAATAATTATTTATTAAATTCAAAGTAAAGCATAATTTATATTAGTGGAAAGCTAAGAATCTCCTTTAAAAACCCTTTTCATTTCATCAATTTTGGGTAAGAAAAGTCATCAGCCATATACCCTACACATACCCATCATGTCACCACTTTTTGGCCCATCATGATCCTACACATACCTTGATTGTGGTTTTATTGATGTGGTCTTGAATGTGAAGTGGATGATTATGGGAGGGATCAATGAAAATAATTCCTTTAGTGGAACATGGGATTCATGGAGGGATTTATCAAGGAGGTCTTTCTTGATGGGATATCATTGGTAGGTTGGGAGGAGGGGGGAGCTCCGTGAATATTGATTTGACTATGTTGGATAGAGATGGCATAATTAGGTCCTTTGATAGTTATGGTAGCTACTTGGGAAGGACTTTGTTTGATGCAGACAATGATGAAGTTGGATGAGATATTATTGATTTATGTACAAGGAACTATGTTGTATGATACATAAGTTTTACCATCATTATGCTAAGGAAAAGGCTACTTGTATATACCCAAGCTTTCATTAGGGGATGTATGGCCTTCGATAGAGATATCTCCTCAATCAATAAGATCTTGAATAGAGTTCTTAAGCTTTATACATGAGGAGGTATTATGTCCATGAACCCTATGGTAGTCACAAAATTCATTTTCTCTATACCAAGAGGGTTTAGCAACATCAGGACCAAGGGTTTTGATGGGTGGAAATTAGATCATGTTGGCTTAGATGATATTTTGGAGGATAGTTTCAATTGGTTCACCCAAGGGGGTATATTCACATTCTAGGATGTGATTTAGGTTGGAATTTAGGAATAACCACATGTTTTTGGTGAGATTTATTGTTATGGGATGATGATGGTGGATATATTTGGATATTTTTAACATGTTTTAAATCAATTACACCATCATTGATCATGTTTTTGTTTTAATTTAAAAAACAAGATTTATCACTAGGTTCAGAAGTTATCTGTTCTTTTTTTGTATATGTTGACTAGGCCTTTAGATATAAGATATTTTTTAGTAGCTACTCCTTTATCTATTATTTTCTCAAAGGAGTGAGCATATTAAATATGAATTTGGAAGCCCAATTCAATGTTTAAGTTCTCAACAAAGATAGTGACAAGTTTCTTTTAGGTATGGGCCATGCAAAATGGCTAGCAAGATGCATCAATAATTGTAAAAATGATGCAAAGTATTCACCATCATTTTTCTTAGTATGGGTATGTGTAGGATTGCATTGGAAAAAACAAGCCCTTAAGTGGCAATTTTTTTTAAAAAATCAGAGTTAGGAAATGTGACGTAAAAATTTGAATAAGTTATATATATATTATTTCAAAAATATGTAAGAATGGAATCTATAGAAAATTGGATGGATTTTTTAAACTACTAGGTTTGTCTTAAAAAAAAAATCTATTTGGTGAAAATTTGAAATTTCAATGCAGTGGTACTTAAATTTTAGGAAAAGAAAAAAAGTAGGTGTTTGTCTAACCACCCTAACCACAATAAAATGATAATATTAGTTATAAGATTTTCGATATAAGTAGAGAACTCATGTCCTGATGTGATGCATATTTTCTTGTAATTTTGTTCGAAGTAAATAATTAATTATTAATTTTTTATTAATTTTTTTAAAAAAATATAAAAACTCGTATGTCTGACCACCTTAAGTTGGTCAAAACTTCATGAAATTCAAATTTTCTTTTTTTAATCCTATAGTATGTGAACCATAGAATGTGATTCATGTTTTGGATTCAAAAAATGTGATACCGTTTGAAAGCTATAGATGTTTTTCAATCATCCTATCAATTAGGAATTTTGTCATAATTTGAATAGAAAATGAATAATAATTACTTATTGAATTCAAAGTAAAGAATAATTTATATTGGTGGAAAGATGAGAATCTCCTTTAAAAACCCTTTACGTTTCATCAATTTTGGGTAAAAAAATAGTTGTCAGCCACATACCCATCATATTGCCACTTTTTGGCCCTTCATGATCCTACACATACCCGTATTACAAATATCCATCATGGTGATATCATGTTCTATGTTATCAAAAACATGAGTGAAAATTTTATTGGCTAGCTTAGAAAAAGTTGTGATTGTCCCATTAGGGAGGTGAGAAAACTAATCAAGGGCTTGTACACCCTAGGAAAACTCTTTGAATATAATATAGAATTATTTTAAATTTCCCATTGGATATCCCTTTCCCTTGTACTTGTCAAATTTAGGAATTTCAAAATTTTGGGGAAATGGATCATGGTAATGGACTTTTTGAAACGTTTAGGACATAATTCTTGGAGTGTGTAACATTTCTTATGATGTCCTTTTTGAATTTGTTGCAAGTATGAGCTAGTTTGGTGGTGTTGTCATTGATGTCAACATAGTTCAATATGTTCCAAATTGTACATGTATGGTTGAGACACTGTTGAGATGTTGTGAGTACATGGAGCTATCTTTATGGCATTTTAGATGAGTTGTGTTGATGAGTTTCCAAGTGATTTTGAGAAAATTAATAAAGAGGTGAAAGAAGAATAATAGAAGTATTCAGATTGTGCTCTGCATTTATCCTATGTTGATCCTATGCCTATCTGGTTGTGAAGTTTTAATTATAATGATTTGATGGTTATATATGATGAATTTCAACTTCTTGTGAGATGGTACGTGAAATTTGTGTCCACCGGTATGTGTGTTCTATTGACAGAGTCAGTGTTTAGTGGACTAGGAGGAATATGTTTTCTCCAAAATTCTTTTTTATTTCATTTCAAATCTTGAGGTTCTGGGATATGCTTTGTCAAGGTCTTTTCTATCCTCAGGCGAAGAGGTTTGAAGTCTGAATATCCAAAAATCTTGTTTCAATATTTTTGTGTGTTTGCATAGTCCAAATAGTATGGTGAAAAAAATTCACTGATTGAAGCTTGTTGTTTTTGCTGTCGATATATTTGGAAGTTTCTGAGATGTATTCTCATGCATAATGAAGTGTTTTGTGGCATCTACATGTCATCTTCTTATTGGGAAGCATGTGCATCAATGTTTATTTGTGTTGTCATTGGGTTTGGCTGACGTGGTGTTTACACTTCATTCGAAGAATAAAATTTAATTGAGGAAGCATGTAGAAGATTCAAGAAAATAATTTTATTAGTCCACTCTTATTCCTTTCCACTGTAGGAATTTTGAGTTGCCAACCTAATTTGAATTTATGGAATAATGTTTTGTGGCCGACCTTGGTAAATGTCTCTAAGGTTGAGAATAGTATAAAAGCAAGTTGAATTATGAAGAGTTGAATAAGAGAGAATGATGCAAAGTGACGAAAGCGTGCCACAAATGATAAGAGCATAACTATGTGTGAGTGAGTTGTGATAATAGTTTTTTAGTGTTCTAAAGGTAGTGAACTGAAGGTTTCTATAATCCTGTAAATATACTTTAATTGTAGTGGTGGATCTTTTTTCTCTCTTGTATCTATAGGCAGTGAGCCTCTCTATTGGGTAGTGAGTCCTTTGTAGGTAGTGAGCCTTTGTACTTGGACATTGAGTCCTCTTTCGGGTAGTGAGCCCTTTGTAGTGAGCCTTTGTATTCATTTTATAATCTTTATATTGTGAGTTGACCCTCACTATGGTTTTTCCCTTATTTAGATTTCCACATAAAAATTTGTTCATTGTGTTGATTTACTTTTGGTTATTTATGTTTCATGCTCATATTTAATAACATAATAATGTGGTTGAAGATTTGATAAGTGACAAATTTTTAAGTTTGAATTTGAGTAATAATTGATTAATCCCCCCCTCTCAGTTGTCTTGCACTTGTTTAACAATTGGTATTAGAGCTTGTGGTTCCTTGTGTAGAGCTTAACTGCTTAAGGAAGATCTGATGGCACACAAATTGGCAATCCCTATGTTTGATGGAACTAACTACAATGACTGGAAGGGAGAGATGAGAGGATCAATTATCTCTCTTAGTTTCAAGACCTAGAAGGCTATTGAGAATAAGTATACACTTCAATTTGATGGTGTTAATTCTACAAATGAGATCTATGCTTATGAAGAAAATGAGAAGGTGAAGTATGCGATTTGTAGTGGTTTATCTAAAAATGAGTGATTCAAGGTTAATTCTCTAGATACTGCATATGAATTCTAGAAGAAGTTTGAAGACATGTATGAAGGAAATGAAAAGGTGAAATTGACAAAGAGGTTGGTGGAAAAGTGTAGATTTATGAACCTAAAGATGGAAGATGGTGAAGAATTTACAAGTTTTTTGAGAGAGTTGAACTAACAACCAATGAAGTTAGAAAACAAGGAGTAAAATTCGCAGATGAAGATATAATCAAGAAGATCCTCATCACTTTATCAAAATGTTACAATGAAAAGATCTCTATTATTGAAGAAATGTATGATCCTAAGAAGTACTCTTTGGAAGAGTTGTTCAGAACCTTGCAAGAATTTGAGATAAGAAAGATTCAAAAGGATGAAAAGATAGAAGAGAAGACATAAACGATATTTAAGGCTTTGAAGATTGAAGAACTAGATAGCAATGATGAAGAGTTAGAAGAAAACTTCACCAGGAAATGAAAGAAACACACCAAAAAGTATAAAGGTATGTTACCCTTTAAATTCTTTAGTTGTGGTAACATTGGTCATTATGTTTCAAGATGTTTGAATAGGGCTACACATAATTAGAAGAAGGATTATAAAGATAAGGATAAGAAGGATAAGAAGTATAAGAAGCTATACTATGTTAAGGAAGAGGCACGTATTTCTGATGATGAATCTGACAATGAAGTTGATGATAGTGAATGCTTATTCTTAGCTTTGGAAAGTAAATTTGTATCCACTAACCTTGGGAAATGTGTAAGTAAGAAGGCTCCGAAGGTGAAGAAAAATAGGATGGAAGGTACTTTGGTTACCACTTTTCATACAAGATAGGATGAAGAATACTGGGTAATTGATAGTGGATGTTCTAATCAAATGACCAGAGATAAGAGTAAGTTCACTAAACTTGAAAAATATGATGGTGGTTTAGTTATGTTTGGTGATGATTCAGGAGCTAAAATATGTGGTAAAGGTTCAATCATTTTTGATGGAGTGCATAATACTGATGATGTATATTATGTGAAGGATTTGAGGAATAACCTTCTAAGTGTTGGTCAGATGTGGGTATGTGCAGGATCATCATGGAAAAAATAGGCCCTTAAACTGTGGGGAAAAATTAAGAAAAATTAGAGTTAGGCAACTTGACATAAAAATTTGAATAAGTATCTATATTATTTCAAAAATATGCAAGAATAGAATTTGTAGCAAATTGAATGTAGTTTCTAAACTACTAGGTTTATTTAAAAAAAAAATCATTTGGTGAAAATTTGAAATTTCAATGCAGTAGTACTTAAGTTTCAAGGAAAAAATAAGAAGTAGGTGTTTGTCTGACCACCCTAACCACAATAAAATGATAATTATTTTTTATAAGATTTTAGATATAAGTAGAGGACTCGTGTCCTGATGTGATGCATATTCTTTGGTAATTTTTTTCCAAATAATTAATTAATTATGAATTATTTATTATTATTTTTTAAAAAGTATAAAAAATAGTGTTTCTAACCACCTTAACTTGGTCAAAACTTCATGAAATTCAACTCTATTTTTTTAATCCTATAGTATGTGAAGCATAGAATGTGACACACATTTCAAATTCAAAAAATGTGATACTGTGTGAAAGCTATAGATGTTTCTCAATCATCCTATCAATTAGGAATTTAGTCGTAATTCAAATAGAAAATGAATAATAATTATTTATTAAATTCAACGTAAAGCATAGTTTATATTGGTGGAAAGCTAAGAATCACCTTTAAAAACCCCTTTCGTTTCATCAATTTGGGGTAAAAAAAGATTCATCAGCCACATACCCTACACATACCCATCATATCGTCACTTTTTGGTCCATCATGATCCTACACATACCCATGTGTAGCAATGGTTTTAAACTTGTGTTTCAAAACAATACTTGTAAAATCAAAAAAAGGATCCAAAAATGGAGATATGATTGCTGCTAGAAGGATAAGTCATGGAAACATCTATTAGCTAAAGGGAGTTGATGGTTGTTGTCTTGTATCTCAGATCAGTGAGGTTGGCTATGGAATAGGAGAATGGGACATGTGAACTTTGATAACCTAGTCAAGATCAATGCAAAGGATATTTTTTGAGGACTACCTAGAATCACAAGATCTGCTAATGCCATTTGTAGAAGTTGTCAATTAGGAAAAAAAATAAGATGTACCTTTAAGGGAAAAGAAAATTCTACTACCAGAATGTTGGAGTTAGTACATACTGATCTCTATGGTTTTACTAAGACTAGAAGCCTAAATGGTGACAAATATTTCATTACTTATTGATGATTACACTCAGATGACATGGGTTGCTTTTCTCAGAGAAATGAATCAGGCCCTGGATAGGTTTAAGGTATTCAAAGCAAGAGTGGAGAATAAAGTAAATCTGAAAATCAAGTGTTTGAGATATGAGAGAGGTGGTGAATTCACTACTGGTGTGTTTAATGCATTTCATGAGAAGCATGGCATAAAAAGATAGTTTTTTGCTCTCAGAACCCCACAATAGAATGGAGTAGTTGAAAGAAAAAACATGACAGTTCAGGAAGCTGCTAGAACTATGATGAAAGAGTCTAATGTACTGGATGTATATTGGAGAGAAGTGATACATACTATTGTTTATGTTCTTAATAAAGTTCAAATCAGGCACCACAACATAAAGACACCTTTTGAGTTATGGACTAGTAAGACTCTTACTATGAAATATTTTAAGGTATTTGAAAGTAGATGCTATATCAAAAGAGATGATGAAAATCTTAGAAAGTTTGATGATAGATGTGATGAAGGAATATTTCTTCTGATACTCTACTACTAGCAAGGCATACAAATGTTTTAACAAAACATTGAGAAAGATCATTCAAAGTGCTATTGTGAAAGTTGATGAAGACATCATAGGTCTATTGAAATAATTGAAGTTGAACATGATGATCCTATTTGTGGACATACACCTGGAGAAAATAAGGAGAAGGAAGAAGAAGAAGAGAAAGAAGAAGAAGAACAAGTGGAAGAAGAAGAAGAGAATGAACCAGAACTTGCTGCTAGGACTCCTAAATATGTATAGAAGAATCATCCAGAAGATCAGATAATTGGAGACAAGAGTGAAGGTGTGAAGACAAGAAGTAGAGTTGCAGCTAAGGAAAAATTGTGTTTACTCTCTAAAATAGAACCTAAATCTGTAAAATAAGCATGTGAAGATGAAAATTGGATGAGAGGTATGAAAGAGGAACTACAATAGATAGAAAAGAATCAGACATGGGAAATAGTCCCTAGACTTGTGAACAAAAATGTGATTGGTTCAAAATGGGTGCTCTAGAACAAACTAAATGAAAATGGAGTAGCAAGGAATAAGGAAAGACTGGTATGCAAAGGATATTCACAAGTTGAAGGTATAGATTTTGAAGAAACATTTTCCCTTGTGGCCATAATGGAAGCTATCAGAATGTTGTTGGTATTCTCTTCCCACAAGGACTTCAAGGTATATTAGATGGATGTTAAGTTAGATTTTTTGAATGGTAAATTGGAGGAAGAAGTGTACATGGAACAACCTGACAGGTTTTAGTTGTCTGGAAAATTGGATATGGTTTGTAAATTGAAGAAAGCATTGTATGGATTGAAGCAAGCTCCCAGAGCTTGGTATGCAAGACTAGACAGATATCTGACAAAGCAAGGATTCAACAAAGGTTTTGCTGACAACAACCTCTACTTCAAATTACAAGGTAATAAGATGTTGATTGTAGTTGTTTATGTTCAGGATATCATTTTTGGTGGAAATGATGGCATGTGTAAAAAGTTTGCTAAAGAGATGCAAAAAGAATTTGAGATGTCCATAATTGGTGAATTGAGTTTCTTCCTTGTTCTACAAGTCAATCAAACTGATAAAGGGATATTAATTTCACAATATAAGTATGTAAAAGAGTTGTTAAAATTTTTTGGAATGGAGGATTCTAAACCGGTTTGTACTCCTATGGTAACCAGATGTAAGCTGAGAAAGGATGATGAATCTCCTAAGACTCATCAAAGAAAATATAGATCCATGATTGGTAGATTGCTATACATCACTAGTACCGGACCAAATATTATGCATGTAGTGTTTTTAGTTGCTATATTTCAAGTAGATTCTACAGAAACACATCTGATGGCTATAAAAAGAATATTTAAATATCTTAAAGGCACACCGAATTATGGACTCTGGTACCCTAAGAGTAATTATTTCACCTTGAGTTCTTATATAGATCTTGATTGGGATGGATGCGCAAATGACCAAAAGAGTACTAGTGGTGGTGCTTTCTTTCTTGGTGGAATATTAGTTTCATGGTTGAGTAAAAAGCAATAATTTTTTTCTTTATCCACTACAGAGGTAGAATATATTGCTACAACACCCTATTGTACACAAGTTTTGTGGATGAAGCAAACTCTAAAAGACATTGGTGTGGTATGTGATGAGCCTATTCCCATTTTCTGTGATAATACAAGTATAATAAACATTTTGAAGAACCTAGTTATGCATTCAAGAATGAAGCACATATCTATCAAATACCATTTCCTTAGAGGAAAAGTGTTGGAGAATGAAGTCAGATTGCAGTATGTGACTACAAAGGAACAAATTGTAGACATATTTAATAAGGCTCTTCCAAAGGATACTTTTGAGCATCTTAGGGAGAGGTTTGGGGTCATTTTCCCTCTGAACTATGTGCACATGAAGGTGCGCCAGTCTAGTGAATTCATAAATTCTTCATTTATTTGGACTGATAGATAAGTCTACTCCGCAGGGGGAGTAGAAAAGGTTTTCATTGTTGCAGTATGAGTGTCCTAAGGGGGAGTAATCACAATATTTTTTCTTTTCCATTGATGTCAAAGGGGGAGAAAAGGTTGCATGTTGCCATCAATGACAAAGGGGGAGATTGTTGCAAGTATGAGCTAGTTTGGTTGTGCTGTCATTGATGTCAACATAGTTCAGTATGTTGTAGATTGTACATGTATGCTTGAGACACTATTGAGATTTTTTGAGTACGTGGAGCTATCTTTATGTCATTTTAGATGAGTTGTGTTGATGAGTTTCCAAGTGGGTATGTGCAAGATCATGATGGGCCAAAAAGTGGCAATATGATGGGTATGTGGTTAACGACTATTTTTTTACCCAAAATTGATGAAACAAAAAGGGTTTTTAAAGGAGATTCTAAAAATTCCACCAATATAAATTATGCTTTACTTTGAATTTAATAAGTAATTATTATTCATTTTTTATTCAAATTATGACTAAAGTCCCGATTGATAGGCTGATTGAAAAAGATCTATAGCTTTCAAACGGTATCACATTTTTTGAATCCAAAATATGTGTCACATTCTATGCTTCACATAATATAGGATTAAAAAAAGAAAAACTAAATTTCATGAAGTTATGACCAAGTTAAGGTGGTCAGACATACAAGTTTTTATATTTTTTTAAAAAAATTAATAAAAAATTCATAATTAATTATTTACTTGGAAAAAAATTAAAAAAATATATGCATCACATCGGGGCATGAGTGCTCTACTTATACATAAAATATTATAAAAAAATATTATCATTTTATTGTGGTTAGGGTGGTCAGACATACACCTACTTCTTATTTTTTCCTTGAAATTTAAGTACCACTGCGTTGAAATTTCAAAATTTCACCAAATAGATATATTTTTTTAAACAAACCTAGTAGTTTAGAAACTAAATTCAATTTGCTATAGATTTTATTCTTATATAATTTTGAATTAATATAAGATAAATTATTCAAATTTTTACGTCAAATTGCTTAACTCTGATTTTTTTGAATTTTTTGTCACTTAAGGGCCTATTTTTTCCATGATAATCCTACACATACCCAAGTGCTTTTAAGAAAATTAATAAAGAGGTGAAAGCAAAATAATAGAAGTATTTAGAATGTGCTCTGGTATGTGCTCTGCATTTCTCCTATGTTGATCCTATGCCTATATGGTTATGAAGTTTAATTATTGTGATTTGATGGTGATATATGTTGAGTTTCAGCTTTTTGTGAGATGGTACGTGAAAGTTGTGTCCATCAGTATGTGTGTTCTACTGGGAGAGTCAGTGTTCAGTAGACTAGGAGAAATATGATTGGTCCACAGTTATCTACTATTTTGTTTTAGATCTTGCAAATCTCAAATATGCTTTGTGAAGGTCTTTTCTATGCTCAGGAAAACAGGTTTGAAGTTTGAAGATACAAAAATCTTGTTTCAGTATTTTTGTGTGTATCTGCACAGTCCAGATAGTTTGGTGAAATAAATTCAGTGATTGAAGCATGTTTTTTTTTCTGTGGGGAAGCATGTTCATCAATGTTATTTGTGTTTTCATTAGGTTTGGATGACTTGGTGTTTACAGTTCATTCAAAGAATAAAATTTAATTTAGGAAGTGTGTAGAAGATTCAAGAAAATAATTTTATTGGTCCACTCTTATTTCTTTCCACCACTAGAATTTTGAGTTGCCAATCTAATTTGAATTTATGAAATGATGTTTTGTGGCCAACCTTGGTAAATGTCTCTAAGGTTGAGAATAGTATAAAAGAAAGTTGAATTGTGAAGAGTTGAATAAGAGAGAATGATGCAAAGTGATGAAAGTGTGCCACAAATCATAAGAGCAAAAGTGTGTGTGAGTGAGTTGTGATAGCAGTTTTTCAATGTCCTGAAGGCAGTGAATTGAAGGTTTCTATAATCCTACAAATGTACTTTAATTGTAGTGGTGGATCTTTTTTTCTCTTTTGTATCTATAGGTAGTGAGCCTCTCTATTTGATATTGAGCCTTTGTACTTAGACAATGAGTCCTCTTTTGGGTAGTGAGCCCTTAGTACTGAGTTTATAATCTTTATATTGTGAGTTAACCCTCACCATGGTTTCTCCCTTATTCGGTTTTCCACATAAAAAATTGGTGTTCATTATGTTGATTTACTTTTTGTTATTTATGTTTCATGCTCATATTTAATAACAGAATAGTGTGATCGAAGATTTGATAAGTGAAATTTTTATGTTTGAATTTGAGTGACAAATGATTCACCCCCCTCTTAGTTGTCCTGCGCCTGTTTAGCATAATTCCCTTAAGTGTATCCTTTATTTTTTGAATGTCTTGGGCCAAATTACATGTGAAATTAAAGGGTGGTGATTGATAGTTGGATATGGGAGATTGTGAGGATGACATGTGTTTTTATTGATAAGAGGATAAAATGTTATTGGAAGATTGAATATGTTGATAAGAAGATGATATGGGCTTGGATATTTGAAGGTGATGTGATGTGTTAGGATGGATGGATGTTGAGACATGAGGAAAAGTGATGGAATGTTGAGATTGTGGGATATGTGAATGATCATGAGGATTGGAGGAAGATGAAAGATATGTAGGATTATGATGAATAGTAGGTGGTGGTGTAGAAGAGGGTTGTTGGATGATTTGAGATGTGTCGAAATCATAAGGTAGTTTGGCACCTTTTTTCTAACATAAGAATATATTGGTTGAGATGCTTCATGATATATCTATGTATCAAGTCCATATCTTGGGTATCTTGGGAAAATTATTCTATGATGTTTGTGATTCTTGGTCACTTAAATCATGATCATGAATGATGTAGGATGGAAATGGGTTATCCATAGGGATTTGGTCGACAATCTCCTCAAAGGGGGTACCATGAGATAATGGGAGGAAATTTTGAGAGGCCATAATTTTCTTTCATACTTGGTACCTTGTTATAGGCATCCAAGAGAGAGACCTAGGAGTGATAAGATGAAATGAATGTGATTAGGGATGATTGGGGTATACCTTCGATTTGAGAGGATTAGGATGATAGAATGGATGGAAAGGAGATAATGATAAAAATGGATGGAAATGAAAGAAAAGTAAAATTATGGAGATAAGACCAATAGCATCTTAAGATAACTAGATCCTTGATTGATAATGATGGAATTTTTCTTACACTAAACTTTGATAATTGCCTAGGAAAGGCTTAGATCTACTTACTCAAGCTTGGATAATTAATTAAGAAAGGCTTATATAAAGATGATTTTACTTACCTAAGCTTGGATAATAACTTATGAAATGCTTGGATAATCACCTTAGATAGGTTGTGTTATGGATTTTAATATCAAGGATTAGGATTTAGATAGGAACTTGATAAGATTGATTTTGATAGGATATGATATGGATTTTGATGGGAGATAGTTAAAATATGATAAGGATTGAGATTGGATAGGAAGATAAATTATGAAATAAATCATGATGATAAGGATGATAAAGATAGGTAAAGATAGCTAATAAGACCAAGGTATAGGGGTGATGGTTGTGATGACTAGATAGTGAAATAGATGAAAATGATAGGATGAGGGAAATATGATGAATTTTAGATGGAAACTATGGAGATGGTTCATGTTTTAGGTGAATTGATGACTAAGGAAGGGTCTCCCAAGTCTAATCTAAGGTTGTGAAGGTCAAGATTGCAAATTGAGGTCTCAAGATGGTCAAATGAAAATAAAATTACAAAGGTGTAGCTTTAGGTTATATAAGCATGTGTCGTAGAAAAATGGCCCCTTGTCATTTTCATGGATTTTTAGGTCTTGTTTCATGGTGTTGGAACTATGTTGCTCTGATTTTATGTTGCAACATGGATTGGACATGCTTATTTAGGTACTAAAACTCAAAGAATGTCTTGTGAAGGCATTGTGAAGTGTTGTAAGACATTTCTACATTCTTCTAGACTCTATTAATTACAATTCACCTAAAATTCACCTTTTTATTCATCAAGAAGTCCTATTTTGAAGTGTTGTAAAGTCTTGTAACAAGCTTTCACACTTTTCTAGGCACATCTTCATTATTTATCCCATTTTCATGCTTTATTTGACCTCATATGCTTAAATAAGTGTATTTTTGAGTATTATCCTGACAAACAACATTAACTATAACATATTTCCTAACAATTGTTTTTAGGTCCTAGGTGGGACCCATTCACCATGGGTGGCAAACGAGTCCCCCTTGGGCCCAAATTCAAAATATTTTAAATTTCCTTTGAGAATTTTATTCAAAATCACTTGATGTCGGCTTGTGATGAGGTATGAATGGGTAACTAGGGCACAAGTGTGTATAAATATGTGATTTTCACCTCATTTTACATCTCCTCACTCATTGAAGCATTTCATCTCATATTTCAAGCATTCAAGCATTCTACAACATCAATTCAAGCACTATTCAAGCACTTTGAAGCAACCATTGACATTACTTCAGATTTACATCATCAAGGGTTTGGTAAGTTGATAGCAATTGCATGTTGTTAGTTTATCATTCCTTTGGATTTCATTATTTTATTGAAGGTTTGATTGCCAAAAATGGGGTGTGACCAAGGAAAACCCCTATACACTAACCTTAAACCATTTTCCCCCTATTGCATCTTTGTTTGCAGACCTAGGTATGTAGATTTGACAATCTTTTTGGTGTTGAAGATTGGTTTAAAAGTCAACTAGGTGCTTTTATTTAACTTGTGTCTATTTCAAGCTTGGAGAAGGTTTTCTGTCTATTTTCTACAGAATTGACTTTGGCAACTTGACAAGCAGTGATTTCCAGATTTGTTGTTACAGAGTTGTCTCCTAATTTTTTAGAAATTTGGGAGAGGATTGATTCACCACCTATGGTGAATGAGTCCCACCTTAGGACTAAAAATATGAATTTTGTCATATTTTGGATCTCGACAAACAAAAACTTGCTTCCAAGAGTTTTTCACCAGGAGGAGGACTAATTCGCCACCCTGGGCAAATCGGTCCCACTGTGAAAAATCAATAATTTTAGCCAACATCCATAGAATTCTAGATTCATCATATTTTTCCTAGGTGCACTCAGATTCATCCCTTTTGTTTTTTCTATGCACAATTTCTTCATTTACTTAGTTGTTTGCATATCATAGAGTGTTTTCAAACATAGCTTTAATTTCACTTTTGCATTTTTTTTGATTTATTTAGATCATTCAATTACATTTAGTTAACTTAATTTAGGTTAGACAACATCACACAACATTATTTGAATGAACTAGTTTGCATTTTTGGCCTAATTCTCTCCTTTTAGGTGAAAAACCCTAGAAGAGTTAGAGAAGTCCTAAGAGCAAAAATCCAATGGTTCATTTTAGTGAACCTGAATTTTGAGCACTTTGCATTTATCTTTTCATTTTAATATTTCATCCTAGTTTTCATTTGCATTAACATTCAATTAGTACATTGTCTTGTTTTTGAATTTTAGAACATTTTATCTTGCATTACTGAAAATTTCTCTTAGATTTCCTTTTTGCATTACATCTCATTGAAAATAGTAAAAATTTGAATTATCCATCATTGTTTGCATTTTTTAGGACATTAAATCATCTTAAATTTTTTTTTTAAAAAGAAAAAAATTGCATACTGGGACTCATTCACCACCCAAGGAAAATCAATACCTCTACACTTGTTAAACAACATTTTTAACACTTTTCTGGCATTTGTCTGCATTTCTATTTTCTATAGTTAGCTCTTAGTTATAGTTAGTAGTGTTTCTAATATTTTCATTTCAAGCTCTTAGATTAGTTTGCATTTGCATTCACCCCTCCTTAGTGGTACTTGCATGAGTGTTTGGTGCCCTGTTGATAATAATTTAGTGAGAAGAAGTTCTAGACTCATGGCTTCCCATGATAGCACTTTTGTTGTGGACCTTGGGATCTCATTAGCTCTTACTCCTTGTATGGATAATGGTGCATTAGGCCCTAACAATACCACTTCTATGCCTTCATCTTTCCATCCAATGCATATTGACAACCAAAACAAGTTTGTTCCTCAAGACAAGGTCATTAGTATTCATGAAGAATTTGCACATTTACAACAAGACTTCTCACTTGAAATTCTTTCCCAAATTGCAATACCTAGCATTGATAATCTTCTTTGTTTGATTGAAAGTGGTGATGGCTTGCAAGTGATGAAGAAGATTTCTGAGATTTACAACAAACATTCCACTTCTAATACCCAATCTGAAACCATTCCTGTAAGCCAAGGAGGACCTTAAGTACCTCCCCCTTCAACCATAGTTTCCATACCAACTTATACCAATCTGCAAGCCCATACAACTATGCATCTGACTACTTCTTTCCCGATTTCCACTAGGATTCCTACTTCTTTTGTGGCATCACAAGTTCCTTCCACCATCTTCATACCTCATAGTATTCCTTTCACTTCACCTCACATCATGTACACTCTATCACCATTTTCCCTTCAACCTCAACCAACATACCCCAATCCCTTTCTTACACAACTCCTTACCACTGTTTCAACTATGCAACATCAACTTTCCACCATTAGCCAAGGTCAATCCACTCCACTTATATATCATGTCCATAGTAGCCCCTTATCCTTATAAATTTTATATACCCGATGCCACAATTGATAGAAATGCCTCAGTTTGAGAAATATGGAGGAAAAGGAGACCCTGTCAACCATGTTAATTCCTATACCACTTTGTGTAGTGACTTCGTCCTTGATGATAAACTGTTAGCCAAACTATTTCCAAGGACCTTGAAAGACACTACCTTAGAATGGTTTTCCAACTTGCCTAATCATTCCATTTGTTCATTCAATGAATTAGTGGATGATTTCATAAGTCACTTTCAAGTTCACATGACACCTAAAAATATAATGACCGACCTTATGTGATGTAGAAAAAATATAGATGAAAAAGTAACAGATTTTATCTCACGATACCAATTTGTGTATGCTCAAATTGATGTCAAGATTCCTAATGCACATCTACAAAAGATGTTTATCAAAAAATTACAAACACACCTTCAGGATAAATTAACAATGATGAAATTCCCTTTGTTGATGCATTTATGCACAACATTGTGTGAATACCATAATTCAGTTTCAAGTCGTGATTCAAAATCCACTTTTAACTGAGCTGACAAACCTGAAACCAACAAAAATTCTGCAAACCAAATACAAGCTTTTTATAGTTTAATCCGCCTCCTCAACCTCAACCATAGCCAACCCAACCCATTCCAAATCAAGTGGCAGTTGTTAAAGCAATGGTGCCTAATACCTATGGGGACCCGAAGAGATTGTTTACTCCCTTACCCAATACCCTTCATAATACAATGAACCAATGAATCCAACAACACCTGCTAACTTTTCCACCTCTCTAACCACGTGATCCAAACCAACCTTTACCACCCACTTTCAAACCTAATCCTTATTGTCATTTTCATCTCCATAACGGAGATGACATTGAACATTGTAAGCTTCTAAAACATTTATTTCAAGACCTCATTGATTCAGGCCATATATCCATTATAGGTGTTAATGATCAAGGCAATAAGTCCATTGCACCCCCTAACCAAAAATTGCAAATTTTCACTAATCCCATGCCTAAACATACTACCTCATTTGTCAAGGCTATTGAACCTTCAACCACTAATGTAATGACCATTGATACAAACAATGAACAACATGATTTACCTACCCCTGTTACTATAGAAAGTCTTATGGATGAGCTTGTAGCTATGATAGATGTCATCCCTCATAAGGGCCAAACCACTAAGTCTCTTGATATCACCTTTTCTTCTAAAGATATACTACAAAAACTTCATGATGGTCCTCTTTACATAGCTGGTAGAATCTATAATAAACCCACTAATGGGATATTAATAGATCCCACTTGTGGTGAGAACATGATCATAGAGGAGTTTCTAGTATTAGATGAGCTATATCAAGATGAATATAATACACCAACTACATGGATTAAGACACATATTAGTTTTGCATGCCCTATGATCGGATCAATCATGCTACCCTTACAAATAAGACCTAAAAATTTTGAGGTAAAATTTTCAATTATTCAACAATTTGACCAATTTCGTTTGTAGCTAGGCCACCTTGGCTTCACTCAATAAAAGCAGTCTCTTCAGTTGTTCACAAGTGTTTGAAGTTTCCACATGACAATGAGATAGTCACCATACAACATAGTTGCTTTAATCCTTTATCTTCCAAAGGTAATTTTTCATTAGAATCCTTTTGGCCTACACCTATGGAACCTATCATACTTAGAAAGGACTTCTTTTTCATTGCTTATAAAAAGTTTAAAGCCAAAAATATAGCCGAATTATCTCTTCGTAACTCGTCCCCATCCACTTCCAAAACACCTATCATAGATGAAACCATGCTTCAACCCGAGTCTTACATTGAGCAAACCATGCAACCTCCTGAACAAACACCCCTTGATACTTGCCTACCATCATTTAAATGACGAAGGGAAAATGAACCCAATCCTTTCATGACTCCTCACCTTAAACAAGTTTATAAATCCAAAGAGAAAGTGGTTGATCCATCCTCTTCAGTTTGTTCTGTTCTTCCCTCTTCAAAAGTAGCCCAACCTCTGATGGCTCAATCTACTCTTACACCTCAACAATTCCAAAATATAATTAATGAAACCATGGTGCTAGGGAATGAAGGCATCGTCATCATCTCCTTTCTCGTCAATCTTGCATAGAAGAAGATAACAAAAATCAACCTTTACCTTTTACTGAAGTAATAGATGACCACCCTCCTTCTCCTGACCTACTAAATGATAGTCCGGTGCAACCTTCGTAACAAATGGAATGAATCCAACAACCTCTGATTTTGATCCATCCATCCTTAGACATCATGCTTCATCCTCTTGTCATTAATCTTGATGATGATGTGACAATCACAAAAATAGATGAAGTGCATAACGATTTAAATTTTGTATTTTCATCAACAATGAGCTTAAATGATGCATCCTCTCCACCAAGAGAAGAACCGGGTACAACTCCTGGTTCAGCACTTGCAATTCTTCCTTTGGATAGTCAACTTCCCTCGCATTACACTGAACATGATTGGGAGGCAAATGACCTGTTAGATGGTTGACTTGCATTCACCTAAATTTCATTTTTTATTTTCTCTTTTTGTTTTCGTTTTCATGTGTGTATCATGTTACCCCATATCATGTGTTTGATGTTCCCTCTCTTCGTACACTTCTTCTATTTGTATCTCTCTTCTTCTATATGTCATACATTCTCTTTTTCATTTTTTTTTTGTGTTCTCCTTTTGGGGATGACGCAAAGTGTAGAGATGCCCTATGTCTCTTCCATGCTGACCCACAAGGTCTTTGTCTTTTTCTCTTTTTTTTGTGTTTTCCTTTTGGGGATGACGCAAAGCATCGAGATTCCCTATGTCTCTTCTATGTTGACCCACAAGGTCTTTGTCTTTTTCTCATTTTTTTTTGTGTTTTCCTTTTGGGGATGACGTAAAGTGTAGAGACACCCCATGTCTCTTCCATGTTGACTCACAAGGTCTTTGTCTTTTTCTCTTTTTTTTTTGTTTTCCTTTTAGGAATGATGCAAAGTGTAGAGACGCCCTATGTCTCTTCCATGTTGATCCACAAGGTCATTTTCTTTTTCTCTTTTTGTTTTGTGTTTTCCTTTTAGGGATGATGCAAGGAATTGAGACTGAAATGTCTCCTTCATGTTAGCTCAAAAGATTTTTCATTTTCATTTCGCTTGTGTTTTCCTTTTGGGGATGATGCAAGGCATCGAGACTGTAATGTCTCTTCCATGTTGACCCAAAATAGACTTTGTTTTTCTTTCTTTTCACTCTCTTTGTGTCATTCTTCCAGTTCTATGTGCTTTGGGGATTGATGATAGTTCCACACTCTAGTTCTATGTGCTTTTGGGAATGATTGCAGCAATGAACATATTGACCGAAAATCCATAGATCCCTTATGTGTTTAGTGTGTTGTTTTCTTGGTGCCAACTCCCTTTCTTTTTTTTTCATTTTCATTGACATGATGCAACCTAACTTCGAAACATATGACTTGACATAGGGATTTCCAAGTTAGCTCTCATGTCTTGTTTTCCTTTTGCATTTTCTTTCCTATGCTACTTTAAAGTAATTGCTCATAGAACGATGTGTAGAAATTCCTTTAAAGTGGGGGCCATACATTACCATTAACTCATTTGCATTCTTGGTTCCTAGTACAACCTTGTCATTTATATAATGTGTTTGTCATTTTGTCTATGACATTGGGTGTGATGTCCTTCATAAGTGTGATCTATCTCAACATATTACATTCCTCTTGGTGGCTTGATGCAACACACAACATCCCTTAAGCTGTGAATATACTACTCTTTGATTGGTCCTCTCTTGGAGACATTAGGCACAATGTTCCCTAAGTGGCTAACCTTGCATGAACTAAACAAGACTCCTTTGAACTTCTTTTACATTTTACACTTTTTTCATTTTACATCTTTTAATTTTTTCCACCTTGCATAACACAACTTGCATGACTATGGTATGTTTTCTTTTTGTTTATGAGAATTTTTCTTTGTGGCACCTTGTTAAAGTTATCAAAAAGTATAAATTTGGCATGGTTGAGAAGGAAGCCCACCTAGCGGCATGACTTTTCCCCATAGCCACTTTTGTGTTTGTGAGTGCATACCAACTAGCATATGTATCTTACCTTTTTGGGCTTTCTCACCTTGTGGACAACTTGTTTTGTGGCCCTAGAGTGAGTACATTTGGTCCTCACTCGGTAGACTGTCATGTGTTCTATTGCCCCATAGTGAGTATTCATTCTCTTTTTCAAACAAGCAGCCTAGATATAATGCACAACTAGTTGGATTGACGATTGAAGCTTCATCTAATTCATCTCAACACTTGTGTTTTCATTTGTTCTTTTTCTTAGAATTCCATGGTATCTTCATCCTGGGGGCTTGATCATCCCTCTTGATCATTTCCATTCCATCTTGCTAACATAAGTGCATTTGAACCCTCCTCTCAATGTTCATGGCTACTTTAGTGTGAGTTTGAAGCAAGTTCATCCTGTCACTAAAGTGGGGGGCAAATGTGCCATAGAAATATGGCCCCTTGTCATTTTCATGGCCTTTTAGGTCTTGTTTCATTGTATTAGAACTATGTTTCTCTCATTTTATGTTGTGACATGGCTTGAACATTCTTATTTAGGTACTAAAACTCAAAGAACAATGCCTTCTAAAGGTGTTGTGAAGTGTTGTAAGAAATTTATACGTTCTTCTAGACTCTATTAATTATAATTCACCTAAAAATCACCTTTTTATTCATCAACAAGTCCTATTTTGAAGTGTTCTAAAGTCTTGTAACAAGCTTTCACGCTTTTATAGGCACATCTGCATTATTTATCCCTTTTTCATGCTTTATTTGACCCCTTTATGCTCTCATATGCTTAAATAAGTGTATTTTTGAGTATTATCCCGACAAAAAACATTAAATACAACATATTTCATGACACTTTTTTTTCCTAGGTGGGACCCATTTGCCATGGGTGGCAAATGAGACCCCCTTGGCCCCAAATTCAAAATATTTTAAATTTCCTCTTGGGATTTTATTCAAAATCACTTGATGTCAGCCTATGATGAGGTATGAATAGGTAACTAAGGCACAAGTGTGTATAAATATGTGATTTTCACTTGAATTTACATCTCCTCACTCATTGAAGCATTTAATCTCATATTTCAAGCATTCAAGCATTCTACAACATCAATTCAAGCACTATTCAAGCACTTTGAAGCAGCCATTCACATTACTTTAGATTTACATCATCAAGGGCTTGGTAAGTTGATAGGAATTACATGTTATTTTATCATTCCTTTGCATTTCATTATTTATTGAAGGTTTTATTACCAAAAACGGGGTTTGACCAAGGAAAAACCCTATTCACTAATCTTAAACACTTTTTCCCTTATTGCATGTTTGTTTGCAGACCTAGGTATGTAGATTTGACAAGATTTTAGGTGTTGAAGATTGGTTTACAAGTCAACTAGGTGCTTCATGTCAACTTAAGTCTATTTCAAGCTTGGAGAAGGTTTTTTATCCATTTTCTGTAGAATTGACTTTGGCAACCTGACAAGCAGTGATTTCTAGATCTAGTGTTGTAGAGTTGTCTCCTGATTTTTCAGAAATTTGGGAGAGGACTAATTCACCACTTGTGGAAAATGAGTCCCACCTAAGGACTAAAAATTTGAATTTTGTTAGATTCTGAATTGTGATAGACAAAAACCTTCTTCCGACAATTTTTCACTAGGAGGAGGACTAATTCGCCAACTTCGGCTAATGAGTTCCACTGTGAACAATAAATAATTTTAGTTAGCATCCACAACATTCTAGATTCATCATATTTTTCCTAGGTATACTTAGATTCATCCCTTTTCTTTTTGTTTTACACAATTTCTTCATTTACTTAGTGTTTTGCATATCATGGTGTGTTTTCAAAAATAGCTCTAATTTTATTTTTGCATTCGTTTTCATTTGTTTAGATAATTCAATTGCATTTATTTAATTTAATTTAGGTTAGAAAACATCACACATAACATTATTTGAATGAACTAGTTTGCTTTTTTGGCCTAATTATCTCCTTTTAAGTGAAAAACCCTCAAAGAGTTAGGGAAGTCCTAAGAGCCAAAAATCAACAGTTCAAAGCATAGTCTTCAAGCTAGAAAGGTGTAGTTTTGTCCTATAGAGGCACAATTTCAAGCTATAGAGGCACAAATTTTGGCTATAGAGGTGCAACTTTAGGATATAGAGGTGTAGCTTCACAAAAACCTACATAAAGGTGCCTTAAAATTATGCACATGCATCAGGAGATGATGCAAAAGCACAGTTTAATATTTTGAGACAAAATTTGATGATTTTTTGAAAGAGACAATAAAACAAGAAGAAAAAATGGTTGACTTGACTTTCAAGTTGATAAAGATATTTTTTTGTGATGAAAGTTGAATTGGTTCACTAGTTTTTAGACATGAAAACGTACCAAGTACAATAAAACAATCTATATTTATTCAAGTAATTTTGTTAACTTTATGTAGGGCTGCCTTCCAAAGGCATAATACCTTCAAATGAATGGGTAATAAGGGCATGAAAAGTTCATATACGAGATTTACACCCATTATCTTAGAAGGACAAGGTCCTACAAAGGAGTATGTGTCACCTCAACAAGAGAAATTACATGTTGATTAACTTAGGCATGATATTGTACCCTACACCACACTAAGAAAAAATTGATGGTATTAAAGGATTTTAAATATAAGGATCTTAGTAGATATATGAATGGAGAGCCCATTTGATAGTGCAAAAATCAAGAGGTTGAGAAAGAATAAATGAAAACAAAGGAAGATAAAAGCAATACAAAACACAATACATTCACCTAGAATATTTTATTCTCTCCTTGTTGAGTGGAAATTAAGTGCACCCTAATTCCATTTGATTTTCTCTTTGATGTTGATATGTGGATTTATTAATACCATAGTTTAACCTTGATATTAATTGATGATGATAATGATAAGATTGATTCAATAGATATTTTTATAGCATGTAGGTATGACAATCAATTCTAGATGATGTATTAGGCTGTATTAGGTGAAATGAAGGATGAGAGCCTCTATATATAGAGTCTTGAAGAGGAAAAATGAATGGCTATAAATGATTGATGTTGGATGGATAAGATTGAATGAGGATTAGGGTTTTGATATTAAAGGATACAATTATATGACAAGTGACAAATGATGGATAGGATTTATGGTTAGGATTAAGCTAAGGAATTTTATTTTTATGACAATGGCTAGGATTAAGAGGTTAACTAAGATGAATGGATAGGATGAAAGGATAGTTTTATTTTTGTAGGTGTCTAGGTTCAATGAATCTAGACAAAAAAATAGATACACATGTACTAAGCATTTTCACAACATAGTTTTCTCTATTTATCAAAATTTCTCAAAAGCACATGGAAACAAAGCACTAGAGACACCATCTTAGCACATTACATAATTATAACACATCTCCAGACACTAAAAGATAGAGATAGGTCCATGTACTCACAATAATTTCTCAATATCTCAACTATACATGCACAACCAAAGATATTCCATACAGGAACCAACTTGAACCATATATTTTTGGGGTTTGGGATGCTATGACTCTCTTTCTCAATTAGAGTTTTTCACCTAAAGGAGAGAGATAAAACCCATACAAAATATAGGTGGTTCACTCAAACTAATGCAAGTATAATGGAAACGTGCCCAAATGCAAAGATCTAAATGCAAAAAATTGAAGAATGATGTTGATTATTAATTAAAAACTATTGAAATGTAATATGTTTGAAAACATATTGTGTAATGTAGAAAGACCTAAAGAATGACCTAGAAATGTAAATAAAGCCAAATAAAAAGGAAAATATGTAAAGGGTATGCACTTGGAAATGCATTAAAGACTGAAAATATCTCTGAAACTCTGAAATTGCTACTTTTTAGGCCTGGTGGGATTCATTTGCCATTTTGGGACTCATTCATCACCACTGGAGGACGAGTCTCGTTTTGTTGAAAGTGTCCCAAGAGCAAAATTTTGGACTAAAACTTTGCAAGCCTCTAAATATGAATGAAATAATCCCTTTCCCATTGATTTCATGTAGATTGCATGGATATTTTTCCCTACATCTAAGTTTTCATGATTCTTGACAACTTTTCATGACAACTTTGACAACATTTGTAACTTTCTCATTTTTGGCACTTTTCTTCAATCTGCAAACTTGTGATCACACAAATAAGAGAAGGAGAAATGTTGAATGTTAGGACATGAAGGTTTCTCTTGGTCAAATACCTTTGAAGGTAATTAAACTAAATGAAGAAGGAATGTAAGGATGCATGAAACAATGGAGTTAATACCTTGACATGATGTTGGATCTTGAATTTCTATAGAAAAAGATGAAGATTCTACCCTTGAATGTCTGAAGAGTAATCTTGAATAACTTGGAGTGATAAAACCCTAGTTTTCTTGACTTGAGATGGAAAAATGATGAATGAGTTGTAGAATGAGTTAAGAGATGTAAATTAGGGTTTAAATACTTATATTTATAGGCATTCCACCTTATTTACCCATTAATTGGATTCCTAAGGCCGACATGAAAGAATAATAAACTTAAATTCTAGTTTTTCTAGCTCAAAATGCAAAAATAGCCCAAATGGGATTGATTCTCCACCTTGGGAAAATTAGTCCCACCTGGCATGGACTCATTTGCCACAGATGGAAAATTAGTCCCAAAGGGACCCATTTCCCAGCTTTGTTGTTGGGGAATTGGGAATTTTTGTTCTTATGTTGATTTCATTGAGTTTTTGATCAAATTATGCCTCAAGATTCATAATTTGGGGTAATAGGGGCCTATTAGTGATGATGTAAAGGTCAATTAGGGTTTGGGACAGAAAATTCAATGTGAAAGTGTGATTAAATACACTTTACAACACAAAAATGAGGTCCACTTAGCCTAGAAAGGCACTACATCCAATATGAATGTGTAAGACAAATTACAATACTTGATTATAATTATGTTTAATTTACAAGCCTTCTAGATCGATGCGAAGATCCAATTAAAAAAAATTTATAATGTTGAATTAAGGGAAAATGGGTTCATTAAGTCTAGAGAGGTGTGAAACTCTTTTACAATACCTTTACAAGACATGAGTAAATGCATTTTCAAGGGTCCAAGACCTAATGTGAATGTGTAAAACACCTCACAACACTGAATCAAGGCCTCATTAAGTCTAATTTATCATCAATTATTACCAAATGAAGCAAGAAATACTTTTTTCTATGGTACATTTAGCCCCCACTTTAGTGAGAGGGTGAACTTGCTTCAAAATCACACTAAAGTAGATAGTCAAGAGAGATCCAATCATGCCAATGCTAATGATCTAGGATAACAAAGATCAAGGAAGCAATCAAGCCCCCAAGATTCAAGATCCTAAGTCAAACCAACATGAGTGTGAAAGGACACACACAAGATGAATGATTTGCAACAAGATAAAATACATGATCACACAATAAAAAGAACTAGAAAGAAGGGAAGAGTGAAAATAAAAATGTGGATGAAGCTTCAATCATTTTTGCAACACATTGTGGATCAAATCTAGGCTATTTTTCCAAAAATACATACTCACTCTAAGGTGAAAAAATTCTTGGTTGTCCACCAGGTGAGAAGTCCTAAGTAAACTCACTGTGGGGCCACAAAACTTCTAGTTGTCAGCATGGTGAGAAATCCACAAGGTGGATATGGGGAAATTCATGCCTCAAAATGGGCTTCCTGCTCAACCATACCAAAGTTATACTTCTTGATAACTTAAATAAGGTGCCATAATGAAAATGGTTTTCAAGCCCTATAAGGTAAGCAAAACTTCGTATTCTTGACACTCGTAGACAAACAGGATGGAACCATAGGCATGCAAGGTGGCCATATAACAATTTTTGTAAATGAAAAAATAGTGTAAGGTGTACTCAAAGGGGTTTTGCTTAGTTCATGCAAGGTATCTTCTTAGGGAGCACCAGGCCTAATGTCTCCAAGAGAGGACAAGTTAAAGAAATATCAAGCTCTTGGAGGGAATCAAGCCCAAAGACCCTACCAAGAAAAGAACTCGTTGCAAGAAGAAAGATATCGAGCAATGAAATGTGAGTGGTGATGTATGCCCCTACTTTAAAGTGGTTATGAACACTAGTACTATGAGAAATTGCTTTAAAGTAGAAGGAGACATGAGAGCTTATGCGGAAAGCCCTATGCCAAGTCATATGTTTTTGATAAGCTACATCATGAAAATGGCCATATGTCACATGTGAACTAGCTTAAGGCATGCCATCCACATCCCAAGCTTTCTCTTATATGTTCATGAATGGTTAATGGCTACCCAAAGGAGGCAACGACAAGTGACATATGAGGACAGGGCTACTTATCCCCTTATCCCTACTTAGTGTAGTACAAGGGTGAGCTGAAATGATGGATGAAATGCATGGTTGAGTGAAAATCAACATCAATTAGAGCGATTAGGTGCCCCCACATAAGGAAGAACACAAAACTCCTGAAGGTGTTGTATTTTACTACTCAAAGCCTTACATTCATTAGAGGAATGACCATGAACTCTATGAAAGGCACAAAATGAAGTCTTATAATAGCATTTCTTTTGGGTCCATGGAGGGAGAGATATCAGGTGATCTTGGAGGAGTCTCAACAAGATACCCTCTTGATTAATGGTAGAAGGTGGTCTTGTAGTTTGTGACAAATATATTTCTTGCTTAGTACAAGATTTCATACCTACACAAGACTCTTTAGATTGCGAGATTTTGTTTTCACTCTTATAGGAGGAGGGAAAATCTATTGAATGCAAATATTTAGTGCTATGCGAGATGACATTGATGTTAAGTGAAGAGTTCTTTGTGTATTTTTGTTTGGGAGAAATATTAAGACTAGTACTATCGATTAGCTAAGGATGTACTGATGAGAGGCTCATAATACATTTATTTGAATAATTTCATGTTAAAAGACTTGTTATTTTTGTTAATTAACATGACTGGCAGTAGATTATAGATTAACATATTTACTTACTTTGCTTTAGGTTTAGCTAAATTAGTGGATATATTTGAAGTAATGGTTTATGATTAAATGTGTTACTTTATGGTGATATTAGTGAGATAATTATGCTGCATTGATCTTTCACTACCATAAATTGCTATCCTTTTCTTAAGGGTTTTGAATAGGGTATTTTAAAGATTGATGATGTGGTTAAAATATCTATTGAATCAAGGGAAATTATAACCCCATTGATGGGCCCTACTAGATGATAAATCACTCAAGTCCAAATCAACTTCCTTTTACTCGGTTGTGGAAATTCTACTTCCAGCGCCAATTTGGTATATTTCTCTATGTCTTGCTTTAGTCCAGTTTCAGTTTTGCTTTACTTTTGTTTTGATATTTAGCTAGGAACCTTGAATATTTGAAGTTAATCACCATGTTGTAATTCAATAAGGATATGTTTATAAATATCCATGTTTTAGTTTTAGAAAGGAGTTAGATAATTTTCAACAGATTATGTAATCAATGGCAATGCTTTTTTTTGTGTTCTACTTTCATCAGTTTGAGTGAAAGCAAGAAGTTAACTCAATCATAGTGTTAAGAGATCCTACCTGAGGAAGAGTAGGGCCCGATCAACCTTTGGGATCGATCTTGTGTTGGTATTTTACTAAGTTATGTTATTTCTGATCATTGATATTAAATCTGAAGTGTGAGAGGTTAATTCTAGAATGATAAGCTATTGTATTGTTTTTCTGTTAGTAAATGATAAATTTGGATAGTTACTTATATTTGAATACCTTTTGAATTTCTTTTATCATAGTTAGATTAAGTGGTTAGAATCATTATAAGTTTTATTACATTAATTAGATTTAGATGTTGTTTGAAATAATTAAGTTTAGTAATTATTTGTTTAGTCTAATTAGAAGCAATGATGGAGAATTATGAAAATATAGAATTGAAGTTAGTACAAAATTTGTTCATGGAAATTAGTGTTTATGTTTTCTAGATTAATTATCATTTATTCGCAGTTCAATTTTGTTCTTAAAATAGTATTTAAATTTCAACAAATCTTAAAATAGATTTCCTTTAAAGAAAAATACAATTAATTTGGATTTCATATTTTAAATTAAGGATTAAAATAGATGTTAGTCTTCTCCATGAATCGGTCACAATCAATTTTAATGAAGTTAGGAATAAGTCAACAAAACTTTAGTTTATGAAATAAGATAGAATAAATCCTTAGGAATTAGTCGCTACAGTTCAGCTCTTGAGAGCTGCTGAAGAGCTCCTGAAAGCTCCTGAAGGAGCTAAATCAATACCTGAAGTCACTATTTACAGTGCAAAACCCCCCCAAAATCTATGAAAACCATCCTTATCACATATAGCTCTGAGACACACCCGGTTCAATATATGATTGATTAAATGAGGCAAGTTGTGACATCAACGACCTTGCCCATCATTTTTGGTGTTGTTGCCAAGGATTAAACAAGATTTGGATATTAAGTGAGAAGCCTTAGTGTTAATCAGGAAGATTGACTTGAATTGTGGATGAGATGAAATAGAGACCATCCATGGAGGTTTCTTCCATGAAATGTCAATTTTAGAAGAAATCTTGATTTTGATTAGGAAGATATTGAATAATACCAAATCAAAAATCAAGAACAACAAATGGAAAATCAAGAAGATAATAGAGATCCATTTCAAGAAGAAGACATGGGTGAACAACCTAAGCAACCACCAGCTAATAGGACCTTCTCTTTTCCTATCAATCTTGAATGAAAGATTGGTGAACCTCCTATGAAAAATATCTCACCTTTGGTTTTTCCTACCTTTAAAGGAAAAACATCTAAGGATCTTGACCAATTCCCTTTTGAGTTCAAAGTTTTGTGCCAAACCTATGATTACACAAAAAATAATCAAAATTTGAAGTTGTTTCCTTCTACATTGAAGGAATCATCTTTACGATGATTCACCATGGGATTAGGCATAGGAGCAATTGCAACTTGGCAAAAAATGGAGACTGAATTCTTGGATAAGTATCAAGACTATTGTAGAGTAAGGGATAGAAAGGAGGAATTGTTTTGAATAAGGAAAATGGAGGAAAAATGTATAGAAGACTATGCTGATAGGTTCCAGTTTGTGCACTAGAGGTGTACTAATGGACTAGATAATGAAATTATCAAAAAAATATGCCTGAGAGGAATTGATGATGAATCAAGAGAGTCCTTGAATCTTATGGGAAAAGGGGACATTAAAAAACTCTCTTTGGAAGAAATTGTCAAGATATGTAGAAACTACTCTAGAACTAGGGTAGGGACTAGAAATTCTAGAAGAAACATGGCTCATACCACTGACGTGTTAGAAGTAATGGAGAAATTAGAAAACATGAAGATTGACGTACTTCTTGATCTCAATATGTAAGGAGATAAGAAGACCACTGAACCATTGTATATTTATTACTCCAAGTGTAGGGGAAAACACCTTTTAAGAGAATGTCCATTGAATCAAGTTGAAATCTATGAGATTTGTGAAAAAACACACCTAACAAGTTCCTGCAATATATTGGATGGGATAAAAAGCAATATGAAGAAACCACCAGTGGTTGAAGAGGAGCTTAATTATGTTGGCCAAAGACCTCAAAACACATGGTATAATGGAAATCAATGAAAATATGGTTCTTAATCAAACTGGGATCAAAACCTTGGCAGAACCAAAACCAATGAAGCCCCCAATATTAGCCACAACCACCACCTACATATTGAGGACAACCTAAATGGCTGAATCCCCAATGGAACCAATCATAGTGGCAAGATAATTTGCAGCCTCAATGGCAATCAAATCAACCATCATGGCAACAAAACTAGATGCAGTTCCAACCATGGAAAAACCAAGGGCAAAAATGTCCCTAGGGATAAACAACCCTTGTGATAAATGCTTCTAATTCCACTAATGACTAGGTGAGTCAGCCTCAATTACCAACTCAGCCAGTTGCAAATCCCAGAAATACTCGTAATGATGCAACTCCCCCTAACTTGAACGTAATTGATGCAAATGATATTCAACTGAGAGATCATATTGTTCAATCTAAACCAATAAAAAAATCTCAAGAAGATGGAGAAGAAATTGACACTTCAACAGAAATGAAAAAAATTGAAGAGGAACAAAACATCATCCTGAAAACTCTCAACCAAGCTACCTGAATGTTGTCGATTCTCAACTTCTTTGAGAGTTGAAGAAAGTAAAAACTGAAATTCTATTGTTGCAAGCAATTAAGGACATACCAGAGATAAACCAGTTAGTCAAATCTCTCTACATGAAAAAGCCCAGGAAGAAAGAAGAAGCTACCTCCCAAAATACAAATAGGAACAAAACTGATTGATGTATTATAAAGATGATTGCTTCCTCAGAAATATAATGACCCTGGAAGTCCAGTAATAACTTTGAGTATAAATGGAGTGGAGGTTCACAATGTCCTAATTGATTTAGGAGCGACCATAAATGTTATCACATCTGATATAGCGGAAATGCTAGGAATAACAACTATTCAGCCAACAACAACTGTTCTATAGTTGGCTAACCAATCAACTACAAAACCAAAAGGTATTATAGAAGAGATCATGGTTACCATTGACACATGGGATTACCCAGTTGAATTTTTGGTTCTTAAAGCCAAAATAAAAGATTCTAGATATCCAATCATCTTAGGTAGACCTTGGTTGGCTACTACTATCGCTTTAATTGATTATAGATCTGGAAGCATGATCATATCAAATGGTCAAAAATAGAAAGAATTGTCACTTTATCCACCAGCACAACCATCAATTTGGGTGGATGAAGAGTTAGATTTAGAAGGTGATGGTATTATGGAGTTATCCATCGTTACTATAGTTGAACATGTTCAAGAATGTGAGGAACAAGAGTTTACATCAGAAATTGAAAAAGAAGATTGTCAAACAGCATTACATGAACGGCACTCTTGTCCTCTGAATACACTTGTAGAAAAATTCATTGATTCCACCAAAGACACCAAAGAGATTACAACTTAGCTAGAGATAAACCTCTCAATATAAATTCATCTTTATCCCCAACTCAGGAAAAATAATTGAAGGAAATTTTAGAAAAAAACACAAAAGCATTTTCTTGGGAGTATATTGATATGAGAGGAATTCATCCTTCCATCTATAGTCATCACATTTACATAGAGGATGTTAGACCAATTAGATAAGGACAAAGGCGTATCAATCCTATTCTTTGTGACATTGTTAAAAAAGAAATTGGGAAGCTGCTTAATCTAGGATTCATATACCCAATCTTTGATAGTCAGTGGGTCTCTCCACTGGTTATAGTCCCCAAAAACAATGGTAAATAGATTATCAAGAATATAATAAATCCACAAAGAAAGGCCATTTCCCATTGCCATTCATAGACCAAGTACTAGAGAACCTCACAGAAAGAAACTACTTCTCATTTCTTGATGGCTTCAGTGGATATAACCAAATCCAAGTAGCCCCTGAAGATCAAGACAAAACTACCTTTACCTATCCTTGGGGTACGTACGCATATACAGTCTTACCATTTGGACTATGTAATGTGCCAACTACATTCCAAAGAGTTGTACTTGCAATATTTGCATATTTCACCACTTCCTGTGTAGAGATTTACATGGATGACTTTACAGTCCATGCTAAAACATTTGATAAAGCATTAGAAAAATTAGAAAAGGTTTTACAACACTATAAAGATCATAGGTTATCACTCAATCTTGAGATCCCTAAGAACCGAACTGGTGTATGAAGTTTTCTTGGGCATGCTTGATATTACAAAAGATTTATAGAAGGATTTAGTAAAATTACAGCACCATTGTTTACACTACTCAAGAAAGAGGAGGAGTTTGTATGGACTAAGGATTATTAAAAATTCTTTGAGACAATTAAGATAGCTTTAACAACTTCTCCCATTATCAAAGGACCAGTTTGGGGAGAACCTTTTCACATTCATGTAGATGCATCTAATTTGGCTATTGGAGTAGTATTAGGACAAAAAGATGACAATGATCTCATGCATGCAATTTATTATGTTACCAAAAACTTAAATCCTACTGAAAGAAACTAAACAACAACAAAAAAGGAATTTTTAGCCATAGTATATGCAATAAACAAATTCAGTCATTGTATTATAGGTTACAAAGTTTACATACATACAAACCATGTTGCAATTAGATATCTGATGAATAAGGCTATATTAGGTGGACACATTATCAGATGGTTACTATTATTATATGAATTTGATGTAACTATCATCAATAAGCAAAGAAAAGACAATGTTGTTGTTGAATTTCTTTCAAGAATTTTTTTGCAAGATAATCAAGAACCAGTGGATGATACATTTCCTAATGAACATTTATTTGCTATATCCATTCATCCACCATGGTTTGTTGATTTGGAAAATTACCTTCTAATAGGGAAGTACCCAAGTCAATTCAGCCATAAACAAAAAAAGAGGTTAATTCGTGAAAGTTCCAAATTTCAATGGATTAATGGTCTTTTATTTAAATTGTGCCTTGACAATGTTTTACGTAGATGTGTAACTAAGTTAGATGTATATGATGTAGTACATGCTTGTCACCATGAGCTTGAACGAGGACACTATTCAATTGTGAGAATAGTTCACAAGATCTTAGGAGCTGGCTACTTTTGGCCATCAATGACAAATGATGTTTCATTCTTTGTCAAAACTTGTGATGAGTGTCAAAGGATGGGAAGACCCACGCCAACCATGGAGATGTCATTTTAGCCACAAATAGCTCTAGAACCATTTGAAAAATGGGGCATCAATTTTGTGGGACTAGTAGATCCACCCTTGTTTGTACCAATTATGCAACAAAATGGGCTAAGGTGAAAGCATTACTAGTAGCAAAACAAGATAAAATTACAGATTTTTTGTACAAGAAAATTCTCCAAAGATTTGGTGCACTGAGAGAGATTGTTTTAGACCAAGGACCATAGTTTGTATCAGCAAAGATGGAAGCATTTTTGTAGAGATACCAAATAACTCACAAAAAATATTCACCATATCACCCTCAAGCGAATGGAAAAGTGGAGGTCACAAATAGAGAGTTAGAGAATATTTTGACAAAAATAGTTTCTTTAAGGAAAATAGACTAGGTAGATAGGCTAGACGAACCAGTATGGGCCTATTACACCATGTGGAAAACAACAACTAGGTTTTCCCCATATGAACTTGTGTATGGAAAAAAACCAGTCATGCCAATATAATTTGAATTAAAAAAAATGAAAATAACAATAGAAATTAGAATTGATTTACTTGAATCTGAGAAGAGTATAATTTTGCAACTCAACAGACTTGATGAAATGAGAATGGAGGCAATCCAGCATACTAAGGCGATTTAGAAGCAAAGAAAGGAATGGCACGATAAACATAGTGTCCAGACAGTTCAGAGAAGGAGATTAGACATTGTTATTTGACTCCAGGTTTGAAAAGTTTAAGGGGAAGTTCCATACTAGATGGTTAGGACCCTATGAGATAAAACAAGTATTTGAAAAAGGAGTTGTCTAATTGGTTATGATTGATGGAGAAAATAGAGTCATGCTAGTTGATGGACATCGATTGAAAACTTATCATAAGTTGGCAACAAAGGAGGAATTTCTAGACGAAGTGCAACATAGAATTGAAATTTTCTCATGGAAGAAATCTCTTCCATGAGAGAAGATCTTTGAACCTTGGGTATGTGTATGATCATCATGGAAAAAACAGACCCTTAAGTGGCAAAAAATTCAGAAAAATTATAGTTAGGCAACTTGACATAAAAATTTGAATAAGTTATCTATATTATTTCAAAACTATGTAAGAATAGAATCTATAGAAAATTGAATGTAGTTTCTAAACTACTAGCTTCGTTTAAAAAAGAAAAAATCTATTTGGTGAAAATTTGAAATTTTAATGTAGTAGTACTTAAATTTTAGGGAAAAAATAAGAAGTAGGTGTCTGTCTGACCACCCTAACCACAATAAAATGATAATATTTTTTTATAGTCATGTCTTGATGTGACGTATACTTTTTTGTAATTTTTTTCTTAGTAAATAATTAATTATGATTTTTTTATTACAACTTTTAAAAAATATAAAAAAGCTCATATGTCTGACCACCTTAACTTGGTCAAAACTTCATGAAATTCAATTTTTCTTTTTTAATCATATAGTATGCGAAGCGTAGAGTGTGGTGCATGTTTTAGATTCAAAAAATGTGATACCGTTTGAATGTTATAGATTTTTTTCAATCAGCCTATCAATCAGGACTTTAGTCCTAATTTGAATAGAAAATGAATAATAATTACTTATTAAATTCAAAGTAAAACATAATTTATATTGGTGGAAAGTTGAGAATCTCCTTTAAAAACCCTTTTCATTTCATCAATTTTGGGTATAAAAATGTCGTCAGCCACATACCCATCATATTACAACTTTTTGGCCCATCATGATCCTGCACATACCCCCTTTGAAGAAGGCATGAATAAACAATGTAGATTGAAGTAAATTGAAAACCACTAAAAAGGGAAGTAAATTGAAAACCAGTAAATGGTGGTTTAATTTCAAAAAAAAAAAGATGACTAAAAACCAATAAATGATAGTCTATCTAAGTTAACTCCTAACAACTCCTGAAGGTCCCTAAATAGCTCTTGAAAAGCTCCTAAAGACCTATAAAGATCTTGAAGGTTGAGAACTTTGAAAACTATGTTTGGCTCGATAGCTTTTGAAAACTCCTAAAATTCCAAGACTCCTGAGAGCTCCTCAAGTACCCCTATAGAGCTCCTAAAGACCCTAAAGATTGAAGACTCTATTTAGCTTGATGGCTCCTAAAATTCTGACTCCTGAGAGCTCCTAAAGGCTCTTGAAGAACTCCTTAAGGCTCTTGAAGAAATCAAAGGATTGCAATAAATTAATGTGTTGATTTAATGTGAATATTATTCTCAAATATTATTTTCTGAGGTAGTTAGACTATTGTAAATTAGTTAAATATTTATAAATCTAGACATCTTTGTCATATTGTTGTTAATAATGGTAATAAATGCCTTTTAATCATTTCAAAAATTAGTAAGATGGTGGATATAAAGAATGATGTGACATTTGATGATGTTAGTAGTAATAATAGATCTTGTTATGATTCGCCTGTCTTTTCAAAAATCTTCCCAAGTATATGTTGACATGTGTAAAAGATGTCGCCAACCTTGTGAATTAAATTGCAACTTCATTTTTTCTGGTGTGTGAATCATCCAAAGTAGTAAAGGAAATCAATTTAGAAAATTAATGGCACGTCATGTCATTTTAAAAATGGCTGCTCCAAAAACAAGGAAAACTCATTCCACATTTTGTTAAGTAATTCAGTTTTCCAGTTACGTTTGCTAGTAAAGTTTGCCATTGTTGAATTTTGCCATTGTTGACATACAAAGATGGGGAACAAAAGGAATATTGAGCCTGTGAATTTCACTCCTAATTTTGAAACCAAGAGATTATTAGCAGAAGTTGGATGGCTGGATTTTGTAATGCAGTATGAAGGTTTTCAACCGGAAATGATTGAAGAATTTGTTAGAAATTTCCTTATGAATGTCACTAGGGTAAGGGAAGAAATCATTAAGGTCACTCCAGAGACAGCAAGGGATGATTAAAATTTGAGAAATTGGTGGCTGCATTTCACCAAGAGCCAGAAAGAAGGTCAAAAATTCAAATTCACAAAGGAGACCAACATGGAATAGCTCGTAGCAATTTGGAAGAGACATGGAGAACTGTTGCAACGTGGCTAATTAAGTTCTTCACCTATGCAGGATAGTATGACATGATATTGGGTCCGAGAATGTGGATGCTAATACATTAGAGGTATGGATAGACAAGACCTTCTGCTAAGATAAATCTGCCCACATTTTTGTTCCAACAAATTGCAAACATGATTTTGAGGGTAAAGTCTAGGGGTGAATCTTTTATCAAATACCAGGGATTGATTCATTTAATAATTAAGCATCACTTTTTAAAGAAAGAAACTAGGAAATAGGGATGGTTAGAATATTTGTCTGAACTTGTAGAAAAGAAAAAGGGGAAACTCACAAATGGACCCATAGCTAAATAGTCAAAAATTGAGAAAGGAGAATCTTCCAAGAAGAGGGGGAAAAGAAAAGCAAAAGAAAGATCTAGGGTAACCCATACTAGTTTGAAAAGAGGAGAGAAGAAGTACATGAGGAAAACCCTAGCCATGATGAAACTGTTGTGTCCACCCCTGAAGAGACACCTATAATTTAGACCCCTATTCTGAAAATCCCTATAAAAACTATTGTAGGCCATTAAGAAACCCATACGCCAGTACATTCTCTTGAGTAGCCTCAAAGCCCCCCTGAAGGCCCAATGTCGACTCCTAAAAGAACCCCTGTTGTTGAAATCCATGACTCTGCTGAAGAGTATGAGACACAATCCAAATAACAAGAAGCATTAGAGGAATTTGAAGAAGAGGAAACTGTGAGATCCCCTAAACCTTCTCCAAATTTTGAGCAAAGAAAATGAAAAGAATCATTTATTGAAGAAGAAGAATCCCATGAAAAGTTGAATGAAGAAAAGTTAGAAATTGAGGAATTATTGAGGGCTATGAAAATGTCCTGATTAGAAGCTGAATTAGAGCAAGAAAGTAAAAATATGAAATTCATTCAAAAGAAATTGAGAAGAAAATAAAAAGAATTGCAACAATCCTTCAACAAAAATTAGGAATTGGAAAGGAAAATTAAACACAATGAAGCAAGATATAGAGAGAAATTAAATAAAATTGAGGATTCCCTACAACAAGCTAGTGTATAGGCATTAGCGATTGTTAAAGAAATTCAAAATTAAAAGAAGAATTGCAGAAAAAGGAAGAAGAATTAAAACAACAATCTATGTGGTTTTATTCACAAGAAGCCTCCACTTCTGTGGCCCCATCAAACTATCTTTCCCTACCTTATATTACCTCTTATATCTCTTCCATTCCATCAGATGTTCCTCCTTCAGCCCAGCCTAGATATCTCTCCCTGGCAGCCTTGAAATTCAAGGAGGAAATTTAAAAGTTGAAAGAGTAGATACAATAGTTAGAGGAAGAAAAAAATGAGATTAAAAGAAGACTTCAAAAAATAGTAGAAATAAGTTCTGGGATACTTTCCATGACAAGACCAGTAGGGGTGTATGCTTTGTTTCTTAGAGAAAGGTTTCTTGAATGGAAGCTTAATCAATTAATCTTAGGAAGAGGCCTGTATTATCACAGTGATAAAGATTTTCTGCAGGATTACTTTCATAGCCACCCTGACATCCAAATCAAATGTGCAACTTTTTCCAAGATTAATTTTTAATGGGGGATAATGATGAATCTATGTTAAATATTTATGTTGGTGAGCTACAAATCGGATCATTTGTTTCTTTTTTGCAAAATCAAATAGAATGGTCAAGTAGAATGGACAAATATAAGGAAGCACAACCAAGGTATGGCTTTCCAATGAGGCCCTGAATGCCTCATGCAGAGAAATATATCAAAGCAGTAAGATTAGTGGTAAGGCTCAATCACATTAATCCTCTTTATATTTCAAACTTGCTCAGTAGTATTTCTGCATTCCAGAATATTGAGGGAACACTTCCACTATTGGCAATACAATCCTGTGAAGTCTAAAGAAGAGAACCAATAAGTCCAAACAGTATCAAGAGGAGTTTGATAAGAATTAGACATGTGATTACTTTGATTGAACAACAAAGAGAATTTTGGGTCGGCATGAGATTTAGAATGTCGATTATCATTATCCAAGCCCCAAAACTCAAAGAATCAACCAATATACCTTAGGGAGTGTTAAGACCATAGTTTGAAAAGTTGAGAAAAAACCATGGCTTTGCACTCAATAGCAGATTTCCACACCAGTATAAGGAAGGAGAATTCGATTGCTGCATTTGGATGGAGGCACTAAACAAGGAAAATGAGACCACCATAATCCTTGATGAGGAACCATGAGGACACGGTCTAGAAAAACTAGGGAATAAAATGATGAGAGGCTCAGAATACTTTTATTTGAATCATTTCATCTTAAAAGACTTGTTATTTTTGTTAATTAACATGACTGCTGGTAGATTATAGATTAACATATTTACTTGCTTTTCTTTATGTTTAGCTAAATTAGTGGATATATTTGAAGTAATGGTTTATGATTAAATGCATTACTTTATGATAATATTAGTGAGATAATTATGTTGCATTGATCTTTTACTACCATAAATTGCTATCCTTTTCTTAAAGGTTTTGAACACGGTATTTTAAAGATTGATGATGTGGTTAAACTCTCTATTTAATCAAGGGAAATTATCACACTATTGATCGGTCCTGCTAGATGATACATCACTCAAGTCCAAATCAGATTCTTTTTATTTAGTTATGGAACTTCTACTTCCAGTGCCAATCTAGCATATTTCTCTATGTCATGCTTTAGTCCTATTTCCGTTCTACTTTAGTTTTGTTTTGATCTTTAGTTAGGCGACTTGAATCTTCACAATTAATTACCATGTTGTAATTCAATAAGGATATGTTTATAAATATCCATGTTTCATCTTTAGAAAGGAGTTAGATAATTTTCAATAGATTTTTGTAATGAATGGCAATACTTTGTTCTGTGTTTTACTTTGTTCAATTTGAATGAAAGAAAGAAGTTAACTCAATCATGGTGTCAAGAGATCTTACCTGAGGAAGAGTAGGGCCCACTTAACCTTTGGGATCAATCTTGTGTTGGTATTTTACTAAGTTATGTTATTTCTGATTATTGATAATAAATCTAAAGTGTGAGATGTTAATTCTAGAATGATAAGCTGTTGAATAATTATTCAATTAGTAAATGATAAATCTAGATAGTTACTTCTATTTGAATTACTTTTGAATTTAGTTTATCATGGTTAGATTAAGTGGTTAGAATCATTATAATATTTATTAGATTAATCATATTTAGATGCTATTTGAAATAATTATGTTTAGTAATTATTTGTTGAGTCTAATTAGAAGCAATGATGGAGACTTATGAAAAGATGGAATTGAAGTTAGTTGAAAATCTATTCATGGAAATTAGTGTTTATCTTTTGTAGATTAATTGTCATTTATTCGTAGTTCAATTATGTTCTTAAAATAGGATTTAATTTCCAACAAATCTTATAATAGATTTCCTTTAAAGAAAAATAGAATTAATTTGGATTTTGTATTTTAAATTAAGGATTAAAATAGATGTTAGTCTTCTCCATGAATCAGTCACAATCAAGTTTAATGAAGTTAGGAATAGGTCAACAAAACTTTATATTGGGAAATAAGATAGAATAAATCCTTAGAAATTAGTTGTTATAGTTCAGCTCCTGAGAGGTCCTGAAGAGCTCTTGAAATCTCATGAAATGTCCTAAAGGAGCTAAATTGATACTTGAAGTCACTATTTACACTGGAAAATCTCCCCAAAATCCATGACAACCATCCTTATTGCATATAGCTCTGATACATGCTCAATTCAATATATAATTGATTAAATGAGGCAAGTTGTGACATCGACGACCTTGCCCATCATGTAGTACTATTAAGGTTTGTTTAGAAAAAGGTTGTGTGAGAGTGTTGATGTTGAGTGAAGGCTTGGCATTCTCTATCAAATGACAATAACCAAGACCATAAGTTGTTTGTTGTGTGATAGGGTCTATAGGGTTGTGGATACCTTGTTCGTTAGCACCACATCCTTTGCCACTATATCCAAGTTGTTTCATAAGTTGATAACCACGTCCATAAATCTTTTTCATTGCTTTTGAATCAAGTGGTTGTTTGTGGTTAAGTTCATCAAAGTTTTTTGTGTAATTTGATTCGTTGGCTAAAGTGGTTGAGGCGGATGCTTTCGAAAGGTCGTCTAAATTTTGTGTTGACATTATTGTTGTTTCTTTTCCCTTATTTGAATCTTTGTGTATGATCTTGTATTCACCCATGAATTCATGTTTGAAATTCAAGGAACCCCGATAATCTTCTAATATCTTTGTAACTTGTTCAATATGTTGTTTTTTGGATTTTTGTTGGACGGGTTCCATTAGTGTAGTTGATGTTTATGTGTTTAACGAATTTTCTTTGTTTTTCTCAAGTTGTAAGACACTATAAGGCTTAGGATCAATGTCAAGTGTGTGCACTTTTTTGTTGTAAATTTATTTCATTTTATGATGAAGAGTAGAAGGCATGCCATTCATTTCATGAATCAATTGTTAGCCTAAAATGAGATTATAAGAAAGATCGTTAGGCATAACATGGATTGGTGTATCCAATGTAACCTTCCCAATTGTAAGAGGAAAAGTGATAACACCAAGGGGTTGTTTTCCTACATTGTCAAACCCATGAATAGTAAAGGAATCAGGTTGAATTTTTTATTTATCCACATGAATTCCATCCAAAATATTTTCACTCCACACATTAATGGCATAGCCATTTTCAACAAGGGTTCGCTTTATCCCTATTTGGTTGTATTGAGATATTATTAGCAAAGAATCATTTTGTTTTTGTACTTCCAAAGGGGGGATTTCACTTTCGTGGAAAACAATTAGCATTCAATCCTTGAATTAGATTTGCTATCTCATTCATTTGCATAGTAGATGGGATAGGAATTTGTTGTAAGGTCATTTGAAGCATAGTGTGATAGTTAGGTGAGTTCTAAATTAAATCCCATAGGGGTATCTTTGCAGGAGTATTCTTAAGTTGCTCAATAAGATCATACTCCCTAATGTGTGAATTTAAGTGAGGAGCACTAGACAATATGGGATTAGGCAAAGGTAATAGTTTTGGGGTGGGTTGTTGTGGCTATAGATTATTTTTAGTGTTATACATATGAGCAATGGTATTATGACACAATTGTTGCGACACATTATTCTTAGATGGGTAAAGGATAATTTCGAGTGTGTTGTGATTTTTTTGTTTGTGTGATGGTGGGTAAAGGATTAAAAGATTCTTAGGATGCTCTATGGGGTATGTAGGAGGTCCATTAATCAAGGGGGATCTAATGGACACTTTCCCATTCATACCCTCAGCGGTCTTGGTGTGATGTATCTCTAATAAAGTGCAATCTAGAATCACCTTTTTATGGTTATCTAAGGAAGGCACGTTAATATTGGTGCCATTGTGTTGTACCATGATATTTTCCCTAGGAGGAGAGTTTTTAAGAGAACTAGAAACCACATGTTCATGACATTCGAGGGTTAGTTCTTCTAAAAATACTTCATCATGAGTAAGGGAGTTATGAATGGTTGAATTTGTTTGATTACTGAGAGTGGGGAGATTAGAAGAAGACTCTATTTGATTGTCAGTTGTTTTTAAGGTCTCCTTTTCTTGTTCCATATGAGTTACCCTAGAAGGAGAGCTTAGAATTTGTTAAGTGGCTTCACCACAAATAGGGGAGGCATAAAGAGAAGGACCACTATGGTGTTCATTTTTTCCAAATAGATATTCCCATAGGATAGGAACATTAGGGAAGGGAGGGATAATATTCTCATGACATTTAATACGTATATATTCTAACGCCAACCTATTCTCCTTGCATTTAGGAGGGATATTAGGATAAGAACAAGTTTGATTATCATAATTATGGAGATTAGGTAAGGTAATGTCAAGAAATGTGTCTATGATTTCATCTTCTTGTTGTTTTGTGTGATCATCATGATTACTTATTGTGATGTCCTCGTCTTTAGTAATGTTATGTCTAACAGGAGAGGTAAGAGGAGAGAAACATCTTAGATTGTCAAAGCTCTCATCAATTGGTTCTTCCAGCGCTATAATATCTATGTCACAAGTGTGAGATAATAGGAGAAGAATAAATGTGATTGTTATGATTATCCAAGATTTCTTTCACTAGCCTAACCTCATCCATAGAAGGGAAACTAGGAGAGGGATTGACGATGAACAAAAAGAGAGGGGAAAGTACCTCATATTCATATGCACTTAACAAAACTCTCTTACAACACACATTAAGATCTAAAAATAGAACATGAAATATGATAATTATAGATTTGTGTAAGGAAAACATGATGTAATGATTATTCTACAAACTTGAAATGTAAGTATGCTAAAGCAATCATGCAAAAGAGGAATGCATTTTTTTATATTTTAAGGATGACCATGAACTGATTATGCTATGTAACAATGTGAGAATGCAAACTTGAAATTTAAACCATGCATGAAATGAGCTAATTGAGGCTAGATTTAATGAAATGAATGTTACAACAACTCAACCAATTGATACAGATGGGTAATTGCACCAAAAATAAGGTTAAAAATAGGATTTTTAGTTCTATAAAGAACAATTTAAGGGGTGAAAAGGGACTAATTCACCCAAGGGGCGAATGAGTCCCAGTGAGGATTTTTTTTTGAATTTTCAAATATTTTTGATGAATTTTGATGTTTGATGGGCTATAAGATGTAGACCTAAAATGAAAATGAAAAATTTTAGAAAATTTTAATGATTTTAGATGCAAAAAATGCAACCTAAATTCTCTTTTCATGAATGCAAAATTTGAAACCTAGCATGCAAATTAATCCATGCAAACCCTAATGCAAGGTCAATGCAAGCTAGATATATGATGGACTTCAATCAGAAAAGAAAAGTATTCAAAAAGAAGATTCACCAAAATAAACCATAGATTTTTGGGGTTTGGGATGCTATGACTCTCTTGCTCAATTAAGGTTTTTCACCTAAAGAAGAGAGATAGACCCCATACAAAATCTAGGTCGCTCACTCAAACTAATGCAAGTATAATGGAAATGTGCCCAAATGCAATGATCTAAATGCAGAAAATTGAAGAATGATGCTGATTATTAATGCAAAACTATTGAAATGTAATATGTTTGAAAACACATTGTGTAATGTAAAAAGACCTAAAGAATGACCTAAAAATGTAAATAAAGCCAAGTAAAAAGGAAAAGATGTAAAGGGTATGCACCTAAAATGCATTAAAGACCAGAAATATCTCTGAAAATATAAAATTTCTACTTTTTAGGCCTGGTGGGACTCATTCGCCATTCTAGAACTCATTCACCACCACTGGAGGACGAGTCCCGTTTTGTTGAAAAGTGTCCCAGGAGTGGAATTTCAGACTGAAACTTTGCAAGCCTCTAAATATTGGTGAAATAAGCCCTTTCCCACTAATTTAATGTAGCTTGGATGGATATTTTTCCCTAGATCTATGTTTCTGTCATTCTTGACAACTTTGACAACATTTGCAACTTTCTCATTTTTGGCACTTTTCTTCAATCTACAAACCTGCAATCACACAAAGAAGATAAGGAGAAATGTTCAATGTTAGGGCATGGGGGTTTGCCTTGGTCAAGCCCCTTTGAAGGTAATTAAACTGAATGAAGAAAGAATGCAACGAAGCATGAAACAATGGAGTTAATACCTTGCCATGGTGTTTGATCTTGAATTTCTGTAGCAAAAGATGAAGATTTTTCCCTTGAATTTTTGAAGAGTTATCTTGAATAACTTGGATTGATAAAACCCTAGTTTTCTTTAATTGAAATGGAAAAATGATGAATGCGTTGTAGAATGAGTTAAGAGATGTAAACTAGGGTTTAGAGACTTATATTTATAGGCATTCCACCTTATTTACCTATTAATTGGATCCCTAAGGCTGACATGAAAGAATAATAAATTTAAATTCCATTTTTTCCTACTCAAAAATCAAAAATATCCCAAATGGGACTCACTCTCCACCTTGGGAAAACTAGTCCCACCTTGTAGGGACTCATTTCCCATAGATGGAAAATTAGTCCCAGAGGGGCCCATTTGCCAGCTGGGTTTTGGGGGAATGAGGAATTTCAGTTCTTATGTTGATTTCATCGGGTATTTGGTCAAATTATGTCTTGGGATGTACAATATGGGGTAAAAGGGGCCTATTAGTGATGATGTAAAGGTCAATTAGGGCTTGGAACCTAAAATTCAATGTGAAAGTGTGATTAAATACACTTTACAACACTAAAATGTGGTCCACTTAGCCTAGAAAGGTGCAACATCCAATGTGAATGTGTATGACACATTACAATACTATATTATAATTATGTTTAATTTACAAGCCTTCTAGATTGATGTGAAGATGCAATTAAATACATTTTATAGTGTTGAATTAAGGGAAAATGGGTTCATTAAGTCTAGAGAGGTGTGAAAGTCTTTTACAACACTTTACAACACCTTTATAAGACATGAGTAAATGCATTTGCAAGGGTCCAAGACCTAGTGTGGATGTGTAAAAAACCTCACAATACTAAATAAAGGCCTCATTAAGTCTAATTTATCATCAATTATTCCCAAATCAAGCAAGAAATACTTTTTTCTACAGTACACAACTACAACAAATTGTTTCTCCCTTTTTCATAATTTTCTCAATATCCTTGACATCTTCATCATGCAACCACCTTCCTCAACACATAGTTGACAATAATGACAACACTAGAAACACCCATACTTACAACAAAAGGTGTCTATTTAAGATCGCTAAAGAAAAATGAAGCAAATGAAGTGTTCTAGGAATTACACGATAGGTTTGGCACAACTCACAGAGCACCCTTATCCAATACACACCTCATTCTAAGAGCTAGTTACTATTGGCCAAATATTTTCAAAGATACGTATGAACATGTAAAGCACTATTACACATGCCAAACTACTACAAAAAAGGAAGATTTAATGCATAGCCATTGTTACCTATGATGGAGATGCATCCCTTTACACAATGGGGGTTAGATTTTATAGGCACAATTAACCTGCCATTGTTTGTGGGCCACAAGTATGTGCTAACTATTATTGATTATTGTGCCAGATGGATTGAAGCATGCCATAGTAGACAATGCACCACGAAAGTGGTAATCAATTTTTTGGAGGAAAACATTATTACGAGGTTTGGAGTATTGTATGCCTTAGTATGTGATAATGGCTCTACTTTTTCTTTGTTGAAATTTTCCAATTGGGGATTTGAATATGACATAAAGCTAAAATTTTCATCTTATTATTACCCATAGGGAAACAGATTAGTAAAATAATCAAATAAGAACCTTTTGGACAAAATTAGAAAGTGTATCAAGAAGAATCCTAGTGAGTGGCATTCTGTGATAAAATTTTCTCTTTGGGTTGATCGGACTAAGATGAAATGTGCATTAGGGAATCCCCCTTATCATTTGGTCTATCGAGCTTATCCTATATTGCCCATAAATTTGAAGATCTCTCCTTGGCAGTTTTCCCAAGAGTATGTTGGATTAGATGACCAGATTGAGGCCCAATTTTTACAACTAATGCATTTAGATGAAAAATGTACTAGGGAAATAGATCATTATGCTAAGTATCAATCCATAGTTAAGCATTGGTTCAGTTCAACAAGACAGCTAAATTAAAATCTTTTAGAATATCTAACTTTGTCCTATCATGGGACAAAGACCATGAATGCAAGGGTGAACATAGTAAGTTTGACAAGTTGTGGACTTGTCCTTACCAAGTATCTGAAATCCTAGGCAATAACACCTATAGGCTTAAAACTCTTACTAGAGAAGATATCCCATTACCTGTCAATGGATAGAACTTGAAGTATTATTTTCAAGCTTAGTGCTAGTTGTCGGTTGTCATTGTAAATATGTAAATAGTTTTTTGGGTTTTTGTGCTCTTTTCTTTATTTTCTTTGCTTTTTGGGGTTTTTTGTTACTAGGACATGTTAAATAGTTAGCAACCTCCAAAGGTAGCCAAAATTATAAAGTATCAATTCTGAAAATATGATTCCTACTTTAGTCAAAAATAGTTTAATAATTATAGACAATTGAGGAATTATTTTGGATTCATTTACTTTAGTTTACATAAATCATTCAACTGATACTCAGCTACAAATTCCCACACTTAAATAATTCTACTTGAATTTGGGATAGTAATTGTTTGCAATGACTGAAATATCAAAGGGTAACCTTTGCTATTGTTGTAATTCCCAACTTGATGGTGGGCTTCATTGCTTGCAAGTTGAAGGAAAAGAGCTTACAATGAAATATCAAATGAAAAAATGAATATCAAAGAAATATCAAAAGAGAAAATTCAACTCTTTAGGCTATCTAAATATCTCTACTGAGGCCAAAGAGGCTTGACTGATAGTAGAGCTATGTATAGGGGAATTACAAAGAGACCCTTGCCAGAGCTACTATGGACACTTGATTGGTAGCAAGGATCTATCCAAGGTTGGCTTAAAAGGGAATTACTAAACTATGTAAGTCAATGCAAGTATTTGTTGTGCTTTGAATTTTTTGTAGCTGAATAAACCATTGGCACACATGTGAGCTCAATGAAATTTAATTTTTTTATGGTGATTAAAGTGAAAGGAATGTTAAAACAAGGGTCTAAATATTTATGGTTTAAAAATTGTAGAAAGTTAAAGTATGGTTATTATTTCTGGAATTGATTTTCTATTGTTTTGGTTTTTTTTTTTTTGGTTTCTAGTTGTTGTGTGATCTCATAACACACCCCATTTTTCCCTTGGAAAAATGTGGACCACCTTTTTTTCTTTCTTTTCCCTTTCTTTTCTTTCTTCTTGTGTTGGTGTGTTTCTTTTAGAGAAAATGGTAAAATGAAAGTCTTTCTCCAAAATGCCCGACTCCCACTCAAATTAATGTCCTCCTAAGCTTGGAGTGCTTGCAAATCTCTTTTTCTATGGTTTATTGTTTAAATCTAGATTCCCAAGTTTTTGTGTGTTGAGTTTTATTTCTCTAAGTGTAATGCATCTTTTGAAAAACTTGCATTGTGTTCAACTAGTTGTTGTGGGTATGTGTAGGATCATGATAAGACAAAAAGTGGGGATATGATGGGTATGCGTAGGGTATGTGGCTGATGACTTTTTTTAATCCAAAATTGATGAAACAAAAATGGTTTTTAAAGGAGATTCTTAGCTTTCAACCAATATAAATTATGCTTTACTTTGATTTTAATAAATAATTATTATTCATTTTCTATTTGAATTATGACTAAATTTTTGATTGATAGGTTGATTGAAAAAAATCCATAGCTTTCAAATGGTATCACATATTTTGAATCCAAAACATGTGTCACATTCTATGCTTTTCATACTACAAGATTAAAATAAATGAATTTCATGAAGTTTTGACCAAGTTAAGGTGGTTAGACATATGAGTTTTTATATTTTTTAAATGTTGTAATAAAAAATTCATAATTAATTATTTAATTGAATAAAATTACAAAAAAATATGCATCACATTGGGACATGAGTCCTCTACTTAAATCTGCAATAGTATAAAAAAAATTATCATTTTATTATGGTTCGGGTGGTCAGATAGACACCTACTTCTTCTTTTTTCCCTGAAATTTAAGTGCTACTACATTTAAATTTCAAATTTTTACCAGATATATTTTTTCTTAAAATAAACCTAGTAGTTTAGAAACTATATTAAATTTTCTCTAGATTCTATTCTTACATATTTTTGAAATAATATAGATAAGTTATTCAAATTTTTGGGTCAGGTTTCCTAACTCTAATTTTTCTAATTTTTTGCCACTTAAGGGCCTAGTTTTTCTATAATGATCCTGCACATACCCTTGTACCTAATGAATTTTCACCCCAGATATTTTTTCCCGAGTTTGTGTGCATCAACACTTTTTTGGTTAAGCCTAGTCACAACTTTTCTTTTCTTCAAAACTAGAAACTAGGAATTTTGGGAACTGATTTGGTTATGAATCATACCGGTCATGTTTACCCACACCCAAACATCTTTCACACCTTGATCTAAGTAAAATCTTGACCTTGGTAACTCTTTGAAACCAAGTGTTGAATGTTTTAAATATAATTGTTAGCAAGTCATTTAGCATCCAAGCTAGATGCTTCCTCAGATGTCATTGTCCCATGGGGACTAATGTGGCATGCAAGCATGCCGTGTCTGCCACTTGTGTCGCTTTCCTTTCAAATGTGGGCCCCAGCATGGGAATCAAGGATTTTTGTGATGTGAACCCTGATCTTCCATGATTGTACCTTTATTTAGGGTGATTAATAAATAGTAAAAGGAATTAATAAAGGTGGTGAACAACACGCATATACTTGGTACCACTTGAGCATGTAGTTGCTTCCACAATACACTACCTCATGCAAGATCATACATTTTCAAGAACATTAATGAATTCAATCAACAGTTGTGGAACATAGAGAGAAAAATAAGTTTCAAAACATAGAAGAGTGCATTCCCTAGGGTTTGAACCTATGTGTTTTCAATCATACTATCAACGGACCAAGGTACTTTTCTTTTAACTGAATTCAACCAACCTTTATGCATGCATGTTTCTAGTTAAATAGGATTACCTTTGGTTAACTCGTGAAGAAAATGTAGTTATTCTTAAGGGGATTTAACCTAATTCATGGTTATGGGTAAGGAAATTTTATGAATTATTAAGAATGTGTGATTAGAAATATCCCTAACTCGTATGTAGAGCATATATACACTAATAATACAAGAAATTAAAGGTGTGAATACTTCAAGGAAGAAGAAAGCCAAAGAGGAATTCAAATTTCTCATTTTGTAAGTCATAGCTACCTATAGGATGATTATAGATACACATTCGAGAAGATTCAATGAGTATGAATTCATTAGGAGGATTCATCAAGAAGATGGCACTCAGTGCACTAATAATATGGTCACTAGTGGAGTACATTTGGCAAGAGAGTTCCCATTAGTAATGGAGGCCCCTGAGTTGGTATTGGATTGTATGAAATTGTACGACTCAGATAGGTGGGTTGTTGTGAAAGAAGGGAGAGTCTATGTAGACCTCTTGATAGATGGTATTGTGTATACATTTGAGCTTCCCTTGCTCAAAAAGATGAATACATTTGAAATAAAGATGCAACCATAGCATATACAAGCTCAAAAGAGAAAAATAAAAGGGTTATATTATTAGCATGGTTCTAGGAGAAGATGGAAAGGATGTTGAAGCATATCCTAAGGTCATTATTCATTCAAAATATTTAGTATATGATAACCCTATTGATAAAAATGGGAGGATGTAGAAATTCCAGTAAATTTGAACCTTCAATCTTTGAAATTATTATGAAAATGAGGGAAAATTTTGTGTAGATTCATTGGGGAATATTTATCAGTGAGATTACTTGAATAGATGTAGACATTTCCAACTACCCAATGGTTCACAATGTCTTCATATGTTATCTATTCATGTGCCCTAAGGGAAAATATACAAGGTTTGAATAGAGTAGGTACTCTGGGAAGAGAACCAAGAAATGATTTGATTTATCATAACTTGTCCCAGATTACTATTTATCAATATCGAGAGCACTACTGAAGGGTGATAATGTTTTGGCTATGAAGTTGGTAAGGATGATGGAAGGGCATAAATACAAGAGACTATCTCTTGAAGCACAAAATTTTATACATGCTATTGGATGCCAATTTATTCACCTACATTCACCCACATCAAAGTGGAAGGGTTTATAGACTATCCCTTCATGTTTCCCAAATATTGAACATAAAAGATATTGCTACTTAAATTTGTGAGACAGGTGTTGCCGTCTCATAACATTTTTTCACAAATACACAAGAAAGGATCAATGAAATTCCTTATCACTATTGGGGATTATAAATGCATTTTGGCTAAAACTTCCAAGCTATGCGAAGATGAGTTAAAAATATGTGGGCTATATTTCTTCACGCTTTAGAGGGAAAATTATGACCCGATAAAGAGTCTTGGTAAGAATATAAGAAGGAAATATGACCAATTTCCGCACCTAGATGACTATTGGTATGATTGTGATGTTGACCACACTATGAGAAAGTGGTCATATTAGTGGTTATCACTAGATCAAATAAAGGTTTCCAAAACTCATGACGTTCCTAAAAAAATGGATGTTGATAATAGAGACATAAGCAACCCAACTTATGAGTTGGACAAGGTTTATGATGAACATATCCTAGACCCTAACTGGAAAAGGAAGGAGGTCATAACCATTGGAGAAATTTTTAAGCAAGTACTGAATTAGACTTAGTCTTGGATAAACAATTACCTTAAAGTAATGAAGGAGGATGGGTTAAAACTCATATACCATTTCAAAAATAAGAGGAAACAAAATCTAGTAAGTGAATTGGGGTATAGTGGGGGTATTGAAAAAAAATGAAAATTTGTTGAAGCTAGGGCAGCTAAGCAAGGTAGGAAAGAAGTCCTTGATGCCTCAACCCAAGTAATTTGAATGGAATCATAGCTATCTAGATCAAATAAAGAAACCATGGCCACTCCGGTCAATATAATGGAAACACCAAAGGTGGAATTTTCTTCCATGACATTGCCAAGAGCACAACACATGACTTGTCATGAAGTAGGAATGAGAGCACAAGTACATGCTAGGACAAGGTCGGCATCGTAAAATACAACAACTATCTTTACCTCTCCACCCTTTGTTAATATAATGGTAATGAGATAAACTTTGGGAGGGATACCCATAGCTATAGGGCATGATCCAAAAATAACTATAGAGTAAACTGTGGAGGAATTTAAAAAGTGGTCTTCTATATTAGAATGGTTTAAGGAGAAAAAGTCTAAGGGAAATCTAATATTATAGCTCGTGGTGGAAGAAGCGCCTAATACATGGTTGCATCCAAAAAATAGAGAAGAAGAAAAATTCATAACAAGATTGCTTTCTCAAGAGGTGGGAAACCCTAAAGAAATAAATACAAGGGAAGAGGTGTCACCAGTGAGAGTAACGGGGGGCACTATAATTCAGAGCCCTATTTCCATTATTGATAAAGATGAAGAACATGAAGATGCATCAAATAATCATGCAACTAAAGATAAGCCTTTGCGAGGAAGAGCTAAAGTGATTGTTGAGCAACCCCTAACTTCTAAAGAGTTTGCTCCAGGGAATGATACTGAAAAGGAGGTAGGATAGAAAAATATAGGTCTCAAGGATAACGAGATAGGGCCAAATCATGGTAATATGGAATCCTTGCCACTGGGGACAGAGAATGTAAAAGTTTTAGAGATTATAATAGGAAAAATGGAAGACTTAAGTGAAGATGTTCTTGAACATTCTGGTCATTCGAAATGAATTAATACTGAAGAGGCAAGGCAAAATGAAGAAGCACCTCATTGGCTAGTCAGGCCATTGGCTCCACTATTAGAGGTGGAATTGGTGCCTCTGAATTTTAAAATGTTAATGCACAAATTGGAAACTACCAGGCCTAAAGAAATAGCAAAGACTAGAAATGTTGTTAAATGAAACTCAAATGGAGGGAGAACTCTCTAGATAGCTATTGTAGTAGGAGAAAAGAGAAAATATGAAATGATAGCTAGGGATTACTAGGTGACAAAAATCAATGTAGGAAATTCATCATGGGAGTAGGAGTTAGAAGAAATGAGAATGAATTTAGAAACTACTATTGTACATATGAAGAAAGAAAAACAAAAGGCGTTAAAATAATGGGTTGCTTTCCTAGACAATTTTATCAAAACATTATCCCAATATAGTTAGTCATAGACTAAATTGCCAAAAAAACCTAGTGTTGATGTCCAAAGAGTAGGTAGATGCTATCACAATAGTCTGACACAACCCAAGTGTGTTCAAAGAATGGATAAAGTATCTGGTGAAACAAGGTGTGAAATCAATTGTGACATTGGCTCAACAAGCCTAGAAGACATGAGAGTGAACATGTCAAGACTACCAAGAGCACAATGATATAGAAGAGTAGAGATTAAAGGAACTTCTTCAGATGGATGTTTAAGAGTTGATAAGAGAAAATTTAATTGTAGAATATGAAGTTATGATGCTTGAGAAATGGAGGGTGCAATTGAGTTGTCAGAGTGACACTTTATTGCAATACATAAATGGATTAGAAAAGGTCACTAAAATAGACAAGAACCTAGTGGACAAAGATTTGAGCTTTATTGATATATTAGCTTAACAAAATTGTGATCCTCAAAACCTAGGACAAGATCAGGTAGAAGTGAAGGCTTTTAGGACATGGATTGAAAAGATAAACAAGGATCCTATTCATTCTTTGAGTTGAGAGGTCATTGATGAGATCATAAAGTGTAGGAACACCATGAATAAGTATGACATAGAAATAATTCAAAGGAATGAAGCTATCAATAAAATAATAGAAGAGTATTTAATGTATAAGTACAATTGGAAGGTGATTCAAAGTGTTCCAAGGGAACATGTACATAAAGTGTTGATTATGTTTCAAGAATATCATCATAAGAAGGGTGAAGATGAGTCTTTAGATCGGGAGTCTAGTGAAGAAGTGAATATGGTCAAGTAATAGAAGCTCAAGGGTATTATACATGGGTAGAGTTTTTGAAGTGAATTATGCATGGTTCTTCCTGGACCCAACAAAGGCAACTAATCTTAGGGATTTTAGAGAGAAAAGTCTTAATAGTTTTTAATTTTGTGCAAAATTACCCATAACCCGAAGACTAGAGTTTAGAAGTTTGTTGTTGAAGTCAAAGTATCTTGACTTAATTTGGAAATTTCTTGTTCCATGTGATGTCCTATGATTTTTCCCATGGATTGTCTTCCATGTGTTCTATTTGAACTCTTTCGTGCCTTATTTTTGAAAAATAGAAAAATAGGGCTCACAAAAATGAATGAACAAGATGATGAGCCACTATATTTTTCCAAGGATGTTTCACTCAATTATGAAGGGAAAAATACGGGTATGTGCAGGATCATGATGGGCCAAAAAGTGGCAATATGATGGGTATGTGGCTGACGACTATATTTTTACCCAAAATTGATGAAATGAAAAGGGTTTTTAAAGGAGATTCTCAGCTTTCCATCGATATAAATTATGCTTTACTTTGAATTTAATAAGTAATTATTATTCATTTTCTATTCAAATTATGACTAAATTATTGATTAATAGGTTGATTGAAAAACATATATAGCTTTCAAACAGTATCACATTTTTTGAATCCAAAACATGCGTCACATTCTATTCTCTATATACTACAGAATTACAAAAAGAAAATTTGAATTTCATGAAGTTTTGACCAAGTTAAGGTGGTCAGACACGTGAGTTTTAATATTTTTTAAAAATTTGTAATAAAAAATTCATAATTAATTATTTACTTGGAAAAAAATTACAAAAAAATATGCATCACATCGACCCATGAGTCCTCTACTTATATCTAAAATCTTATAAAAAAATATTATCATTTTACTATGGTTAGGGTGGTTAGACAGACACCTACTTATTTTTCCCTAAAATTTAAGTACCTTGCATTGAAATTTCAAATTTTCACCAAATAGATTTCTTTTTTTTTTTAAAACTTAGTAGTCTAGAAACTACATTCAATTTGCTACATATTCTATTTTTACATATTTTTGAAATAATATAGATAACTTATTCAAATTTTTACATCAAGTTGCCTAACTCTGATTTTCCTAAATTTTTTGCCACTTAAGGGCCTATTTTTTTCATGATGATCCTACACATACCCACACATAAATAACAATAAAAAATGACTCCTAACTATTATAGAAACAAGGGAAGTTTTGAGAGGATAAAACAATGTGTACCTTGTTGAAAACTTTTTTTTAGGTCATTGAGGACTCATTGGCCTTTACTTGTGAATGGGTCATGTTAGGGTTTCTAAAAACTCAGATCTAGGTTTTATTCCTTGATTTATGCACTCTTAGCTTCTCGTTGCTTAGCTCCCGAAAACTGAAAAAAAATTTGTAGCCTTGTTTTCATGTTCTTGCAATATGGATGACAACTTTGACAATTTTTTCTTCAATCTTCTTCTCCACTTGATCTTCAACCTATGAACCTACAAGCACACATCAAAGGAGAAGAAAAAAATGTTGATTGTTAGAGAATAGGGGTTTTCCTTGATTAAACCCCTTTTAGGTAATTATATCGTATGATGAAACAATGAAATAAGGACATGAAACATGAAACATGATATGAAAATACCTTGGATAATGTCTTTGAATATAGATATGCAAGCTAACTTGAAGTGGCCATAAAGAATGAAGATCTTGATGTCAAATTAGATGTGAAACAATGCTTGCAAATAGATCATTACTACATCAACACACATTAGCTCAATAACATGCTTGATGCACTATGCCTTTGAAATGATGATATGACCTTGAATAGTTGCAATAAAACTTCAATAATCTACCTTTGAATTCCTTTGAAATTTTCTATAATTCTCTTGTGAATGTACTCTTATGATCACTTGAACTTGCTAGGTGAAACAGTGTGAATTAACTTTATATTTATACTAAATCTAAGGTTTAACCCCTATATTCAAATAAACCAAGTCGACATCATATCTATGATTGAAAATAATTAAAATCCCACCACAAATAAATTCAAAAATGGGTGTCCTAGGTGAGGAGGACCCATTCACCACGTTGGGTGAATGGGTCCTAGCACAATTTCCTGGGACCAAGCTTCAAGTGGATGAAATAACATCAAAAACCCACCTCAAATATGATAAGAAATGGGTTTCCTATGTGAGGAGGACCCATTCACCAGTAGTGGTGAATGAGTCCTAGCAAAGATTTCTAGGATTCCAACTTTGCCAATGTAAATGTCTTGTCATATCATTAATGGGTGTAAGGATAGATCCTTGAAAAATGCAATTAATAAGGATTAGATTTAAATTAAAGGGGCCAATTAACCTCAATTAACCACAATTAATTAATGTAATCCTAGATTAGTGTGGAGGTGTAAGAAAACACTTTACAACACCCTAAATAAGGCACAATTAAGTATATTTTAGTTATAAGGGTCCTAGACTTAGTGTGAATGTGTAACACATTAAAACCCTAAATCGAGGCATAATTAAGTTAATTTTATATTATTTATTCCCAAATTAAGCATGAGAAAAGGGTTACTTTTTTTGATGTTACATTTTTCCCCCACTTTAGTGAGAGTTTTTATCGATGACAAACTTACACTAAAATAGACATTCAAGACACTTATGTATGTAGCAATAACAAAGATACATAGTCATACCCTATTAAGGACAAAGGAAAACAAAGAAAAACAAAGGATAAAGCACAACTTTAACAACACAATGTGGAACACAGTTTTTTGTCCAAGAGAAAGGATCAAGCTTCGACAATTTGTCCAACACTATGTAGACTATGTCCAGGCTATTTGTCCATAACATGTGTGCTCACTCTAGGGTAGTGGAACCTTAGTTCATCCACTAGGTGAGTTGTCCCAATGAGGTGGAAAATTAGAGAATCATATTAGCCTCCCATACCATATTGAGGTTATCCTCCTAATAACTTCAATAAGGCACCACATTATTATGCTTTTGTACACTTTTGAATGTCATGTCTATAAGTTCTTGCTCAAAGGAATTTTTGCTTGTTCATGTAAGGTATTCTTCTTAGGGAACATCATGCCTAATGTATCAAAGAGAGGAGAAGTCAAATAGTATCAGATCACCACTTACGAGAGGCCTCTTACTTCGCATCATGCCACTAAGGGAAATTGTATCCTTAGAAATATCACACTCTTGGAGGACATCAAACCCAATGACACCACCAAGAAAAGGACACATAACAAGAAAAAAGAAAAATATGCCATGAAATATGCTGAAAGATGTCATCAATGTATGCCCCCACTTTAAAGTGGCTACTAACACCATTACTATGAGCAACTACTTTAAAGTAGCCAATGTTTTCTCCTAAGATATGAGAGATTTCCTATGAAAACCATATGCCAAGTCATATATTTCTAAAATAAAGCTATGCCATCAAATAGGAAGGAAAGAGGTTGCCGCTAAAAGTACATAAGGGATCTATGGATTCGGGGCTAGTATGTCTTTGCTACAATGTGGTTTAAGAGCTTAGAACTATCATCATTCCCTAAATACTCATAGAACTGGAAGAATGACACAAAAAGAGTGAAAAAAAGGAAACACCTTTTAGGTCAACATGGAAGGGACCTAAATGTCTCTACACCTTGTGCCATCCCCTAAAGGAAAACATAAGACAAATGAAAAAGATAAAGGAAATATTTTGTGTCAACATGGAAGAGACTTAAATATCTCGATGCCTTGCATCATTACCAAAAGTAAAACACAAGACAAAGGAAAACTTAAATTAGGTCAACATGGAAGATACTTAAATTTCTCAACACCTTGCATTATCCCCAAAAGGAAAACATAAGAAAAATGAAAAATATAAAGGAAAAGCTTTAACAACATAGAGGAAAAATTAGGTGCATATAGAGGAATGCACAAAAAGAGAGATATAAATTAAATGAAACATCACAAGGGATCACATTACACACATGCAATCACATAAAGAAACATGAAAATGGAAAAGAATAGTAAGGGCACATGTGAGTCAACCTAGAGTAGGTCGTCTACATCCCAATCTCGGTATGTATAAATGGAAGGTAGACAACTAACCAAAGGGACAAAAACACATACCAAAACTAGGACAAGGCTAACTAACCCATGCCCTCACTAAGTGTTGGAAAGGGATGAGCTGAGATAGGTGATGAGAATGAGCTCCTTGCACAATAAAGAGAATTATTTGCAATAAATGTATAACATGTAATAGTGAGATGTTTAAGACCCTACAACTATTACATTGCAAGGAGCGGAATGCATGCTTTAAGGAACTATCTTTACAATATAAAACTATTTAAATATTTGTTTTAAAGGATGACAATCATCAGTACTACATCCAATAACTCTATGATATCAAAAATGTGATGTTTTTGTATTCTTAGGATTTGGTTTTTGATTTTCTCTTATAGGTAGTAATGTAATAAGTCCTTGAATTAGAACTATGTGTAAAGTTCCTTCAATTTCAAATGATGGACAAGGGAATTGTAATTTATTTATTTTGTAAGGCCTTTGTTTCTTGCTAGATTCACCAACTTCTCTAGGTGGATATAGATCAAAAGGGCTTGAAATGACCTTGTTAGCTTTATCATCATTACAAGGAATTGGTTGTTCTTTAGGAAGGAGGACACTTATGTTAGGAGGAGAATCTTGATATCCTATCCATTTTGTTTATTCAATAGGAATTTTCTCTAAAATTTTATGAATTTCAAGCTTTATAGATATGTCACATCCTTGATTGGCTAAAATCTTAAAGCCTTAGCCATAAGTCTCTTCAAGGTTGATGGGAGTGTCGGTCACTTTGTTAAAATAAGATGTATGCACTTGACTAGATTTACTAGGTTCACTCATGGTTGGAAATGTAGGCTTAGCTTGTGACTCAATCTCAGGATATAAAAGAGAAAAAATATTAAGTTGTGTTGGTTGTTTCATTGAAGAGTAAAAGGATACATTATTCTCAAGGCTATTATGGAAATCGTTTATGAATTCATGCATGCTAGCATCATCTTCTCCAATGATTTCAAGTTCAAAAGGACACTCATTAGAAGTTGTGTGAGCATGAGTAGGTTCAATTGCATTAGGGTCATTGCCAAAAACACAACTTGAAACATCAACCAAAGAGAACAAAGATTTCCACACATTGCTAAAACACTTATCAATTTTCACATTTTCAGACCTAAACAAGGTAGCTTGTTGATTATACAATGCAATAAACTGGAATGAAATGTTGTAAATGCGATTTTGAATTTTAACAATGCACTAAATGAAGAAATTTAAGCTAAATTTAATGAAATGGAATCTCAGAAAATTGAAATAGAAATGTAACAGCAGCAAACAAAATCCTACAACAGAGATTTCAAATTCCAAAAAATTCAAATTAGGCCCTAATTAGGGAGTCATTCGCCAGTAGGGGCAAATGGGTCCTAGATGAGGATTTTTGAAATGTTTTTTACAAATTTTTGAGTATTTTTTAGTGAGTTTTAGATGCTAGAAAATGTAGATCAAGCCTAATCAGGGACTCATTTTCCAACAGGGGAAAATGGGTCCTTAATTAAGGTTTTTTATTTGTTTTTTATTATTTTTATGCTTTTCTAATGTCTTTCAATTGAACAGGTCTAGAACAGTAATTTTCAATTTCATATTTTTGCAAACATACTATGAAATTCAATTTGAAAAAGTAATGAAATGATGAATGCAAAGACCTAATTTGAAATGAATTTTTATTTTTATTTTCAAATGTAAATTTATGTATCTAAATGATATGCAAAATGACTTGTTTGTTTTTGTATTTTTCAAATTTAAAGAATGCAAAACAATGCAATTCTAAAACCCTAAATGAGATGCAAGTTTGAATGCAATAAAGACACCCTAAATGAGATCTAATTCAATGAAAATTAATGTGATATCTAACCTAGGATGAGAAGAAAGACTCCAAGATCAAAAAATTGCACTATTCAATAGGTCAGGTTTACCAAATGAAACATAGAAAAATAGGGCTCACCAAAATGAATGAACAAGATGATGAGCCACTATATTTTTCTAGGAATGTTTCACTTAATTATGAAGGAAAAATGCATAAATAACAATCATAAATGACTCATAACTATTATAGCAACAATAAGGGAACTTTTGAGAGGCTAAAACAATGTGTACCTTGTTGAAAACTTCTTGTTTTTAGGTCATTGAGGACTCATTCGCCTTTACTAGTGAATGGGTCCTTTTAGAATTTCTAAAAATTGAGATCTCAATTTTGTTCCTTGATGTCTACACTCTCAGATCCTTGGTGCTTAGCACCTGAAAACCTAAAAGAAATCTTGTAGCCTCACTTTAATGTTCTTACACAATGGATGCCAACTTTTCAATTTGACAACTTTGACAATTTTTGCTTCAATCTTATTCTCCACTTGATCTTCAACATATGAACCTGAAAACACCCATCAAAGAAGAATTTTTTTTATTGTTAGAGAATAGGGGTTTTCCTTAGTCAAATTCCTTTTAGGTAATCAAATCATATTACGAAACAATGAAATAAGGACATGAAACATGAAAAATGAGATGATGATACCTTGGATAATGTCTTGGAAAATAAATCCACAAACTAACATCAAGTGTCCATGAAGAATGTAGATATTGATCTCAAATTAGGTGTGAAATATTGCTTGCAAATAGATCTTCAATACTACATCAACACACATTAGCTCAATAACATGCTTGATGCACTATGCCTTTCACATGATGATATGACCTTGAATTGCTGAAATAAAACTTCAATAATTTGCCTTCAAATTTCCTTGAAATGATCTATAATGCTCTATAATGCTCTTGTGAATGTACCCTTATGATTGCTTGAACTTGCTAGGTAAAAAAATGTGAATTAACCTTATATTTATACTAAATCTAATGATTAACCCTAAAATTCAAATAAACCAAGCCAACATCAGATGTAGGATGAAAATAATTTAAATCATGCCACAAATAAATTCAAAAAGTGGTGTCCTACGTGAGGAGGACCCATTCGTCACCTTGGGAAAATGGGTCCTAGCATAATTTTCTAGGACCAAGCTTCGGGGGGATGAAATAAAATAAAAAACCCACCTCAAATATGCCAAGAAAGGGGTGTCCTATGTTGGGAAAACCCATTTTCCAATAGTGGTGATTGGGTCCTAGCACAGATTTCTAGGACTCCAACTTTTCCAATGTAAATTTCATGTTATATCATTAACGGGTGTCAGGATAGATCCTTGAAAAATGCAATTAATAAGGCTTAAATTTGAATTAAAGGTTCCAATTAACTTTAATTAACCACAATTAATTAATATAACCCTAGATTAGTGTGAAAGTGTAAGAAAACACTTTGCAACACCCTAAATAAGGCACAATTAGTTACATTTTAGTTACAAGGATCCTAGACTTAGTGTGAAAATGTAAAACACATTACAACCCTAAATCAAGGAAACACCTTAAATAAGGCACAATTCAGTACATTTTAGTTCCAACGGTCCTAGACTTAGAGTGAATGTGTAAAACACATTATAACCCTAAATAAAGGCATAATCAAGTTAATTTTATATTAATTATTCCCAAATTAAGCATGAAAAAGGGTTACTTTTTTCGATGGTATAGTTTCTATAAAAGGTCAAGAGTTGTTTTATTTTATTAAGTTCAGAATTTATGGATTCAGGAGAACTAAAAAAATTTCAAGTTTTATTCTTTTTCTTATTTTTTGTTCTATTCTACAATAAAAACTTGTATGCTTCATTTGAGATTAACTAATATCAATTCCAATTCAAAGCTATTTGTTGATGTGAAATCATATGTAGCTGGTTATTTGTTCCTATTAGAAAAGAATCTATGTTACACCATATCTAGGTGCATAGTCACACTATCTGGTGACAAATAATCCATATTTCTATGAACCCTTGCATCATTCTATGCCTAGTTATGAAGCAATCTATTGAAGTATAGAGTGGTTTTCTTTGATTTAGTTTATTTCTTTAGGAATGTGTGAATAATACCTAGGAGAAATCTTTACATTTTAGTATTTTTATGCTTTATTTTAGATTATATGTTTAATATTTTAAGAAAATGTTTCAAAAAATTGATAAATGCATGGAGTTTTATTGTAAATCATTCAATTCCATGAAGTTGTTGAGTGATTAATGTTAAATATTCTTGAATATAAGAAAGTAATTTGAATTTCATGAAATATTATTGAGAATCTTTAATTTCATGAAGTTGTTAAGTGACATGTGAGTGATCAAATTGATATTATGTTATGATTCTTTGGATACCAAATAACTTGTGACAACCATAGACCCCTTGTGTTTAACAACAATTTACACAAGGAATGCTAAATGAACCTAGTGCGTCAAGACCTGACATTCCCAAGCCTTGTGATCGAGCTGAGATCACCTTAGATTTCGGTTTTTTTGGTTAATCTTTCAAGTAAAGGTAGGTTCCTATGATCCTCTACGAGAATTTATCTACCTGTTGTTATACATGTGCTACATCTATGTCCACAAATCCTATCAAGGAAAATGATTGTGCCCCTATGGATAAAGATAATCATGCTTTTGCTAAGGAGGTTAATTTTTTTAGTCCTTTCAAGAAGAATGATTGTGTTCTCATGGATGCATTTAATACTCATTCGTGGAATGATGCTCTCTATGTGGATCCACCCCCTTCTCAAGATTTTCAAACATGTTATGGCCCTTGATACAAAATCATTTATAAGTATGGTTATGAGCATAAAGTTCTTTGACATAATGAACAAGGCATTCAAGTCCCTATCCAAGTTAGGCCTCAAAAGCGTAACTTGGGGTTGGTCTACTCTTTTGAACAATCTAAGCGGAAACCATGGTGGAGCGCTAACATGAGTTTTGTTGAGTCTATTGATCTAGTTCATGCTAAACTTATTGAGAGTAAATTAGCATCTAATGAAATTTATTTTTAATGTTTTCTCCTTAGATGAAGCGCTAGAGTAATTCTTAGGTTTCTACTCCCATCTACATCCTTATCACCATAAACGATGATTCCTATATCGCTTGCATAAATAAGCATACTTTGGAGAATCCATTTTGAGTATGGATAAGGAAGATCCTTTATCTAATGTGGATGATGATGTCCCTATTTCCCATTTTGAAGACTATATTGCTCTCCTTAAAGGAGATACTACTAATGTTTTCATGGATCTAAAGTCTTCTAAAAAGGTGATTAAAATTAGAAAGGGTCTTTCTTCAAAAGAATCCAAACAATACTATAATCTATTACATTCTCATCTTGATATATTTGCTTGCTCATATGAGGAAATGCTTGGTATTGATGAGTCTGTAGTGGTTCACAATATCATCCTATGTCCTGGGATACTAACCTCATTAAGCAAAAGAGCTGAAAAATGAATCCCAAGGTGGCATTGTTAGTTAAGTCTAAGATAGAGAAGCTTTTGAAAGAAAGCTTTATCCGTTCTATTGACTATTCACCTTGGATATCAAATATTGTTGTTGTTAGCAAGCATGGTGGTTTTATTCACATTTTCACTCACTTTTGCGACCTCAATAAGGCTTCTCTTAAGGATGAATTTCTATTGCCTAATATTAATATGATTGTATACTCGAGACTATAGACAATGCCTTGTATTCCTTCATGGATGGATTCTCAAGCTATAATCAAATTTGTATTAACCTAAAACATTAGTATAAGAAACCCTTCACTACCCCTTGGGGTACTTTCTGTTATATGGTCATGTTGTTAGGGTTAAATAATGTAGACACAACTTACCAACACGCGATGACCTTAATCTTTCATGATTTCATTCACAAAATTTTAGAAGATTACATTAATGATATCTTGGATAAGTCTATGACTCGTTTAGATCATGTAAAGAATATTCATCTTATTTTTGAAAGGCTTTGACTCTATAAGATGCAAATAAATCCTCTTAACTGTGTCTTTGACATTGATGCTGGAAATATTTTAGGATTTATAGTTTCCCATTATGGAATCAAAGTCAAAATAAATAATATTTATGCAATTGTTAACATGCCTCCACTAAGGAACATTTCTCAGCTACATAGTTTGTAGGGGATGATTTAGGAAATTGATAGATTCATATCTCAGTTGGTTGATCACACCCTTCCCTTCACACATTTGTTGAGGAAATATGTTTTCTTCTTATGGGATCATTAATGTAAAAGATATTTTGAGTCAATTGAAAGTTATTTAGCCAATCCTCCTATCTTAATGTTGGCTATGCAAGATAGACCCTTTATGCTTTATATCTTTTCATCACCTCATGTTTTGGAAGCTTTGTTAGCTCAGCATGACAATGATGGTAAGGAAAGAGTAGTATACTATATTAGTTGTATCTTGGTTGATTATGAAACTCATTATTCTACCATAGAGAAGCAATGTATTGCTCTGATCTTTATAATGTAGAAGTTAAGACACTTCCTTCTTTATGCTAAAATTCATATCATTATAAAAAGTGATCTTATAAAGAATCTATTCACTAGAACCAATCTTTCCAAAAGGTTGGAAAATTGGGTGATGTTTCTTTTTTATTTCCGCATTAAGTAAATGTAACTCATAAATTAATTAAGGGTTAGGTTGTTTCTGATCAATTGGTGGAAGCTCCATCATTTCACTCCTTTTCTAATTTGGATTTATTTTTAGATTATCTTTTTATAATTGATCATGAGCCTATATGGGAGATGGAATTTGATGGATTGAGATGTCAAGCTAAATCTAGAGCAAGTGTAGTTTTAACCTTTCCCAAGTGTAAGCCAATTCCTCTATCCTCTAGATTGGAATTTGATTGTACTAATAATATCATTGAGTACAAAGCTCTTATACATAGATTGTGTGTCCCAATTACTTTAAAAATTAAACATATTCACATACATGGTGATTCTAAACTTATTTTAAATAAAATTACAGGAACATATCAAGCCATACAAAATAAGCTATCTCAATATCATAATTTTTCCTTAGCCTTTCTTGATTGCCTTTCCTCTTTCACAATAGTCAGTGTTCCTAAGAGAGAAAATAAACATGTGAATGCAATTGAGAGTATTGTGTCCCTTGTTCCTTTGAGTGAAGGTATAGAGGAATACCATTTTTTCTCAAACCAATCTAAATCTAATGCTCCCATGTTTGCTCATGTGGACTCATAGGTATGGTATTATAACATTTATAATTATCTAAAGACTAGAAATTTTCTTGATGATGCAATGAAGAATGCTCACACTCAGATATGAAAACTTCAGCTTGGTATGGCATATTTTTAGATGTTCTTTATCAAAAGTCTTATAATTATCTTGTTCTTAGGTGCCTCATTAAAGTAGAAATTCCCCTTACCTTTCATGAATCCCACTCAAACTCTGGGGTGGATATTTTGGTTGTAAATCCTTAGTGTGTAAACTGATTCACATGGGATACTTTTGGAAAATGATGGAGAAAGAATCCTTTTCCCTTATCAAGAAGTTTTTGTAATATCAACAACATAGCCATCTTATTCATGCTCCTACTCAAGAGCTTCAAAATCAGACCTCTCCTTGTCCATTCACAAAATAGGGTTTGGATATTATTGAAAAAATATCACATACTTCTTCTAAAGGCCATGTCTTCATCATCACCACTATCGATTACTTTACAAAATGGGTCAAATCTATTCCACTTCGAACCACAAATGTTTAAGCCATCTATATATTTCTTCTAAACAATATCATTGCTTGCTTCATATTTCCTTCTACCGTTATCTCTAAAAATGGTACCCCATTTAAGAACAAAGAGGTGAATCAATTCTTGGAGAAAATTCATATTCAACATCATTTTTCTACACCATAATATCCTCAGTCTAATGGCCAAGCTGAGGCATCTAGCAAAACTCTTGAGCTCATCCTCTAAAAAATAGTAAACAAACATGGTAAAGATTGGCATACTCGATTAACATACACCTTATGGACCTATCACATGAGGGTTCATATAGTGACTAGCATGAAGCCATATAACCTAATGTATGGTGTTGAGGCTATCATGCCTTTAGGAGTTTCCCTTAAAGGGTTAATTCATGATGAAACTTACAATGCTAATCATTTGTATCAGCTTGAGTTTCTTGATGACCACCGATTATAAGCCCTCGACCACCTTCAATATTATCAATGATCACTTTCTAAACACTATAATCAAGGTGTTCTTTCTAGGAATTTCAAGGTAGGTGAATGTACTGCATGATTAGAAGTGGAACTTTAGTCCTAATTGGTTAGGTCATTACATTTTTATCTGTGTATGGTTCTGGTGCTTATGGATTGTCATATATGGATGAAACACCTCTAAAATAACCTATCAATGTGATGCATCTTTGTCAATACTACACATAATATCTATGTGTCGTGTGTGTAATGCTCATCACTCACAGATTGGAGTTTATTATTCTATGGAATTTCTTCACTAACACATTATTGCATTTTGTTATGATGTGAACATGTGTATGTGTGTGGTTAATTTCTTTAATTAGAAATTACATACACACATATGTATTATTATGATATGTATCCATGTATTGTATTTGATTACATATTTTTGGTTAGGAAATTAGACCACCATTGTATTTAATCAACATACATACGTGTGTGTTTATTAGATAATGATAGCATCTAATCTATAAATACATCTGTAAGTATAACATCCATCACAAAATTGTACATGAAAGGAAAAGCATATATATGAAATGAACACCACGATGCCAAAATCATAATCTCATCCATATAATGTATTTCATGTACATGTATCACACCACTGTAAAAAATGAGTGGTGACTATTGTAGACGCTTAAAAATGTTCTGAATGATATACACACTTGAATCCAATATATAACATCTTTTATTCTCAAATCCATCCTCTTTTCTATTGTTTGATTAAAGTAGCCTAGCTATTTAATTAAATGCCTCATTTTTTATCTGGTAATCTAATTGACCTAATTGGGTTAATTTACCCCTTTTCGTACTAACATTTCACCCCGTTTGATTAAATAATGAAAAATATTTAATTTAAACCATAAATTCCTCTTATTTAATTAAAAAACCTTAAACTATTTTAATTAAATATCATATTACATCCTCCTTTTCATTAAATCAATTATTTAATGAATATCATATTATTCCTCATCTTACACATTCAAATTTAGTTTTAAATTCACTAAATTACTAATTCCCTCTCATCCACTTGAATATGGAATATTCCAAAGGAATATTCTCCTATTTTACTCCAAAATTGGAATCATTTCTTTCAAACAAACATTGTAAAAAACTTTCAAAGTTGTTAGAAAGTGTGTTTGTTTGAATCATTCTCAACCCTTGATCTTTTCTTGATCAATGTGAACATTTATTCTCATCCATTCATGAGAATGGGTAAGTGCACAAAGTTGAGTCCACGAAACATGGAAGTTCTTTCCTTAACCAAAAAAATGAAATCGACTTTGACAAAATAGGATCCCGATTTTAAAAAATCTGGATCCCGTTCAGCTTCAGGATCCCGAACCTGACACGAAACGGGATCCCAATTTTTAAAAATTGAGATCCTATTTCTGATAGGATCCTAAACCAATGGGAAAGGCACGGGATCCCGATTGCCACGAAACGGGATTCCGATTACTACGAAACGGGATCCCAATTTCAACAAATTGGGATCCCATTTTGTAGAAATTGGGATCCCGTTTTATATTGCTATTTATTTTTAAAAAATACAAAGTTCACTACACAATGGATGGGACCTAGAATACTAGAAACAACGACCCCAAAAATCAGCTACAGGTACCCGCTTACATCCCATTTTTTTGCATTTTTCTATTTTTAATTGAAATTTTGAAGAAAATAAGTCAATTTAGCACTTTTTAAAAAAATTATTTCACATTTTGAGCATTTTTTTAATTGTTATAGTAGAAATGAATAATTGTAAAAATAGATTAAAAAATGCAATGAAACCTAAAGGTTTTTTAATAAAAATGAAAAAATGAATCTTGAATTGTGTTTTACAAACAAAATTTAACTTTTGAAACCTAAATTATTCAATTAAACCAAAAAATTGAATTTGAAAACCCTAATTGAAACAAAACAAAAAAAAATGGATTTCAAAACCCTAGAAATCGAAATGAAATAAAAATATTGCATTTACAAACCCTAATCAAGCTTTTTGAAACCCTGAATTCAAATCAAACGAAAAAAATTGAATTTGAAAACACTAGTTTGAATTGAAATGAAAAAATTGCATTAAAAACCCTAATTGCTTAGAAATTGAAACCTTAAATTGAATTGGAACAAATTTTTTTGTTAAAACCTTAAATTGAAATCAAACAAATCATTTTTATTTTTAAAACTAGGTAATTTCGAGCTCAAAAAATTCATTTGCATTGCTTAAATGTTTTAAATTTTATTTGCTTTGTACGGAAAAAATGATATATATGAAACTTTAGATTCAATGTTAAATTATAATTAGATTAGAAAACAATATGTTAAAGAATAGTTAAAATTCATAAAGTTTATCTTGATGTTTGTTTGCAAATTTAGTTAGAAAATTCGTAAATATAAGTGCATACAATCGATTCCAATTGGCACTAACTTGCAAGTCTAAATTATGCCAAGAGCCACTCAAACTTCACCCTAAGTTTGCTAAACCCTAGACCCTAAACTGTAAAATCTAAACCCTCAACACTAAAGCATTTGAATTTTGTCTTAGGACCTTAAAATGAAATTTGGTTTCCTTAAAAAACCCTCTATTGTCACCATTTAGTAGAGCTTTTTGTAACGTTTTGACTTATTTGAACACATAATATAAAACCTTTTGGTTTCTAAAAGTTTATGAAGAGTGGACAATCACTCTCTATGACAATTAGACATGATCATTAGGGTTCTAAATCATTGGAAGAAAACTTTATTCTATTATATCCACAAGATAGGAGAGTGTGAGTGAGAGTGCTATGGGTAAAGTTTCTTTCATTGGACATACCTAGAATTATGTAGGTTCAATGTCAAGAATGGGTCTATTTGGTAGATTTATGAAAACTATTTTGAATATCTAGAATGACATAAAAGTATAATTATAGCAATTCCAATTGGAAACACTTGGGTACATATATATCATATGAAATTTAAACCTAGTAAGGTGTCTATTATATAGGAGAGTTGATAATACATGGAAAGAGGTTTGTATGGGAATATATGTATTAAGAAACACATACCACATGACCTCTATAGGATTTTAAATATGTGATCCTAGATAATAATCCACCCATACTCAATCATAATGGATTCTTTAGCAATTAAGAGAGATTCAATAACCATAAAAAATACCTATATTTTGATACTATATAGATTTATGTGGAAGGATAGAAATGCATCAATAAGGAGGCCAAGATGGAACCATTTAACACCTATAAGGTACACCTATGACATGGGAAAGGGAGGAGGTACATGATGCTAGGTTGGAGGAACTACATGCTATTATTACAATTTAGAGATAGGAGGATGATTCATATAAAAGAAATATAATTAAATATTTATATTATTTAATATAATATATTAAATAATATAAATATTTATTATCATAAAATATAATATAATATTACAATTAAGGATAGGTAATGTTACAATTTACTTGAGGTTTTAATGAGGATTAGGCTTAAGATTCAATTAGGTTTGCAGTAAATAGTTAGGTTACAATTAGGAATATATAATAAATATTAATATAATTATAATACAAATATAAATTAATTTAAATATAATATAATTTAATATAATATAATATATGAATACATTTAAGATTAGGTAAAGGTTATAATTTAATTAATTTTAAATTAGGTTTACAATTCAATTAGGATATGGTTAGGGGGTATATGCAGGATCATCATGGAAAAAAAAGGTCCTTAAGTGGCAAAAAAAATTAGAAAAATCAGAGTTAGGTAACTTGACGTAAAAATTTGAATAAGTTATATATATTATTTCAAAAATATGTAAGAATAGAATCTGTAGCAAATTGAATTTAGTTTCTAGACTGCTATGCTTGTTAAAAAAATAAAAAATCTATTTCATGAAAATTTGAAATTTCAATGCAGTAGTACTTAAATTTCAGGGAAAAAATAAGAAGTAGGTGTCTGTCTGACCACCCTAACCACTATAAAATGATAATATTTTTTTATAAGATTTTAGATATAAGTAGGGGACTCATGTCCCAATGTGATCCATACTTTTTCTAGTTTTTTTCCCAGAAAATAATTAAATATCAATTTTTTATTACAAATTTTAAAAAATATAAAAAAACGTATGTCTGACCACCTTAACTTGGTCAAAACTTCATGAAATTTATTTTTTATTTTTTTAATCCTATAGTATGCAAAGCATAGAATGTGAAGCATGTTTTGAATTCAAAAAATGTGATAATTTTTGAAAGCTATAGATGTTTTTCAACCAGTCTATGAATCAAGAATTTAGTCATAACTCGAATAGAAAATGAATAATAATTACTTATTAAATTCAAAGTAAAGAAAAATTTATATTCGTGGAAAGCTGAGAATATCCTTTAAAAAACCTTTTTGTTTCATCAATTTTGGGTAAAAAAAAGGTCATCAGCCACATACCCATCATATTGCCACTTTTTGGCCCATCATGATCCTGCACATACCCTAGGGGTGGGGATTATTTAGCATTGTATTATGGTTAGAGTATGGGTTACATTTAAGATTATTGTTAATTTTGTGATATGTATACATTGATTCATTTTTAACATGATACTTTTTTTTATTAGAGGGGTAAACACTTTGGACCCAGAGCTAGATGGAACTAATGAGGCTATAGTATGACTAAATTTGGACCTCACTAGACATCTAGATCCCCTTAAGCCATCCTATCACCCTAAATCATAAATCAATTTCTTAAGGGGTCCGAATATGACAAATTTCTTAAGAGGATCAAAGAAGTTCTTAAAATTTGGTCAAGTTTCCCATGGCAGCCAAATTTAACAATAATAAGATCGTGCAAGATTATAATATGAATGAGATTTCATGATCTAGGTTGGTCAATTGAAACAAGAGTAGATATCAATCAACTATTCCACAAGAAAATGTTCTTCACTAACTTGCAAGTTCATTAAATATTCCAAGGGGCACCAAAACTTTACCCTAAGTTTTGTAAACCCTAAACCCTAAACTCTAAAATCTAAACCCTAAACACTAAACCATTCATTTTGTCCTATCCAATACCTTAAAGTGAAATTTGGTTGTCTTAGGAAAATCCACCATATTTCATTCCCTTATGCCATGTAATTTTGTCCTAGGATCTTACTACATGTACATCCCCTTAAGTTATCCTATTACCCTAAACCCCGAACTCTAAATTCTAAACCCTAAACCCTAAAGCCATCATTTTTCTTTAAAGGCTCTTAATGAAATTTGGTTGCCTTGGGAAACTCCACCAAATTTTATTCACTTGAGCCATGTCATTTTCTCCCAGGACCTCACTAGACGTAAATCCCCTTAAGCCATCCTGTCACCCTAAATCGTAATTCGATTTCTTAAGGGGATCAAAGAAGTATTTAAAATTTGGTGATCAAAGTTGCCATCACGATCTAGGTTGGTCGATGAAAAAAAAGTATATCTCAATCAACTATTCCACAAGAAAATTTTCTTCACTAACTTGCAAGTTCATTAAATATTCCAAATTCTAAACCCTAAACCCTGAACTTTAAATTCTAAACCCTAAACACTAAACCATTCATTTTGTCCTACCCAGGATCTTAAAGTGAAATTTGGTTGTCTTAGGAAAATCCACCAAATTTCATTCCCTTATTCCATGTAATTTTGTCCTAGGATCTTACTACATATATCCCCTTAAGTTATCCTATTACCCTAAACCCTAAAGCCATCATTTTTTCTTAGGCTCTTAATGAAATTTTGTTGCCTTAGGAAACTCCACCAAATTTCATTCCCTTATGCCATGTAATTTTTTCCTAGGATCTTACTACATATATCCCCTTAAGTTATCCTATTACCCTAAACCCTAAACCCTAAAGCCATCATATTTTCTTAGGCTCTTAATGAAATTTTGTTGCCTTAGGAAACTCCACCAAATTTCATTCGCTTATGCCATGCAATTTTTTCCTAGGATCTTACTACATGTAGATCCCCTTAAGCTATCCTATTACTCTAAACCCTAAACTCTAAAGTCTAAACCCTAAACCCTAAAGCCATCATTTTTTCTTAGGCTCTTAATGAAATTTGGTTGCCTTAGGCAGCTCCACCAAATTTCATTCCCTTATGCCATGTAATTTTTTCCTAGGATCTTACTACATGTAGATCCCCTTAAGCTATCCTATTACCCTAAACCCTAAAATCTAAAGTGTAAACCATAAACCCTAAAGCCATCATTTTTTCTTAGGCTCTTAATGAAATTTGGTTGCCTTAGGAAACTCCACCAAATTTCATTCCCTTATGCCATCTAATTTTTTCCTAGGATCTTACTACATGTAGATCCCCTTAAGCTATCCTATTACCCTAAACCCTAAAATCTAAAGTCTAAACCCTAAACCCTAAAGCCATCATTTTTTCTTTAAAGGCTCTCAATGAAATTTGGTTTCCTTGGGCAACTTCACCAAATTTTTTTCACTTGAGCCATGCCATTTTCTCCTAGGACCTCACTAGACGTAGATCCCCTTAAGTCATCCTATCACCCTAAATCGTAATTCGATTTCTTAAGGGGTTCCAATATGACATTTCTTAAGGGGATAAAAGAAGTTCTTAAAATTTGGTGATCAAAGTTACCCAAGGCCCAACCAAATTTAACAATAATAAGATCCTACAATATTATACAATATCAATAGTTAATTGTATTTTCTTTCAAGTAACATGTGCCTTAGACATATAAATAAGGCTTACATATAATTTTATCATTTGTATTTAATTATTTAAGGCCATTTATATTAAATGGTTTAAAGGTATTTCTTAAACATGTATCTTACATCTTGAAATTACAAATCTAATGCAAGTGCACTCATATCTTAAAGATCACATGGATCCATTCAATAATATTCACAATCCAGTTCCATGCCATCCATATCCAACACCTTCACCTCCACCTCCACCCACTCCACCTCATAACCCCCCACCTCCACCACTTGAAATCAATGCACATGCTCGTTTGTAAGAAAAAATCAATGCTTCTGCTAAAACCATCGAAGATCAAATCAACATTATTCAAAATGAAGAATGTGTCGCACCTCCTATGAAGATGTTTGCATCTAGGATGCAAACCCTTGTTGATGTTGTCAGGGCTATGGATGGGATCATAGATGAACATTGACAATGGCTAGATAAGAGGAGAACTCTTGATTTTGAAAAGGAAAACACAAAGAAATGAAGATCTATGTAGTAGAGAGACACAATAGTTTATAAATTAAAACAAAGATCTTAAATAGTTATGAATTTATAAATTTGGTGAACGATGGATATTTTCTGTGATGAATTTATAAATTTGGTTCCAAATGGATATTTTTAGTGACATGAATTTATGATTTTGGTTCTAGATGGATATTTTTAGTGACATGGATTTATGAATTTGGTGGAATTTATAACCGCAATGAATAATATATAATAGTATATATTTTATGACTATCTACTAGATCATGTTTCTCCCGCCTGAAAAATTGTAATATATATGTGTGTGTGTGTGTGTTAGATATAAAATGAGATTTTGTGAATGTTTCAAGTTTATTGTTTAGTATGTATGTGCATGTATTAAAAATTTGCATATATAGTTCTTAAATTTTGAAATTTGTATGTATGTACATAGTTTAGTTTAATGATTTGTATGCATGCAAATTATGCATCATATTTTTTATTTTAAATGTACATGTACATACATTTAAT